>CM065589.1:565727640-566203828 GCA_033119425.1 Bufotes viridis
TCACAGGCTTTCTTTATGAGTGGGCAGGGTAGCAGGACTCACAGGCTTTCTTTATGAGTGGCCAGGATAGCAGGACCCACAGGCTTTCTCAATGTGTCATAGCAGCATTTAAGCAAGTTTTTATATGGAAATACTGAATCAAATCATAGAATACTATATATCCCTCAGTGTCCCAACCTCTGCCATACAGAATACTGCATTTGTATAGGAGCCTTGACAGATGTACTTTATAGCTCCGTACATGTTAAGAAACAGAAACCACAACGTAGTGCTGGATCTGTCACTTAAAAATGACAAATTGGTCTGTATGATGTAGAAATTGTGCTGTACAAAGCTGTTTTTCCATCAAATATGACGGACAGAGGATCCAGATGTATTCAGAAAAACTTGATTTTACCATGGTGGACACTGCAATGTGTCACCAATGCGTCATTCAGTAAACCTAACTGGAGTACTTACTTGTAGTTGTCAATACAGGAATATTTCAGCTTGTGCTCTTCAATATAATGTTCTAGTTCCACTAAGGATGTGCTGTTACATGAATTTCTGAAATAAAAATCATATTTACTGCTTAGAAATACAGACTTCTATACAGAAGGCATTCTGTGCACAAGATCGGCAGCCTCATGGTGTAGTGTGAACCAAGTGTAAGATTAAAGGGCCTCTGTCAGCATGCTCAACCCTATTAAACCAGGCACATTGCCTGGTAGGGTTGACCATGCTGATTAAAACAATCCCTTATTAATCTTTGTAGGTTGCAGTGTTCCTGAGATATGAGGATACAGTGCCTGCACTGTGACTCACTAATAATGATTGGTGATCCAGCATGAATATGTCATATGGAGTCACTGGTATCAGTGGATTTTATCAAAATCATCCATCAGGCATTCCCCAAGGTACTGTGGCTTATGTATAGCCAGGATTCATTGGTGGCCGTGGAGCCTCCACGAGGGGAGCGACCACTGTTCTATCCTGATGGCAGCTGTGATCCAGTCTGTTTAAAAAGCTGTTCTATATCTGCAGCTTCAAGATACTTAGGGGTACATTAATTAAGACCGTCAATTTAATCCCTCTCTGCGCTGCTGGCTGATGCGCCAAAGTTATGTACAAGCACAGGCCTGCCGTTGGCCATGCGACATGCTTTAAACTACAGGGAGTGCAGAATTATTAGGCAAATGAGTATTTTGACCACATCATCCTCTTTATGCATGTTGTCTTACTCCAAGCTGTATAGGCTCGAAAGCCTACTACCAATTAAGCATATTAGGTGATGTTTATCTCTGTAATGAGAAGGGGTGTGGTCTAATGACATCAACACCCTATATCAGGTGTGCATAATTATTAGGCAACTTCCTTTCCTTTGGCAAAATGGGTCAAAAGAAGGACTTGACAGGCTCAGAAAAGTCAAAAATAGTGAGATATCTTGCAGAGGGATGCAGCACTCTTAAAATTGCAAAGCTTCTGAAGCGTGATCATCGAACAATCAAGCGTTTCATTCAAAATAGTCAACAGGGTCGCAAGAAGCGTGTGGAAAAACCAAGGCACAAAATAACTGCCCATGAACTGAGAAAAGTCAAGCGTGCAGCTGCCAAGATGCCACTTGCCACCAGTTTGGCCATATTTCACAGCTGCAACATCACTGGAGTGCTCAAAAGCACAAGGTGTGCAATACTCAGAGACATGGCCAAGGTAAGAAAGGCTGAAAGACGACCACCACTGAACAAGACACACAAGCTGAAACGTCAAGACTGGGCCAAGAAATATCTCAAGACTGATTTTTCTAAGGTTTTATGGACTGATGAAATGAGAGTGAGTCTTGATGGGCCAGATGGATGGGCCCGTGGCTGGATTGGTAAAGGGCAGAGAGCTCCAGTCCGACTCAGACGCCAGCAAGGTGGAGGTGGAGTACTGGTTTGGGCTGGTATCATCAAAGATGAGCTTGTGGGGCCTTTTCGGGTTGAGGATGGAGTCAAGCTCAACTCCCAGTCCTACTGCCAGTTTCTGGAAGACACCTTCTTCAAGCAGTGGTACAGGAAGAAGTCTGCATCCTTCAAGAAAAACATGATTTTCATGCAGGACAATGCTCCATCACACGCGTCCAAGTGCTCCACAGCGTGGCTGGCAAGAAAGGGTATAAAAGAAGAAAATCTAATGACATGGCCTCCTTGTTCACCTGATCTGAACCCCATTGAGAACCTGTGGTCCATCATCAAATGTGAGATTTACAAGGAGGGAAAACAGTACACCTCTCTGAACAGTGTCTGGGAGGCTGTGGTTGCTGCTGCACGCAATGTTGATGGTGAACAGATCAAAACACTGACAGAATCCATGGATGGCAGGCTTTTGAGTGTCCTTGCAAAGAAAGGTGGCTATATTGGTCACTGATTTGTTTTTGTTTTGTTTTTGAATGTCAGAAATGTATATTTGTGAATGTTGAGATGTTATATTGGTTTCACTGGTAAAAATAAATAATTGAAATGGGTATATATTTGTTTTTTGTTAAGTTGCCTAATAATTATGCACAGTAATAGTCACCTGCACACACAGATATCCCCCTAAAATAGCTAAAACTAAAAACAAACTAAAAACTACTTTAAAAAATATTCAGCTTTGATATTAGTAAGTTTTTTGGGTTCATTGAGAACATGGTTGTTGTTCAATAATAAAATTAATCCTCAAAAATACAACTTGCCTAATAATTCTGCACTCCCTGTACACTCCTATCAACAAAGTTTAGCACATTGCTGACACGGATGTACAAAATTATAACTTTATTGAATAACATATAAAGCCAGATAAAACCCACATAAATAGGTACTGACATCCAAAACCCCTGAGGAAGCTGCCTCTCCTGAGGAAGCTGATGCGAAACATGCATCAGGGTGCGTTGTGGAGGTGCCATTCAGGCTGGTCAATTTCAGTATAGCACTGACATTAAAATGCAATGCACTATAGGTATAGTACATTGTATTTTAAAAGAAATGTAAATATTGCCTGTTATAGTCCCCTTGTGGGACTATTAAGTGGTACAAAAATGTACAAAAAATGTATTAAATAAAAAAATCCAACAAAAAATATGCTTTTTTCATCAAGAATACGCTTTTCAATGAATAAAATAGCTAAATCAAATCCCCACCACATGTTTGCTACCGCCGCTTCTGTAATGACCCACATTGCACACATATCATGTAAATTATCCCCTATGGTGAACGCCGTAAAAAAAAAACAAGCAATCAAAAAGTGCAATTTTACCCAAAATGATACCAAGGAAAACTGCAAGTCGTCCAACAAAAATCAGTCTCTCACACAACTACATAAAAATAAAAATAAAAAGGTTATGGGTTTTAGGAAGCGGTGTTGCAAAAAGATTTTCTTCCTTTTAAAAAAATGGGGTTTTATTGCACAAAAAAAGTAAAACGTAAAAAGAAAATGTACTTTTTGGATGTATTTGGTATCGCTGTAATTGTACTGACCCAGAGAATAAAGATATTATGTTATTTATACAAAAAAATAAACGCCGTAAGATTTACAATGTAAAAACGCAGTGGCAGTATTGCTGTTTTTTCCCATCTCCCTCCCAGAAAGAGTAAATAAAAGTTAATCAAAAAGTTATGTGTACCTCAAAATGACACCATTAAAAACTACAACTTGTCCCATAAAAAACAAGCCCTCCTATAGCTACATAGACGGAAAAACAAAAAAGTTATAGCTCATGGAAGGCGACAATGAAAAAAGGAAGAAAAACGCTTGGTCAGTAAGGCCCGAAACAGGCTGGTCACTAAGAGGTTTACCTAATCGGAGACGAAACACATTTCAAGAAATTTGCTCATCTCTACTCTGCATAAAGGCGTATAAAATACAGCCCATACAATCGTAAGGGTAGAGTATTACAGTTCAGTACAACCTGAAACTTGTGCAGAGATGCACCAAGATTGTGCGAATAAGATCTATCCGGAGTGTGGCTTTTTCTGAGCTGGGGCTCATTCTTCCCCAACAAATCCTAGGTATACACAGGACTATCCCCTCAGTATGCACTGGAAACTTGGGCTTGTGGGCAGCCAAGGGACACTGCTCTCCTCGGTTGCATGTGCTGACATATTACCTAATGTGAATGGTGGCCCCTGTGTTATCTCCATATATAGGGGATATCTGTCATTATAATCCTGTCTGTGATAAGGAGATAACTGTTGAAAAATTATCTGTACTATGTAGTGGTGCCCATTATTAGGCCTAGTGGGCAATGCGAAATCTGCAGAATTTTAGGATTTTTTAAAAACATAGATAGTGACATTGGAAATTTAAAATAATATTACCAAAAATTCTTTAAATGTATGTTTAACATAAAACTTGATTTAAATAATAGGTCATTTTCGGATGAAACATTCCCTTTAATTTGAGTTTATGAGTGACATACCATTGAAATCAATGTCTTTGTCATGACTTTATTCTGCCCTCCGTGATGGATGCATTAAGTTGATGACATGTTCCCTTTAATGATACTATACTGGGGAAGTTCACATATTGTAACGCCATGATATTTAGTCCAAAATGCACATACATGAGATATATCATTACACTGATTGCAATCATGATATCTGTACAGGATTTAGTACTTACTTGTCCTCTCCTTGGATGTCATCGATTACCCAGACCTTCACTTCTGAGACTCTGGTTGCACCCATATTGGGGATTTCCACCGTTCTTAGAATACTGGAAGATAAAACAAATGTTGGTACCGATACCTCCCAGGGTCTACATGACAACAGCTCATTGTGTGACTGATCTGAACTATTGAACAAAACATCAGAAGCCATTTAGGATACATACAGTAAGGCTACACTTAGAGCTCACCATTCTAGGGAGTGCTTTTCAAATGCTCAAACCATATGTCAGCAAGGTTTTCACAATAATTATAGTGACCAGTGGCCTTACCCTTAAGGTGCTTTCACACTTGCGTTCTGAGGATCCAGCAGGCACTTCAGGCCCGCCGGATCCGTCAGAACGCAAGTCGCCTGAAAGCATTTGAAGACTGATCAGGATCCTGATCAGTCTTCGAAATGCTTTCAGGTTACCATGGCAGCCAGGACGCTACTGAAGTCCTGGCTGCCATGGTAAGTACTCCGCAGCAGTGTACTTACCTGCGCTGCGGCCGCCGGGCGCTTCTTCATGACGTCACTGGTCCCATAGATCAATGCGCTGCCCGGACCTGTGACGTCATGAAGGAGCGCCCGGAGGCCTCAGCGCAGGTAAGTACATTGATGCAGAGTAATTACCATGGCAGCCAGGACTTCAGTAGCGTCCTGGCTGCCATGGTAACCGATCGGAGCCCCAGCTTACACTGGGGCCCCGATCAGAACTGCTGCTGCGCAGAGCTAAACGTCGGATCCGGCGATGCGTCAAAACGACGTTTAGCTTTATTCCGGATCCGGATTAATGCACTTCAATGGGCATTAATTCCGGATCTGGCGTTACGGCAAGTCTTCCGGATTTTTGGATGTATACAAATCCGCAGCATGCTGCGGTTTTGTCAACGTCCAAAAAACGTTCACATACTGAAAGTAAGACATCCTGATGCATCCTGAACGGATTTTTCTCCATTCAGAATGCATGGGGATAATCCTGATCAGTTTCTTTCCGCCGTAGAGACCCGACGACGGATCTCTACGCCAGAAAGTAAAAACGCAAGTGTGAAAGCACCCTTAAAGACCCTGGGTGACCAGCCTTATGACCAAGGACCCAGTTGGACTACTGAGCCACAGACCCTGGGCCACCAGCCTTTGGCCAGGGTACCAGCCTTATGAGAGAGAGAGAGAGGGACAACTAGCTCAGGTCTTTCCTCAGCATGAATCTTTCTTCTGCCGGGAAGCAAACTGGAGAAGCCAGCTCAGTGCATTGCCTGCATTATTTTGCACTTCAGTTTCTCCAGTAAAGAAGCACACTGGTTAACTGCAGACCCTGACCCTCTGGACTTATTTCCTATTGGGGTGCACCATGCCTTACCATCCCTTCCGGAGAGCAGCAACACGTGGTGACTAAAGATGAGCGAATCGAAGCTGACGAAGTGGAATTCGATCTGAATTTCAGGAAAAATTTGATTCGCACCAAAGCCGAATTTCCTCGCGCTTCGTGGTAACAAATCAAATTTTTTCCTAAAATGGCTGCTTCACGTGTGAGGACATGGGCAAGGAATTCTGGGAAGGCGGGATCACCCATAATGCCATGCATTAAGCCAATCAGCAGCCAGCCAGCCCTGTGATGTCACAGCCCTATAAATACGGCGGCCATCTTAGATTCTGCCATTTACCAGCGCGCTTAATGCAGGGAGAGATGTGTCTGCAGGCGCTAGGGACAGTGATAGGAAAGACTTGATTGTGGTGAAAAAAAAACGAGTTACAAGTGCAGAGAAAGATTACTCAAGGTGTAGGGAAAGGATAGGGAGGAATTATTCCACCAGCATTTGTGCTGAACAGGGTTCAGTAGGGGAGGTTACAGACTGGGTAATATGAACAATCCTATTACACCTTGCACTGACTGGAGATCCAAATTGCCATTATACAGCTCTGTAATTACAGCAAACCGTTCTTGTTATTAGGGTGCAAGTGCTGTTTGATACAGCCATTAACAGGGTTTATTACAAGGAAATATTTATATGTTTTATTTGACCTTGTGCGGTGCAGTTATATGTTCTAAAGCATTTTTTGCCTTGAATTAGTGGGGAAAAAAAGGGCTTATTAGCCGTTGTGTGGTGAAGGGCGAAAATAAGAGCCCTTTTTGTTGTGTATTAGTGGCAAAAGTAAAATATATTTGCAGCTCAGCGATGCAGTTATCTGTTTTAAAGCCCATTTTTCTGTGTATTATTGAAAAAAGAAAAATATATTTGCCGCTCTGCGGTGCACTTATCTGTTTTAAAGCCCTTTTTCTGTGTATTAGTGGAAAAAGAAAAAATATTTGCCGCTCAGCGGTGCACTTATCTGTTTTAAAGCACTTTTTTCCGTGTATTAGTTGAAAAAGAAAAAAAATATTTGACGCACAGCGGTGCAGTTATCTGTTCTAAAGCCCTTTTTTCTGTGTATTAGTGGAAAAAGAAAACAAATCTTGGCCGCTCAGCAGTGCAGTGATATATTCGGAAGGACTGTATGCCAGGTATTAGTGGCGAAATAAAAATATATTCACCGTCCAGCATTGCATATATCTGTTAAAAGCCTTTTGTGTAAAAGTAGAAAAAAAATGAGTGCCTAATTGACGTTCTGCAGTGCAGTGATATATTCTGAAGCCCAGTTTGCCGTGTATTAGTGGCAAAATAAAAAATATTTCATCTAACACTGGATTATTTGATCTAACTGTATGTCATACACATGGCATGTCCCGTGAGCAGGCCCTGTGCCTTAACCTGTCCTCAACCTGCCTCTGTCCTTTTCTGTTCCTTCAGCCAGAGAAGTATTATATGCTGTGGGCTCGACCCCACTTTTCAGCGAGGACCAGCTAATAGAGGACAGTCAGCAGCTACTGCACAGCCAAGATCTGGAGGAGACATCCGCTGCTTCCGCCACTAGGCAAGTACTGAAGAGGAGAGTGGCGTGGGAGCTGGTGATGTGCAGAGTGTTGGGTGTAAAATCACCTACTTGGCGGTGTGGCAGTATTTTGTTAAACCGTCGGAAGAGGTGAACATGGCCATATGTAGAATATGTGGGCAGAAGGTGAAGCGTGGCCAGGGTGCCAATGTTGGCACCACGGCCCTGCGTCAACATGTGTAGCGTCACCATAAAGTGGCCTGGGAGAACAGTGGCTCCGATCTGGTGGTCCAGCCTGCCGCAGCAACCGCTACATCAACCAGTGGCACGCACCCGGTTTTAGGCAGTCAAGGCTCCACCACCTCAGCTGAAGGGAGCTATCTGTCCTTCCCAACATCTACTGGTCCTGATGCTGCTGCTCCTCCTCCTCCTCGTCAGTCATTCCGTCAGCAATCGATTACCGAATTGATTTCCAAGAGACAGTATGCATGCAGGCATCCAGTGGCGCAGAAGCTGAATGTGCTCCTGTCCAAGTTGCTTGTGCTGCAGTCCCTCCCTTTCCAAGTGGTGGACTCTGCACCTTTCAGAGAACTTATGGCTTGTGCCGAGCCAAGGTGGAAAGTCGCAAGCCGTCATTTCTTTGCCAAAAAGGCAGTACCATCCCTTCACAAACATGTAGAACAGAAGGTTGGCCAGTCCTTGAGACTGTCGGTGTCTGCCAAAGTGCAAGGCAGCACCAACGTGTGGAGCTGTAACTACGGGCAGGGATAATACATGTCCTTTACGGCCCACTGGGGTGAATGTGGTTCCTGCACAGCCACATCAGCAACTTAGCCAGGTGATGCCGCTTCCGCCTCCACGTTGCCACGCCGTTGGTCCTGCGACAATGTCCGCCTCTGCCTCCTCATCCTCCACCGTGTCCTCAGCCTCCACTGCACGGACAATTCACAGGGGCCCTCCAGCATACCACATGTGCAGGGCACGGTGGTGTCACGCTGTTCTGCACCTTATTTCCATGGGCGAACGGAGTCACACAGGGGAGGAACTGCTCCGTGTCCTTCGTCAAGAAATCGAATCCTGGCTTTCTCCGCGACAACTCATAATCGGAACCATGGTGACCGACAAAGGGAAGAACATTGTGTCAGCGCTGCGTCAAGGAGGGCTGAGCCATGCGCCCTGCATGGCATACGTGTTCAATCTGGTTGTCAAGTGGTTTCTGAAGTCTTCCACCCTTCTGCAAAACATCCTGAAAATTGCCAGGAAACTTTGCATGCACTTCAGCCACTCGTTCACTGCAAAGCACACCCTCCTTGAGCTGCAGCGTCAGAACTGCATCCCCCAACATAGGCTGATATGCGATGTTTCCACCCCTTGGAATTCCACCCTCCATATGTTAGACCCACTATACGAACAGAGAAAAGCGTGGATCAGCTCCGATTTCCACCCACCAATGCCTGATGCATCAGATTAGATCATCTATGCAGCCTCACCCAAACCTAGACTAAAGAGACCGGTTTCTTGTGGCTACCTAACTCAGCTACTATTCTGATGCTGCCACCCACCTGATGCCACACATCTAGTGCCAAGTGCTCCTTCTTACACCCACCATCGTCAGCGGGTACTGTTATTGCCACCCACCTCCACACTCTGTCGTTGTGCCACTCTGTGGCCTTCTCCTGATGCTGCTACCATCTCCAAACTCTGTCATTGTGCCTCTCTGTGATCTCCTGATGCTGCTGCTACCTCCAGACTCTGTCATTGTGCCACACTATGGTCTCCTGATGATGCCGCCACCTCCACACTCTGTCATTGTGCCACTCTGTGACCTCCTGATGCTGCCGCCACCTCCAGACTCTGTCATTGTGCCACTCTGTGACCTCCTGATGCTGCCGCCACCTCCAGACTCTGTCATTGTGCCACTCTGTGGTCTCCTCATGCTGCTTCCACCTCACCACTATGTCATAGGGCCACTCTGTGGACTTCTCATGCTGTTCCTTCCCTCCCCACTTCATGACTGGGCCACTATTTTGCCTTTTTTGGCTTTGCTGACCTCATCTTTTAGTTGACCCTTTTTCTGATATGTCATTAACAAGAAAAAATGAGTCGCACAACGGTTTCTCTTTGTGTAGCAGCTGTAAGGCCTGTATGGTCCTATTAGAATTGGCTTGTGATTTGGTAGCCAAAAGCAGGAGTGGGTACAAAACACAGAAGACATGCAAATATTCCGTGTCATCTCTGTTTTGGATCCACTCCTGTTTTTTTTGGTATTAGCAATACTGATGGATTACTGACCAAATGCTTGTGAAGGCAAATGCTGAACAGACAGGATCCGTTTTTTGGGGGGTTATTGTTCTGACGGATCAGAGGAAGGGCAAAATAATTAGTGATGTCAACACAAACTTACTGCTAACACCCTCTCCCCTCTGTCAGGGGAGGCTCTACTTTTATAAGCGTTTAATAGAACAGGTTCTGTTCTATTGTGGAATCAGCTGACGATGGTGTAAAAGGAGTGCGCTTTTTCTTGGCGCTAACATCGACCTGTAAGGCTGAGTTCATACTTGAGTTATTTGGTCCGTCTTGGCCGCATGACTGCTCAAATAAGTGAAGTGTGCAGTGATTCTAAGAGCGACGCATGTCATCTGCATGTCATACAGACTCACCATATTATTTCACTACCACAGCAGACTCCCTATGCGTGTTACTGCAAGGCACAGTGTTCTATACCTCTATAAAGGCTCTCAGCAGCCAGGAAATAGCCATTTTTTATGTAATTCGCCGCAAATATATTCGGATCAAACCTAATTTTTCCCAAAAAATCAGGCGAACCGGCGAATCGAATTTTTGAAAAATTCGCTCATCTCTAGTGGTGACACCTCAATGGTGTTCAGGAGACCCATAGTAGCACTATCATCATGCACTAGCATCAAAGGGGCATTTCTTAAAAGGGTTGTCCCATATCTGTCTTTCATGACCAAAATTATGATAACCACAGTAAGCGCTGGTTGGAGGTGGATGGAGTTACAGAAAGTAGCTTGCTGTGCTATGCTGTTTGCTTAGCTGCGATTCACTGCTACAGTAGTTACAGAATAAACAGCAGAGCCATTTCTATAACTCTGCCTCCCCTGGCTGGCGCTTACTCTGGTTATTTCCTCTCGGACATGGAAGATGGGACAACCCCTTTAAGATCCGCCAAAAGTTTATCGACAGATTCTGATTTAAAGTAAGCCCACTAATAGGTGGTGCAAAGTTAGATTACACAGTATATAAGCTAGGCTAGTTTCACACTAGTGCTAATATGTTTTGGCTGGCTGTTGCAGTAGAGCAGGGGTTGCCAACCTGCAGCTCTCCAGCTGTTGAAAAACTACAACTCCCAGACTGCCTAAAGCTATCGGCCTACAACAGGGCATGGTGGGAATTGTAGTTTTACAACAGCTGAAGAGCCGCAGGTTGACCATCCCTGCAGTAGAGGAACAGCCTGCCGGAGTTCATCTCATCTGGCATAAAGCCGGATACTGCCTTTCCCCACCAGAGCTTATTGACTATAATGGGACCCAGCGGGGATCCAGCCTGTTTCCAGCAGAGATTTTGTAAGATTGTTAAACAGCCGTTTCTACATAATGTTTATACTGAAACTGTCATTTGGCATTCTGGGCACTAGAGGTCACTGTTGTGCAGCTACAGCCAGCCCACTCTGGGATTTGGATATGCAAAACAGATACTGACTGAGACTGTGTGTGTGTGCCAGTTGGGGCAGGAAGTGATGATCTAATATGGTGGAAGGATTATGCTGTGAGGAACTGAATCCGATTCCATCCTGGATTGCAGATGGCCGGCAGGTAATGGACACTTAAAAGAAGGAGAGTAACTGTTATATCCTTATTGAATCCAGCTCTTTTGGAAGAGTGGTTGTCCCAGGAAAATCAGTTCAGCGTGTGGATAGAAGGCCTCACCATCAAGCTAGGCTGCACAGTTGCTGAGAGATCGGTGGCCATCCCTGGTAGGCTGCATCCTCGGGCCCAGAACGGACACAGGTCAGTGCACCCGGTTACGGATTGCAATATATTGTGTGGCACCTGAAGTAACAGAGACTAACCTAGGCCTTGCATTAGTCAGTTAGTTAGTTAGGAATATATAGTTTTGCTAGGCTTTTCTGTACGGGACTGCAGCGCAGTTATTGACTTGCAGGCTCTGCTGCAGTGCCATCGGCTAGGGGGTGTCCTCTGTAGCGGCGCAGCACGACTTGAAGGCTCTGCTGTTGTCCGCCATCGGCTAGGCCTGTCCATAGGGCAGGGACATTGACTGTGGGTCTGGGATATAGTGTTTTTCTATGCATGTTTGCATTGTTCTGGTCATGTTTGTGATATTACTTTTTGCATAAGTAAAGTTTCTGTTCCTGCATATTAAGCTGGTGTCAGTGTCGCTTTCCTGGTCTGTGACTTCGCTGTATCCTGGGGAGCTCACCCCGGTACACGGCTTACAACTTGGCGTAGTCGGCAGGATACAGCGACCGTTATGGACGGGAATGCGGCGGGAGACCACCCCCTGGCGCCAGTGGCACCGGATCAGGACCCAGCTCAGGGTGCACAGGCACATGTCCAGCTTGCCTCCAACACCATGGCCACCCCAGTAGGATACATCCCTGTAGAGGCACTGCTGCGTCATCTGCCAAAGTATGACGGTACAAACATGACGCTGCAGGACTGGACTGAAAGGGTGCAGAGTGTAGTCAAAATGTGTAACCTGACCCCCGAACTGCGGGCCGAGGTTGCATTGGGAGCCCTAGAGGGCGATGTCAGACGGGCAGTGATGGTGCGGCCCGACTCTGAGAGAGACACCCTGGAGAAGATATTCTCACTGCTAGAGAAAACTCAAGGGGGGCGCGCCAAAGTGGTACAGTTACGGAGTCTCTTCTTTAAAAGACCCTGATGCAATACTCCAATGCTCTACAGGAGACGCTAAATGAGATACAAGACGAGACCCCGAGGCCATGGGCGCCTTTCTGGGAGTGGATCGCCTGCTACGAGATCAGTTCATAGTGGGGCTTTCCAATAAGGTCTTACAGGATAAGCTACAAGAGAGGACCCAAACAACGGCCGACATGACATTCTACAGCGTTTACCTAGCTGCAGTAGAGAGAGAAGAAGAACCCCTACCTGCGGCAGTGAGAGTGGTGAATAGCATGCATGTGACAAAGGATCAGTCGAGATCTGAAGAATCAGAGTCCTTAAAGGATGTGGTCCAGGCCCTGCGGGCGGAATTGAAAGCGCTTCGGCTGGAAGTGTCTCAGATGAAGGCAGAACCGCCCGGGCCTCCGGAACCTGTCCCGGCACCTCGTGCCACTCCACCCAGAACAACCCCGGTGAGGGGGCTGGGCAGAAGAGGGCCCCTCTGTTGGGTTTGCCGAAAGTATGGCCATATGGCCAGAGGGTGCCCAGAACAGGTAGCGTCTGAGCCGACGTTAAACTTCCGACCGCTGCAGTAGCTGGGCGTCCTGCGGTGGTACACCCGAAATTAAGCCCTCTGCGTGAAGAACGTGATCTGCATGCCAGCAGCCCTGTATTAGAAGCCGAGTTGGAAGGCCGAAAGGTTTGCTGCCTAGTTGATACAGGGTCAGAATGCACTCTAATGCCTTTGGAGTTCTTTCAGAGGCACTTCGGACATATGATGGAGCCCGAAGACTGGAGCGTCATTAGGCTGACGGCTGCCGATAATAGAGAGATGGATGTTCGAGGGATAGTCTGGATGCGGGTCCGACTGTTTGGGCAAGACATCGGCAAGAAAGGGGTCGTGCTGGTGGACCATTCGTCCCGGAAAGGAATGGACGTGACCCTGGGCATGAATATACTGAGAGACCTAGATCATCAACTCTATGCCAAGGAAGGGCCAAAGTAGTGGCAAAGGGCCACCGCACACCGGCCTACCCAGAAGGTCTTGCAACAAATGGTGAGGAGCTGTAGCCTGCAAAAGAGTAACCTGTCCGGTTGGAGACGTGAGGGTGCTACGGAGGACTCCGTTGAAGATCCCACCTCGACAGGAGCGAATATTGATGCTGCCAGTGGGGGCTGGACGACAACTGAATGGACTGGAGGTCCTGATCGAGCTCGCTTATCAAGAAGAGACGCAGATTCGCCCACTGGTAGCCCGGGCCCTTGCCGTTGTGAAGGATGGATGTGTGCCTATACGCTGCTGTAATGTTGAGGACTGCGAGTTAACCGTCCCCGCAAACACCCTGCTGGCCAAAGTTTATATGTCCGAAGGGGGTATCGCTCGACGAAGGGGCTTTACGCTGCAGCCGGATAGGAGATCAGCCTGGACCTATGCTGTGGAGATCCATTCAAGGAAAACCCCGACAGCGGAGTGGAACGGTCGAGTGATCATGGCCCGTATGGGAGTGGACTGCAGAACCCTGACCCCGGGGAACAAAAACTGCTGGAAGACACCCTCTGGGAATTTCAGGAGGCCTTCTCAAGACATGATGAGGACTTTGGGTGTGCTACTATCATCGAACATGAAATCCCAACCGGCGATGCTGCGCCGATCAGGGAACGCTACCGGCAGATCCCACCTAAGATGTATCAGGAGGTGAAAGATATGGTGGCCAGCATGTTGGAGAACCGGGTGATCCAGGAGAGTCAAAGTCCGTGGGCTGCTCCGGTAGTCTTGGTGCGGAAGAAAGATGGGAGTCTCCGATTCTGCGTGGATTACCGGAAGCTGAATGCCCAGACCGTCCGGGATGCCTACCCCCTTCCGCGGATTGAAGAGTCATTATCCGCCCTAAGCCAAGCAAAGTTCTTCTCAACTCTTGACCTGGCTAGTAGATACTGGCAGGTCCCGGTGGCCAAGAAGGACAAAGCCAAGACGGCCTTCATTCTACCTATGGGGCTCTACGAGTTCAACCGAATGCCCTTCGGCCTCTCCAATGGTCCGGGGACATTCCAGCAATTGATGGAACACTGTCTGGGGGACCTCAACTTCGAATCAGTACTGATATACCTGGATGACATAGTGGTGTTCGGAGCTTCCTTTGAAGATCACCTACAGAAGCTGCGACAAGTCTTGGGACGGTTACGAGACCATGGGCTCAAGATCAAGCCAAAGAAATGCCAGCTGTTCCGACAGCAGATAGAGTACTTAGGACATGTGGTCACCCAGGAGGGGGTAAAACCCTCCCCCAGCAAGGTGGAGGCCGTTCAGATGTGGCCCCGGCCAAGTACGCTACGGGAGGTACGGGCATTCGTGGGACTGGCCGGCTACTACAGGAGGTTTATACCCAAATTCACTCATCTGGTGGGCCCGTTAAATGAGGTGCTAAGAGGCTCGGCGGGAGGCCCGAAGAACCGCCCCATCAACTGGGGGCCCCGACAACAAGAGGCCTTTGAAGCGGTGAAAGAGGCACTGACCAATGCCCCAATACTGGCTTACGCGCGGTTTGATGCCCCATTTCTGCTGTATACTGATGGCAGCTTACATGGTCTGGGGGCCGTATTGTCCCAAGTTCAGGATGGACGGGAGAGAGTCATCGCCTATGGGAGCCGGTCCAAAAGAGAGTCAGAACGCAACCCTGATAACTATAGCTCCTTTAAACTGGAACTACTGGCACTGGTGTGGGCCATGACCAAAAGGTTTGCAGAATATCTGACTGGTGCAGAAGTGACCGTGATGACAGACAACAACCCGCTGGCACACCTGGAGAATGCCAGGCTCGGCGCACTCGAGCAAAGATGGTTGGCCCGCCTTTCTAAGTATCAATACCGCATCAAGTTCCGGTCCGGTAGGGAGAACGGCAACGCCGATGCACTCTCTCGAGTTCCAGTAGGACAGTCGACTCAGAGAGTCGATGAGGAGTTAGAGGATACTGAAACTCCTGACCTTGGTCGCTTTCCTCTGTTTCCGGACGTGGCCCATTCAAGTGGGGTGGCGTCTGGAATGAGGCTGGTGCTAGGAAAAACGTTGACTGATTGGGAGAGAGTCCAGGATAGCTGCCGGGATTTATGGAAAGTGAAAGAATGGGTTCGGAGCAAGATCTGGCCTCGGCCAGAAGAACGAGCCCTCCTGACCCCAGAGGGTCAGAAGTTGTTAAGGCAGTGGGACAAGCTGACAATTACCCAGGGCCTCCTGTGCCGGATCATATACTTACAGTCAAAGCTGCAGTACCGGCAACAGATTGTCATTCCCATGTCGTTGGGAACGGAGGCCGCTAGGGAAGCTCATGAAAAGGGAGCTCATTTTGGGAGCGACAAAACGTTCAAGTGGCTCCAACGGCTGGTATACTGTCCAGATTTGGCCGACATGGTGGCCGCGGCATGTCTTAAATGTCGATCCTGTGGGTTGAGTAAGAGTACTGAACAGCGGGCTCCTGTGCAGACCATCCGCACCTCAGAGCCCCTAGAACTTCTGATGATCGATTATGTACAGATCGGATATTCTACCTCGGGACACTCGTACTGCCTAGTTATGACAGATCACTTTACCAAGTATGCGGTGGCTGTGCCCACCAGAGACCAAACCGCAGAGTCGGCCGCCGACGCTGTCTGTAAACACTTTATACAGGTGTTCGGGTGTCCACGGAGGATACATTCTGATCAGGGAGCATGCTTTCAGGGTACTCTAATGAATGAATTGTACCAACTGTATGGGATTGAACGCTCCGGAACCACTCCATATCACCCGCAAGGGAACGGGGCGTGCGAACGCTTCAATCGCACCTTGCTTCAGATGCTGCGAACTCTGGAAGTCAGAGTCAAGTCAGAGAAGACAGTCAAAAAGCCCAGTGGCCTGCATACTTACCTGAGTTGATGTGGGCCTATAATAACAGAGTACACAGTACCACCGGATACTCTCCGCATATGCTCATGTTTGGACGAGCCGGACGGGAGATTGAGGATCTCCACATGCCTAACTCGATGGAGCCCCCACCGAGAAGTACCACCGCCTGGGTACGGGTACGAGTGGTCCACAAGGTTGTGGGGGAGCGTCTGGGACAGGTGGTACACCCTAACTCAAGACCAGTGCAGAAAGATGGATATGTCCCTGGTGATCGGGTGATGGTCAAAGCCAAACGGCCGTCAGGAAAGTTGGATGGACGGTGGGAGGCAGTTCCATACACGGTAAAGAGAAGGGTAGACCCCGCTATTCCGGTCTATGAGGTAGAGCCAGTAGGAACAGGGGGACCCTCACGGAACTTACACCGTAATGTGTTGAGACGCTGCAATTTTGATGAGGCGGTGTGCGTAGAGGGGGTGCCTCCTCACGCTCAGGGTATGGAGGAAAGTCCTTCAGATAAGGAAGAGGAGGAATGGTGGGTCGTCCCTTCTCAAGGGTCCACAGAGGCTCCGGCCGTGTTAGGTTTGCCACCCAGATGCAATGCTGAACAGTCAACAGCTCCTCTCTTGTCGACTATGCCTGATGTCCCCAGTATTTCTGAAACCCCCAATCTAAGAAGGTCGGCGAGGCCCAATGCTGGTGTTCCTCCACAGCGTTATGCTCAGGATGAGTTTGTATGGGGAAAGTTGCCGAGGGCGACAACTTCTAGTGGGGTGGCATGTGAGATTGTGAAACAGCCGTTTCTACATAATGTTTATACTGAAACTGTCATTTGGCACTCCGGGCACTAGAGGTCACTGTTCTGCAGCTACAGCCAGCACACTCTGGGATTTGGATATGCAAAACAGATACTGACTGAGACTGTGTGTGTGTGCCAATCGGGGCAGGAAGTGATGATCTGATATGGTGGAAGGATTATGCTGTGAGGAACTGAATCCGATTTCATCCTGGATTGCAGATGGCCGGCAGGTAATGGACACTTAAAAGAAGGAGAGTAACTGTTATATCCTTATTGAATCCAGCTCTTTTGGAAGAGTGGTTGTCCCAGGAAAATCAGTTCAGCGTGTGGATAGAAGGCCTCACCATCAAGCTAGGCTGCACAGTTGCTGAGAGATCGGTGGCCATCCCTGGTAGGCTGCATCCTCGGGCCCAGAACGGACACAGGTCAGTGCACCCGGTTACGGATTGCAATATATTGTGTGGCACCTGAAGTAACAGAGACTAACCTAGGCCTTGCATTAGTCAGTTAGTTAGTTAGGAATATATAGTTTTGCTAGGCTTTTCTGTACGGGACTGCAGCGCAGTTATTGACTTGCAGGCTCTGCTGCGTCTGCCATCGGCTAGGGGGTGTCCTCTGTAGCGGCGCAGCACGACTTGAAGGCTCTGCTGTTGTCCGCCATCGGCTAGGCCTGTCCATAGGGCAGGGACATTGACTGTGGGTCTGGGATATAGTGATTTTCTATGCATGTTTGCATTGTTCTGGTCATGTTTGTGATATTACTTTTTGCATAAGTAAAGTTTCTGTTCTGCATATTAAGCTGGTGTCAGTGTCGCTTTCCTGGTCTGTGACTTCGGTGTATCCTGGGGAGCCCATCCCGGTACACGGCTTACAATTTCACCAGTGAAATACCACTGCAAGCAGAGTTTTTTTTGTCTGGCCAAATGCCGGCACCAATGCCAGAAACAAGCCAGATCTCCACTGGGTCCCATTATAGTCAATAGGCTCCGGTGGGGAAAGGCAGCATCTGGCTATGCCAGATGAGATGAACTCTGGCAGGCTGTTCCTCTACCGGAATAGCCTGCCAGAACATATTAGCACTAGTTTAAAACTAGCTTAAGACAGTCTTAGTAAATCTGCCCTATTCTTTTTAAGTACCAAAGATCAAGAGGGAACCGACTTTAAAAGGTTCAGGGTTCAAAGCAACATAAAAATAGTAGAGAAGGGATAAATTCCTATAGATATGAGGATCAATATCCACATGACGTTTACTCCTTGTTTCTCCACATGCAGTTGATCCTTGCTCACTACAGTGTTATAATGAAATCCTGCTGGTATAATTATTAATTTATTATATTACATGCTCCATAGATAAAGTGGTACAATACCTTTCTTTTCTGGCAATATCACCATCTGCTGAGCCATTTAACATCACATTTACAACTCCACATGATGCTTGAGCAAACTGTGAAACGAAAACAATTTAATAAGTACATGTATTCACACATCCTACCTGGGAATATTGTATCCTGGTACAACGTAGTTTATGACCACTTACCTGGTGATTGCAGACATTGTAAAAACCCTGCTTCAAGTTATTGCATAAAAGTAAATGACTGGAGAACCGCCTTATCCAGCAACTCCTATCAGATATAAAAATCATCCGATCCATATTCAGGTCCAATATTCTAACCAGAGCCCAGGGGTTATAAATCTGTACCCTGAGGGTACACAAAGCTCGGGTAAAATGGTCAGTGGCTGACTGGGCTTGAACACCACTTCTTTTGAACCTGAAATTTGCTCAAAGCAGTTGTCACTTCCCTTCCCCCATTCTTAGTGAGCCACACAGAGTATTACACGACAGGTCAATGAGCACCTCCTAGACTGAAAACAATAGGAAATATGTTCTCCACCATAAAACATGATGGGAACAACTTGCACTCCCAAGTGGATTTTTTTAGACATGGTTTTTGCCTCTCAGCAAACCTGATTTAAAAAAAAAGAATGGGAAATACCCTAAAGGGAAATTCTGGGGTACTATGACATCTGGAAGCCACTATTCGGGATCCTTGTAAAGATGGCCAGAGTGGAGAGCAACTAAAAAGAGCACAGCACAGATCGTCCATTGTATCCATAGTCATTGATTTCAATAAGCACTATATAATGCTTCATTTCCCCTCTGGTGGCTCTGCAGAGAAATTGAACCCTTGCACCCAGGTTCACCATAGATTACAGATCACTGGGGCTCATGGTAGCAGGACACCCTATGATTACTTTATCAAAAGGAAACCCTTCATACTACAAAGCTTTTGATGATAGACAAATGTGACCAGAATCATCCTACATTGTTCGAAGGCATGAAAAATATGGTCCCGGGTTGACACTTACTGAAGCAGATGCCATCTTCCAGAATGAGGAAAGGGAGTTGTTCTCACATTCGTTCCAGTTAGGACAAGACTTGAAGTTCATTCCTAAAAAAGGCCAAACATATTGATGAGCATCTGGGATCCTATGTAATTTGTCTAGTCCTGCCCTAACTCCTCCATACCGCTATGATGTTCCACCATTATTAACATGTAAAATGTATTATAGGGGTCAGTGCAATTACATTATTTTTAAATATGTATACTTTAAAAAAAAATAATAATAATTTGCTTTTATATCACCACATTTTGAGAGCCATACATACAACTTACTGACCGCTTTTTATTCGGCTTTTTGGGAGGTGCGGTGAACGAAAACAGCAATTCTGACGTTGTTTTTCTTTTTTATGTGGTGAGTTCAGTAATGTGATCATTTAATAATTCAGGTTTTACGGACACTGTGATGCTGATCATTTATTTTTTGACATAAGAAAACATTTTTAATGGGGAAAATGTTTTTTTCTATCTTTTTCTTTTTTTAGATGTTTTAAATCATTTTATAAAAATTTTTAGCCTTACTGGGGGACTTAAAACATTTATATATCAATCACCCATATAATACACTGCAATACTTCTACCTCTGGCAGGACGTCATGGGCTTCCCTAGATGGCAGACCTGGAGGTCATGTTAGGCCTCCAGCTGCCACAGCAACCTTTCGGCATTCGACAATTTCAAGTGGGTGTCAGTCACACAGTCAAACCCCTTAGATACCAACAGGGGCAGACTGAGAACTTAAAGTTGCCCTGGAAACAAAACAACAAGTGGCCCAGTTTTGTAGTCAGGTCCAAATTAATGAAAGGCAGGGTCAACACAAGTAGGTCGGGCCAGCAATACCATATTGCAGCACATTATACCACCCCAACAGAGCCAAATACCACAGTCCATTACAAAATGCTGCCCCCAGCAGCACAAGATGCATCCCCCATAAATTCCACTAGCCGCCGTGAGGACTGCCTAGATGGCTCCCCTGGGAAATTTCCCCATAAGGTCTATAGCCAGTCCTCCCCTGGATACCAAGGTCGCTACTGACCATGGCATCTAAGTGGTTAAATAGAGTTCTCTCCAAGCCCGGCCAGCAGGGGGACGCTGACTGCTCACGTAATCATAATGATGTGCACAAACAGAATTCCACAGCAAGTATACCCTGCCGCTGACATAGAAGTATATTATTTTGCAGTAAGGGCTGTATGAGATTAGAAAAATAGGGATAAGCTACAATACCAGTCTACTGTATGAAGAAGAGCGGCGCTGTTTCTTGGAAAATATGAAAGAGCAGCTACTTTATCCTGTACATCCCATTGAAGTTGCACTGTAGTGAAAATGAACCCAGACATACAATTTCTTGTGGTCTTGTGCTAAAAAAATCAAGTTTTCCCCCATCATTCTGCACTCAATACCCCATAATGAGAAAGTGATAACAGAATGTTAGAAATCTTTGCTAATTTATTGAAAAGGAAAAACAAAAATATTGCATTGACATAAGTATTCAGATCCTTTACTCAATACTTAGTTGAAGCACCTTTAGGAGTTATTACAGCCTCCAGTCTTATTGGGTATGATGCCACAAGGTTTGTACACCTGGATTTGGGGATTTTCTGCTATTCTTCACTGCAAATCCTCTCAAGCTCTGTCGGATTGGATTGGGACAATTGGTAGACAGCCATATTCAGGTCTCTCCAGAGATGTTTGAATTGGGTTCAAGTCAGGGCTCTGGCTGGACCACTCAAGGACATTCAGAGTTGTGCATAAACCACTACTGTGTTGTCTTGGCTGTGAGCTTAGGGTCATTGTCTTATTGGAAGGTAAACCTTCATCCCAGTCTGAGATTCAGAGCACTCTGGATCAGGTTTTCATTAAGAATATTACTGTATTTTGCTCCATTCTTCTTTTCCTTAACCCTGACCAGTCTTCCTGTACCAGACGCTAAAAAACACCCCCACAGCAGGCACAACTCACTGGCCCGCAGGGAAGGAGTGGTTGGAGAGGATGGGAGTGGTGGTAGAGACAATGAAGTTGTCGTTCTTCTCATGGTGGCTTTTCTCTACCTCAGCGCTACCTGCACCAAGTGCAGTTAATGGAGGGGCACAACCCATCCTCCTCTCTGGGCACACCATGGACTTTTGAGGTATCCTGCCTGGTGGTGCCTTTAATGTTAAGTGAGCAGCAGGATGCAAGGAGAACATTGAAGAACAATCTGGATCAGGTCGGGAGACATATGATCAGGCCATCTTGATTAAGACAAAATAAAGTCTTTACTGAATGGATAATGGGGGTTACAGCACATACACAAGCAGCAGGCACAGTTCTCCAGTACTTCACAGAGTAGGCATTTCCCAAAGACTGTGTTTAGGAGGTCGCTATTATAAGGGTGGTCTTGCCCGAGTCTCTCTCTCCTAAACAATAGTAATCTTTCCAGTACCCTGGCCAAACTATGTGCAGTAAAGTCTAAAGCCGTATGCATGCTGACCTTTACTGCCTCAGTCGTTAGATGGTCCTCAACCTTCTGCAATAATTCAGTGCCTCTTTCCTCAGTGGTTAGCTCCCAGTACAGTTGCTTTTCTGGCAGCTTTTACTCATAGGAATAGTGTTTTCCTAGAGAAGAATTCTTTATTGGCCTACTTGACAGCAGCACACACCAAAACATGTCTTCACTCTGGCTTGTTTACCAGAAGACTCACTAACCACGGGAAATAATTCCAGCCCACTACCAGGCAACTATTATTAAGAACTATCAGTCAACTATTTGCTTCCCATATTCAGCCTTTTGGAATACACAGTCCATAGTAAACATTTCAGCAAATATCCTAACAACTTTAACAGTGAACCACTGCAGAACTTTGGCAGTGAACCATAGCTGTAATTCTTTAGCAGTGAAGTGCCATCCCCATGCTTTATTTTATGGATGATGTTAGGCAGGTGATGAACAATGCCTGGTTTACTTCAAACATGATGTTTAGAATTGAGACCAAAGTTGAATATTGGTTTAATCGGACTAGAGAATCTTGTTTCTCACAGTCTGATAGTCTTTTAGATGCTTTTTTGCAAACTCCAGGTGGGCCTTCATATGTCTTTTACTGAGGAGAGGCTTCTTTTTGGCCACTCTGCCATAATGCCCAGATTGGTGGAATGCTACAGTGATGGTTGACCTTCTTGACCTTCTGGAAGTTTTTTCCATCTGCACAAATGATCTTTTGAGCTTAGCTAGAATGACCGCTGGGCTGTTGGTCATCTTCCTTACCATGGCCCTTCTCCGTTGATTGTTTAGTTTGGTGGGGAAGCCAGCTCTAGGAAGAGCCCTGGTTGTTCCATCCTTCTTCAATTTAAGAATTATGGAGGACACTGTACCCCTGGAAAATTTCAGTGCAGCATTTTTTGTACCATTCTCCAGATCCATGCCTCCACAAAATCATGTCTCTGACCTCTGTGGAGCAGTTGTTTCCTCCTCGTTGCTTAGTTTTTGCTCTGCTAGTCATTGTTTGATGTGAGACCTTATATAGACAGGGCTGTATCTTTCCAATTTATGTCCAATCAACTGAATTTACCACAGATGAACTCCATTCAAGGTATAGAAACATCTCATAGAGGATCAGGAGAAATGGGAGGCCCCCAGAGCTTAATATTAAGCGTTATAGCAACGGCTCAGAACACTTATGTCAATGCAAAATGCCTTTTTTTCTTTTTTAATAAATTTACAAACATTTCTAAAATTCTCTTTTCACTTTCTTATTATGAAGTACTGAGTGCAGGTTGATGCGGGACCTTGATTTTATTTTATTTTTTTAATTATAGCACAAGGCCACAACATAATAAAATGTTAAAAAAGGGAAAGGGTTTTACTCTGAAGACTTTCCGAATGCCCTGTGTATACCCACTATAAAAGGGAACTGATAGGATCAGCTACCATCCGCTGGATTCCCCGCGATCATCAATTTCGGAGGAATCCACATATAAAAATAGGTTATTCAAAGAATCACAAAAAGGGGTCAACATATCACCCCGATCTATCAATAGGCCATTACCTTGCTTTAAAGGCTTCCCACACCAGGTAAGACCATTGAACACGAAACCCAGGAAAGTGTCTTCTAGGGTGACGAAATCCTCTGTGGCTTTTGTGTAACGGTGAACAAGGTAATTCGTCTTGCTCCATAGAAGGGTCTGGGAAAGCACACAACATTATAAGGCATTGTATAAGAGATAATTTTGGTTATACAATAAATCTAGAACCTAACCTTTCTTTTTAGGAGAATGAAAAAAAACTGGGCAGAAACCAGTTGTAATAACATCCTTTTAACTTCAGGCAATAATAACCAGTTTTGTCAGCAACAGGTGTGATCAAAGGGGTTTTCCAGTCTTAGCAGGTGATCATATCACTGATCACAGGTGTCATACTACAGCCCCCCCCCTTCGCCCCACCCCAAAAAAATAGAAAAACATTATGAACAAAGAGGAAGAGACCAGATGTCATGTAGAAAACAGAAACTCAGCCTAGTTCCCCACAGCTCCACATCTTGTTCATTCGAGTGGAATGTTCTGCTATTTTTGCTCACTGAAGTAAACCAGGTGGTCCCTATTAAAGTCAATGGGGTGCTAGTCAGCCATCATGTTGACTGACAGTGTTTGGTTTTGTTGGTTTACTACTGTAATGAAGCAGAACAACGCAAATGTTAACAGGCCCTTAGAGATAAGGTCCAAAGCACCCATTCAATGGAACACTAGAATGCTTAACCTATTTGTATAAAGGCCTTAGTTATGTAGTTGATATGGTTGAAAAAAGACAAAAGTCCTTGAAATTCAACCAAAGGATAGGTGGGAGGAATGACGTTTAGAAAAGGGGAGTGAGAACCAGACTTCTTCACATTTTCATAAGCATTGATGTTATATAATTTATTTATTTAATTCTTCATGCAGGCACATACCATCCAAAACATACTTTGAAAGCCATTCCCACTGGTGAATTGATCAGAGCTAAATGTAATTGCAGCACACAAAAAAAACTACCAGTGTGAACAGAAAGCTATATACAACAGACTGTCAGCCAGGGGTTGCCCTAATTGGATGCTAAAACAAGACACTGACCGTGTTAATAAGTTAACACGACATGAGCTTTTAACAAAAGAACATTATGAAAATAAGAATAAAAATAAAAGCAAGTTCATACCGAAACTCACTTTATAATATAATCCCCTTTTTTTTTTTAAATCAAATACGCTGTTTAATTCAAAAATATATACCAATACTTTATGAAGATGAAAAATTACACCACATATTATCAGAAGGATATAGAGTGTCTTACAGGAAAGCTCAAACAATAGTCCAAAAAAATCCCACCCAGCGATTTAAAAACAAATTATTCCAAATCGCTCACGTATAGGATTTTAACCCTGTGGGAATCATCCCTGCAAAATCTGCTCTTACGTTCACACAACCAAAGAATTTCCACACACCCAAAAGGAAACAAAGATAGAAAGCTACATAAATTGCAATACAGAAGGCATTACATATATATATATGATCATGTGCACACTATCCAATTTAGCTTACATAGACAGTACAACCAGAATACCGAAGGTGCGTTTTCTTGAGCATATGAATGATATCACTAACAATAACAAAAATCGTAACATCTCTGGTGCATCTAAACACTTTTGGGAACAACATAATAGTAAGGTTGCGTCCCTCAGATTAATTGGTATAGATAAATGAAAACCATATACGCGAAGGGGCACTTTCAAAAAATTATTATTAGAGAGAGAAGCATTCTGGATTTTTACCTTAAACACAGCTCACCCTTATGTAATCAATTGTCATACAGATATTTTATTACATTATTAATACAGAGTTAACACACATGCTTTATAAGACGTGTTACCTAAACTAAATGCGTTAGGCAAACACCTTCAATTGCTTTTCAAAGGCTTTTGTTTCAAGATAACGCGATGAGTTAAGAAATTTGAGTTAAGAGTTTGTGTGTTACCCTGCTACATATGTATATGATTGTTTCTCAGCATTTTTAGTGCAAGTCAGTCTTCAAGGACTTCAAGAGTTAATATTATCTACTTTTTACCTGCACCGCGGGCGTTCCTTAAAATTTTTAATTGATTTCATTCCCCTTTTTATTTAAAAAGCAGTTACATGCCTGTACCTGAATACTTTATACTATGAATCCACGAAAAAGACCTATCTTACGGTTGAAACAAGTTAATTTAATGCAGGAGGATTATTTGTTTATACCTTTGGAGAATATATCGCTATATTCATTATCTTCGTTAATTCTAGATAGCCTAGATAGCCAACCAATAGGAAAGTTGCCTTTATAACCCATTCAAAGTTCAACTCGCAATACGCGAATAATTAAATCGCATATTATTTGGGATAACTAGAATAATGACGAATTTTCGATTTCGACGAATATATGATGAATATTCAATTGAATATTCGCGAAATGTCGCAAAATCGAATATGGCACCTCCCGCTCATCACTAAAAGTTGGATTTTGTCACCTTGTTACATGGTATGGTCTGTGCACCCATAAGTGCTAGACGCTTGTAGTCTTCTTGAGTGATGTTACATGGATCCTTTCTCTGTACTGCATCAGATAGTTCTTGCCATATTCCAGGGCAGTCCTTAACCCTTTATGGGAAAAATAAGCAGCCGAGTGTAAGTATACAGTAGAAATACCAATATATATGCAAATATACAATATGATTGTCACATGCCTGCAACGTCTCTAGACTCTAATAATAGAACAATTTGCTTATATGGTGTTTACATGTCAATTTTATTTTGCACAGTCTCTAAGGCAACATTATCTATGAAGCTTTAGTTCACCATAGAAGGGCCAAACCCATATCCTTATATATTTTTGTTATCACATTTTCTCCCTATAGGAACATCTTATGTTAGAGTAGGGCAGTGTTGGGTTGCCATCATAACCCTAGGAGACTTGCTGTTAATCAGGAACAATTTTAGGGGGATATTGCCCGAGGCGCCTGAAGACTAGATTCAGGTGCAACCTGGGAGAAGAATATATAAACCTTCAGGGACAGCTGGTACTTGGGACAGCCCAATGTTTCATTGCCGGTTGCTAGGGTCTCTTCACATTCAACTGTATTATTTCCTCAAGATACAGGTGAATACTGTTTCGGGCATGGGAGGCGATGTCTCCTTGCCCCCTATTCACTCTCATAGGCCACGGGCCACTAGTAACCATAAAAAGAGGTAATCCTCAGCTCACCATTTTTAGATGGCAAAAGTCCCAGTCCTGTTGGACATAAAAGGTGAGTTATTGTGTTGCTCAGAGAGATGTTGGACTGGAGAACCAGTTTAAATGGCAATATAAAGGTGAGCTTTGGTATCCTCTCAGTATGTAAAAGTTTAAAAAAAACTCCATTATTGAAAAATAGTTCCTGGAGGAAGGCAAGTGCAAAACAATGCAGGCAATCCACTGAGCTGGCTTCTCTAGTTTCCCCTCTGGTAGCAGAAGGTTCTGTGTACAGTAAAGGCTTGGGCTATCTGTCTCTCTCATTTTTAAAAGGCTGGTACCCTGGACAAAGCTCTACTGGTGCAGGGTCCGTAGATCAGTCGTTTGGCTGGCTCCTTGGTCAAAGGTCTGGTGACCCAGGGTCTGTGGAAGAATCTCTCCTAGTAAACATTGGTCCCTATCTACGGACTAGGGGGCGCGACTGCTCTACTTTTATACAGTTTCTAACTGATCTAACCTTCTAGTGAGAGGGGTGTAGCTGGGGAAGTTCAGCGTAACAGAAACAATGTTGCAAGTTTCCATTATTCTCTATGGGCATTCCACCTTCCTGTTAAAGTCTATGGGCATTCCATTCTGTCATTCTTTTTAGTAGGCCCCCATATATCATACGCACCATTACTTATCATAAGGTGCTACCCATATGTATGAAAAAGAGGGGGTAGGTTGACAAATCCCCTCAGGTTATAGTACCTATATAAAACAGGTATATGAGATGAATTCATTTAACCCGTAAGGTTTCACAGTTTGAAGCCTGAAGGTCCATTCTGCCTCCTTACGCAACAGAAGATTATCCACATCCCTGGGGGCGGCCTCACATGTTCAACTCCCTGGAAACCAATGCAGTTGGGTCTCCCAGAGTGACAAGTCGCCCTGTGCTGTGCGAGCGGAGTATCATCCTGTTTGGCGATATTGTAGAGATGTTCCCCTACTCGTCTTCTGAACTCCCTCTTGGTCTTGCCCACATATTGCTTAAGACAGATACAGGTGGCCAGATACACCACACCTACAGTTCTACAGTTGATGAATGATCTAATACTGTAGCTGCGTCCCATCACCGAGCTGGTCACAGCACTGCCTTTCTTGAAGACCTTACATGCCACACAATTGCCGCATTTAAATGTGCCAGATGGTCTTTTGGGGAGCCAGGTATCCTGAACCGGGATCCTGAATGCACTATAGACCAGTTTATCGCTCAGGTTACCACCTCTCCGGTAAGTTATTAAAGAATTATCACCCACCAGGTCACCTATGTCCGGATCCAATTTTAAAATGCGCCAGGAGTCCTGGAGAATTGCACGTATCTCTCTGTGTGCCACATCAAATGCCCCCACTATCCTTACCTACATCCTTACATCCTCCGTCTCGCGTTTTTTAGGATTCAAAAGCCTATCTCTGTTACAGCTGGCCGCATGTTGAAAGGCTTTTTTCAGGTACGGTGCGGGATAGCTTATTTGCCTCCTTTGGAGGTCGTCCGCTGCCGTCCTGAAATCCGCCCACTCTGAACAATTCTGTCGGGCATTTAAATACTGGCCCTTGGGAATCCCACACTTCAGTTGCCGCAGATGCCCACTGTCCTATCTTAACAAAGAAATGGTGGCTGTGGATTTGCGGAACATATTGGTGACTATCTTTCTAGACTGATTGACAGTGATGACCAGATCCAAGAATGTTAGTTGGGTATCACTGATCTCATATGTGAAATATAGCCCCAGATCATTCACATTTAATGAGGCCACAAATTCCACAAAGTCTATATTGTCAATGAACCTCATCCATATCAAAATGGATGAAGCCCATTGTTCCATTGATTCCCCAAATATGATATCCCTCTCCCACCAGCCCAGGTAAAGGTTGGCATATGTCGGGGCACATGGGCTCCCCATAGCCACACCCCTGAGTTGGTGGTAGATGTCCCTATCAAAGGAGAATACGTTGTGACTCCCCCGTGGGGATGCTATCGATTTTTTTATAGCATTTGCCATCATCCAAGATCCTTTTACACATTTCTACATATCCCTCGCTATCAAGAACCACCATATTCCTCCTTTATCAGAAGGCTTTATAATGATAGTTATAGCCACATACTCATCCTGAGTCAAATTGGATGTCCTAGCGTGACCCAGATTAAGAGACCTGAATTTTTCAGTGATCACTGTCAAAAACGCATCCAACGTTGAATACTCACTCACTGGGGGATTTTTCTTAGAGGGTACATGTAAGTCAGTGAAAGGGCCTGTCCCTATGTCCCGTTCACTCTCTTCCATCAGTCCTGCTAATAGTCTAACATCTGGTAGTTCCTCCTGCTCAATACCCAGCCTTGAACACTGGTCCCTACCATGCGTCAGGAAGAATTTACACCATTTTATCTTTCTGATGAATAGATTTATGTCCTTGACCCAATTAAATGGGTTATATGCACAATCTGGAACATATGATAGACCCATGTCCGTGAGAGACCGTTTAGACAGATTAATAAACTGTAACTCATCCGTATTACCCAGATGTCTCATGTCTCTTTCCTGTTTCTCAGTTGGTAATCTGACAACGGGTGGACTGACCCTAAAAAAAAAAACCTTTGTCCTCTTTCCGATCTGCCGCTACTAAATCTACTAAACAGTTTTACTTTTACTGAGGGGTCTTTATGCAAGTTTTCCCTACCCTGTATACGAAGTTTATACTACATTTAGTGGGCAGATAGCCCTTTATATGTGAATAATGTTTTTCGTTTTTTGGCGCTATCTTCCTTTAAGTAAAACTGTTTAGTTACAGATAGGTGCAAACCCTCTACCAATACAGTGGAGTTAATTAGTCCTTCAATTTTGTAATTCATCGGTGATGGCTGGCTTTTTGTCAGGTGACATAAGCTCAGATAAATGGCTGGGTAACCCTAAGGAAGTATTCTTAGAGAAAGATTTACCCACACAGTCTAGTCCTACCAATATTACATCAGTATTTAAGAACCTCACCAGGGTCTATAAAGACTAAGTTTGATTGTGGTGGGAAGTACAAAGCTAGAGGTCTGCATAAAAAATAAAATAGTGCCGCGAGCCCTATATTGCCTGCAATAAGAGTGAGGTCTGATGAGTTTATGAAGAAGTGGGAGGAGGAGTCTATTGAATCTTCTCTGAGATTAATGAAAATTTTGATAGACAAGGAAAGAGATATATTAGAAAAAAAACTCTGTTGAACTACAGGAGTGTGTGGAGGTAGCAAAAAAATGTTCTGCTGCCCCAGACTGTGAAAGGAAAGAGCTTGCATTGCAGCAAGCGGTGGAGAGGGTCACGAGTTCCCTCAAGGAAAGAAAACATTTTCAATTTGTGAGGGATACGAAAGATTTTAAAGAAGGCAATATCTTCGACTTCATCAGAACACAGACTAAAAGGAACCCAGAGCCTGAAACAGTGCAGTCCTCCTCTGAATGTGAGACTGACACTGATACGAGAATTTCACATATGAGATCAGTGATACCCACCTAACGTTCTTGGATCTGGTCATCAGTCTCAATCAGTCTAGAAAGATAGTCACCAATATGTTCCGCAAATCCACAGCCACCAATTCTCAGTTAAGATGGGACAGTGGGCATCCATGGCGACTGAAGTGTGGGATTCCCAAGGGCCAGTATTTAGGGCCCGACAGAATTGTTCAGAATGGGCGGATTTCAGATTGGCGGCAGACGACCTCCAAAGGAGATTTAGGCAAAGAGGCTATCCCACACCGTACCTAAAAAAAGCCTTTCAACATGCAGCCAGCTGTAACAGAGATAGTCTTTTGTATCCTAAAAAATGCGAGACGGAAGATGACAAAGTAAGGATTGTGGGAACATTTGATGTGGCACACAGAGCAATACGTGCGATTCTCCAGGACTCCTGGGGCACTTTAAAATCGGATCCGGACATAGGTGATCTGGTGGGTGATTATTCTTTGATCACTTAACGGAGAGGTGGTAACCTGAGCGATCAACTGGTCCATAGTGCATTCAGGACCCCGGTTCAGGATACCTGGCTCCCCAAAAGACCATCTGGCACATTTAAATGCGGCAATTGTGTGGCATGTAAGGCCATCAAGGAAGGCAGTGCTGTGACCAGCTCGGTGACGGGACGCAGCTACAGTATTAGATCATTCATCAACTGTAGAACTGTAGGTGTGGTGTACCTCGCCACCTGTATCTGTCTTAAGCAATATGTGGGCAAGACAAAGAGGGAGTTCAGAAGACGAGTAGGGGAACATCTCTACAATATCGCCAAACAGGATGATACTCCGCTCGCACAGCACATGGCGACTTTGGGAGACCCAACTGCATTGGTTTCTAGGAAATTGAACATGTGAGGCCGCCCCCAGGGATGTGGATAATCTTCTGTTGCGTAAGGAGGCAGAATGGACCTTCAGGCTTCAAACCGTGAAACCTTAGGGGTTGAATTAATTCATCTCATATACCTGTTTTATATAGGTACCATAAACTAAAGGTATTTGGTTATTTGTCAACCTCCCCCCTCTTTGTCATACATATGGGTAGCACCTTATGATAAGTAATGGTGCGTATGATATATGTATTTCTAACAACCTTTTGCCTTAACATTACACACTTCCTCATTAGGGGATATGTATATCCATATAGTGTCCCCATCCAATGTATCCCTGGTGTATATTTCATCATCTTTTGAGGATGCAACTATATCTGCTTATCCTAATTCTTTTGAGGGATGTGGCTTTTGACACCCCAGTGATGTATGCTGTGGCATTTGTGTCGGATCGCTTTGATATGCGTATTTCTAACAATGTAGCCATGACTGCGGTGGGATCGTTTTTGTGAATACCACACGTTTGCCCTGCTGCTTTTAGGGCTGTGTCAGTAGTCAGGGCATTGTATAGTCGCCCTTAGTCACCTGCAAAAAAAAAGGAATATCCTTCTAAATATCCTTTTTTTTACCCTCTGGTCGTTTGCCGTGATGACAAGCAACGGAGGGGAGGAGTAGGTTGACACAGCTCCCTGTTTGATTGGATGATCCGTTGATAGGCTCCCCCCAGGGGGTGTGGCTATCTAGATATAAAAAAACTTTGCTCAATTGAGCTCAATTCACCACTTTTACCCTTAATATTTAAATCAGTAAAACTTCACTTTTATTAGTAGTTCTCTAAAAATGTTTGTGAGTTTTGACACACTTGTTAAAACTACTGCTCGAATTTGCACACTGCTATCGCACAGGTTGCTAGTGGTAACGGAGGGTGTGCACTACCCTCCTAACCTTCCCACAAGTTTGCAATCAGTGTATAACTACCTGCCTGACTAATCCTGCAGGGTACTCGGTGCTGTGAACATACACCCTAAAGTAAATAACTGTTTCCTACTGTTTCCTACTCAGTGTTTAGCAACTCGAGCAGAGCTAAAACCAACAGATTCTGTCCCCCAACATGTTTCACCAGATAAACTGGCGTCTTCAGGGAAAGGACAGACTTGAAACACCATGCTGAACACTCCTATTTATAGTTTGTAATCCTATAATTGGCCAATAGTACCATTGGCATTAGACTGACAGTTTAAAGAGCCAGTGAACTGGTCAGGTTTAAATTTATTGGTTGAATCATTGGATGCCTGCCAGATAACGTGCTGCGCAGACCCAAGCTGCGCAAACACTTATTCCACACTCAAGTTGGATGACTGGTTATTGAGTAACTACCAGATAATGTGCTGCGCAGACCCTGCTGCGCTAACACTTATTCTGTAGTCAGGTAAAAGCTACTCACTATATATGAATCACCCAGCAGCCCCTGCCAAGTCTGCCACACTGCGACTACACAAGCGCTGATACCACTAGTTCTTACATACTACCAACATGGACGATCCCCTGTTTACACACATATAATCAGGGGCAAAACATGTAGAGGATATAAAAAAAAAAAAAAAAAATTTAAAAAATTTTTTTAAAAAAATAAAAATAAAAAATTTTTATATCCCCGTCCATAGTACTAAATGCACCGGACCTGGTTGCAAAACATTGTAATGTCGGAGTATATCATCCTTAATAGGTACAGGCTTAATTACCAAGGTATCAGACACAAGGGGCAGCATAATAACCAAGCGCGCCTAGAGACGCGCCTGGGTCCTCAGATAGTGGGCACAAGCTTAATTATAAGCAGTGTCAAAATATAGATAGTAACATGTTGAACAAACGCGCCTCGATGTATACAGACGCGCTTGGATCCCTCAGGTAATGTATATAAGGGGTTCCGAGTCCCTCTCTCTGTTCCCATGCATACATTAATACCCAAAACACCAGAGCCAAAGAGTGTCACACTTCCACCTTGCTAGACAGGTACCATGTTGGCCTTAGTGACTCATATATATTATGTCATAATCTATAGTTTACGCTAGCTCAAAAGATCCCAGAGTGTTCAGCCTATATTACTCACAATTGAAATAGTGTGATCATATTTATTGAAAATACACCTAGATCGTATTACAAAACGACGAAAATGTGAATCCTCATTGAGTCCATGTGGACTCAAACTCTCCAAACGATATATCCATTTGGCTTCTTCTTGGTATAGGATTTTATCCAAATTTCCACAGCGTGGTCCTAGGTTTCTCTTACATAATCCCCAGAATTGCAGGCATGATGGATTTCCAGAATGAAAGGTTCTAACATGTCTTGAGATGCTTGTATCAGCCTTTGTGTTAATACTGCTTACATGTTGGCAAATTCTCCTACGAAATTCCTGTATAGTCTTGCCTACATATAATTTAGGGCACGGACATTGGGCGATATATATTATTCCTTTAGTTTGACAATTAATGAACTCTCTTATGTCATATTTTCTCTCATCTTTAGGATTGATGAAAATTTCTTTTTTGGACGTATGGGCAGAAGCTACACCTCCCACAGGGGTGACTTCCCACAACTGTAGATCTCAACCAGGTAAGTGGCGCAGGGTTAGTATTGTAAAAACTGTGGACCAAATGGTCCTTTAAATTTTTTCCCTCCTGAACGTAATCTGGGGTCTTTTAGCCAATACCTCTTGAAAATCAGGGTCAGCCTGCAGAACATGCCAATGCTTATGCAGGATATTATACACTTGTTTGTTACGGTTATCAAAGTTTCCTATACATCTGATTGTTGTGGATTCCTTTATTGGTTTCGATTGCAGTAATGAAACTCGATCAGTATCTTTAGCCCTTTTAAAGGCCTTATGCAGTATTTTTTAGGGTAACCTCTATTTTGGAACCTCGAATACAAGGTCTCACATTCCTTGAGGAACCCAGAGTCATCCGAACAGTTTCTGCGCGCCCTAATATATTGGCCTACCGGAATACCCTTTTAAGGGGCGGTGGGTGATAACTTTGCCAATGTAATAGCGTATTAGTAGAGGTAGGTTTCCTATAGACCTCAGTGACGATGCGGCCACCTGGCGACAAGGAGATTCTAAGATCCAAAAGTGAGGGTTTCAGAATTAATTTCTGAAGTGAAGCTCATACCTATATGATTCTGATTAAGATTCTGTACGAATTCTTGAAATAGTGTCTCAGTGCCATCCCATAAAATCAAAACATCATCAATAAAACGTCCCCAAAATAAAACGTGATTAGTGAAGTGTTCATATTGCTCAGTGAAGACAATTGTGTTTTCCCACCATCCTAAAAAGAGATTTGCAAAATTCGGTGCACATTTACTTCCCATAGCTGTCCCATTTAACTGTAAATAATAACGTGAATTAAATAAAAATAATTGTGAGTAAGTAGAAACCGCAAAAGTTTCAAAATAAATTGATTGTGCAAGTGAAATTGAGTGCCCTTAGTAGTGAGGTAAGAGTGAACTGCCTGTATTCCCAGTTCATGTTGTATATTAGTATATAGCGCCTCTATATCCAGACTGGCAAGAAACGCACTCTTAGTGACTTGTATCTCCTGTAGTCTGGTGACCGCATCTTTAGTGTCTCTAATATAAGATGGTAACGTAGGTACAAAAGGTGAGATAAACTCATCAACATATTGGCTGATGTTTTCTGTCAGACTTCCATTACCAGAAATGATCGGTCTACCTGGTATTGGCACTCTTTGTTTATGTACTTTCGGTATAGCGTAGATAGTCGCTATTGTAGGTTTGGTGTTCAAAAGATACCTATGTTCCTCTTTGGAGATAAGGTTATCTCCTTTTGCTTCTGCTAGAATTTCTCTGAGTTCCCCAGGTACTGGTTTGTTGGATTACTGTCCAATTTCTTATACGTTATCGAATCATTAAGGAGACGCATGACCATATCCTCGTACATACGTCTCCTCATCACCACAATATTGCCCCCTTATCTGAGGGTTTAAAAACCAAATCATCATTGGTTCTCAGCTCCTCCAGAGCCACTGCCTCATCCGGGTCAAGGTTGTCAACTACTGTCTTAGGTGTCCGAATAGTTTTAAGATCTCTCGTGACTAAATTCACAAATGTTTCAATATTTGCATACTGCGAAAACGGAGGTGTGTACATAGATCTGGGCTTAAGTGTAGACAATGGGGGTTCCATCATATCCTCACTTAGAGGGTTATTTGTATCCAGGGACTCCAAAATTTGCAAAGCAATTTTTTCATTCTCTTGTTGTCTACAAGGATCACGCTCCTTCTGTTTATGTACTTTATGAAGTGCTAGTTTCCTAGCAAAGCAGTTGACATCCTTGACCCAGGAAAAACAATCAAACCCCGGAGTAGGGGTAAATGACAATCCCTTTTGAGGAGTTTATAATGTCTCTCTTGTAGTGGGAAATCTGACAGATTAATAACCTGCATATTATCATTTGCATTTAATTCTGCGTATTGTAAACCCATTTGTCCCTGTCCCGTAGCGCCACTCCCGGGGCCAAAAAAGAAGGCTGTGGGTTGCCTGCACTCGCTCCCATATCCAAGCTGGACTGTGGAGGCCCAGAGAAAAAGGAGGATGTGCAGGACATACTTGGAGTAGGTATGTTTCCAAGACCCATAGATGTTACTACTGGTGTCTGCTTGTATTTCACAGGCTCTAATGCACGGTTTTGCTCTATATAGCCTGAAGTATTTGTCCATGTTTGATGAGCAGTTGTGGATTGCAATTGTTGTTGAGGTGCTGGTGCCCTTCGTTGCTGGGTGGGTGCACGGTATCTATTTTTACGTTTGACAGCCGCTGACTTATTATTATTTTATTTTTTTTTTTTTTATATCCTCTACATGTTTTGCCCCTGATTATATGTGTGTAAACAGGGGATCGTCCATGTTGGTAGTATGTAAGAACTAGTGGTATCAGCGCTTGTGTAGTCGCAGTGTGGCAGACTTGGCGGGGGCTGCTGGGTGATTCATATATAGTGAGTAGCTTTTACCTGACTACAGAATAAGTGTTAGCGCAGCAAGGGTCTGCGCAGCACATTATCTGGTAGTTACTCAATAACCAGTCATCCAACTTGAGTGTGGAATAAGTGTTTGCGCAGCTTGGGTCTGCGCAGCACGTTATCTGGCAGGCATCCAATGATTCAACCAATAAATTTAAACCTGACCAGTTCACTGGCTCTTTAAACTGTCAGTCTAATGCCAATGGTACTATTGGCCAATTATAGGATTACAAACTATAAATAGGAGTGTTCAGCATGGTGTTTCAAGTCTGTCCTTTCCCCTGAAGACGCCAGTTTATCTGGTGAAACATGTTGGGGGACAGAATCTGTTGGTTTTAGCTCTGCTCGAGTTGCTAAACACTGAGTAGGAAACAGTAGGAAACAGTTATTTACTTTAGGGTGTATGTTCACAGCACCGAGTACCCTGCAGGATTAGTCAGGCAGGTAGTTATACACTGATTGCAAACTTGTGGGAAGGTTAGGAGGGTAGTGCACACCCTCCGTTACCACTAGCAACCTGTGCGATAGCAGTGTGCAAATTCGAGCAGTAGTTTTAACAAGTGTGTCAAAACTCACAAACATTTTTAGAGAACTACTAATAAAAGTGAAGTTTTACTGATTTAAATATTAAGGGTAAAAGTGGTGAATTGAGCTCAATTGAGCAAAGTTTTTTTGTTGCTATGGAACCCTCCCTTAATAGGGTCTCTAGTTTTTTTGTATTAGCTATCTAGATATAGGAAGAAAAACCGGGCGGCCGCGCTACGGCCGTCATAGTGTCGGTGTTCCATTATTTTTCCCTACCCATAAATTTCCATACCCTCGTCATTTCCGGTTCTAACGCAGACACATCGGAAGTGACGTTTGCGGGTATGGAAGGAGGTGTGTCAAGCCGCTCGCTTACTGAGTGGCTGAGTAGGAGTTGGCGCAGGCGAGCGTGGCTAACTGTGAACGCGCCTAGGGTAAGGAAAACTCATGGCCAATTGCGCATGCGCCAAGGGTAGTGAAGACTTACAGCCCAGTGCATACGTGCGGCTAACGCTTGCTGGATCTTGTCTATTCTAGTGCCTAGGGTAGGGAAGTAAGTCTACAGACTCAGTAAGTCTTCACTACCCTCGGGCGCATGCGAAATTGGCCGTGAGTTTTCCCTACCCTAGGCGTGTTCAGTTAGCCGCGCTCTCCTGTGCCAACTCCTACTGAGCCACTCAGTAAGCGAGCGGCGTGACACACTTCCTTCCACACCCGCAAACGTCTCTTCCGGTGCGGCTACGCCAAAACCGTAAATGTCGAGGGTATGGAAAGTTTACAGGTACGGAAAAATAACGGAACACCGGGGGTAATGTATTGCGGCACACTTGCCTCATTTAGACAAAGTGTTTCTTCTCCACACAGCTCCTGATGAATTGCTGTCAGGGTCCAACACAGAAATGCGTCGAGGGAAAGGAGATAATAAGAACATATGTAGCCATGTATTAGACTGCGGGAGACTAATAGGGTAACAAGTGAGCGATACGCACTGGATTCAAGTGAGCGATAAGCACTAAGATGGATGATGATTTAACCTAGGGCATCAATAGGTGCAAACAGTGTGCTATAGGTGTGCCTGTATGCGCAATACTCCTCCACCATCAGAATGCTTGATGGTGTTGCCACATTGCCGCTGATTCAAGTGAGCAAGGTAGATGGATGGACGTGTCCACTAATCTCAGGGCAGCGAGTTGTGCAGGTGTTGGCAGTCAAGCAAACTGAGGGGTCTTTACGTGCAAGTTATCCCTACCCTCTAAGAAGTGTTATACTACATTTAGTGGGCAGATAGCCTTTTAACCCTTTATATGTGAATACAGTTTTTTTGTTTTTTAGCGCTATCTTCCTATAAGTAAAACTGTTTAGTTACAGATAGGCACAAACCTTCTACCAATACAGTGGAGTTAATAATTAGACATTTAATCAGGGATTTCTCATAGATACAATCATCTAGACCTGGGGTAAGTACTTTTATTTCACTTTCGCTTAGCAGTGAATATTTATTCATGACACCTTCTTATTCCAAGCCCTTGTTCTTGACCATTTTCCCTGGCAGCAGTCTGCTGACAGACGACCTCAGGGGAAATTGCTATTCTTTCCTATCAGAGGTTGATTTAAAGGGGTTATGCCACAAGCGATGTAAAAAATGAAAATCAGACATCATATAGTACATGACAATCTCTTTCTAACAAAGCTAGAACCAGCCCTGTACCTCACATGGATCCAGAGATCTCCACATTCACTCCTCCAATTCCTCTGCTGGCAGACTGGCAGCTCAGGAGTGTGTCCTTTCTGCTGCAGCTCTTTCTCTGTAACTGCCACAGCTACTAACAGAACATATGGCTGGTGGCAGTTGAAGATTTAAACTAAGTGCATGCGACCACCTCAGTGAGGTGGACAAAAAATAAGAAAAAGAACAGCAGGTGGCGCTATACAGATACATTCTATTGAATACAAGATGTAGAAGAGTCAACACACATGCTTTATGAGACGTGTTTTCTAAACCAAATGCGTTAACAAACACCTTCATTCGCTTATGTTTCAAGATAACGCGCTGAGTTAAGAAATTTGAGTTAAGAGTTTGTGTGTTAACCCTGCCACATCCGTAACTCAGTGGCTATACTAAATTTTTAATTACATGCAGTTATAAAAGTATTCAGATCCAGGTTCTGGTTTGAAAAATGTAGAATATCTTGTGTTGCAAAACAAGTGTGTGGTGTCTATACTGCAGAAATTTGGGGAAAAAGCTCCGGGTAGAGGGATGGTGTATAGGCTTCAGTCTTTCCCCCCATTCTGTGCTGACGGGCTCCACAGTTCTCCATTCTCCATGTTAGGGCTATGAAGTTGCTGTAAGTGGATATGTTTGCTGCGTATGCGCCCTATCCTCTATACGAAGTGTTATACTACATTTAGTGGGCAGATAGCCTTTTAACCCTTTATATGTGAATAAAGTTTTTTTGTTTTTGTTTTTTAGCGCTATCTTTCTATAAGTAAGGCTACATGCACACGACCGTATGTGTTTTGCGGTCCGCAAATTGCGGAGCAGCAAAAAAAAAACAACGGATGACATCCGTATGCCACCCATTTTGTTTTGCGGATCTATTGTAACAATGCTTAAAACGGACATCTATAGGGGATGCTCTGGGAATACATAATTTCTAACAGGTGTCTGCAGTCTGCCTCCCCTACTGAAAGGATCATACTTACCTGCTCCCCACTGCTCCAGTCCTCTGTACAGTGTTCATTTTAGGACATTGTCTGATATCGTAGTCAAATGTCAGAATAATGTAAATTTGAGGCAAAATACCCACCCTGACCCCTGACTGCGAAATCTAACTCTGACACCTGAGTCTGAACCTTGACTGACAAATGAATCTGACACCTGACTCTGACATCTGACTTTCATATCTCACTCTATGACACCTCAATCTGATATCTGACTATGACACCTGAGTCTGATGTCAGACATCTGACATCTGGCTTTCATATCTGACTCTGACATCAGAGTTTGACTTTGAGGTGTGGATTTTTTCACAGATCAGGGTTAAAGTCAGAATGAGTTTTAGATATATTATGCATTTGTATGCTAAATCACACAGCCAAAGAAAATCCATAGCTACCAATGGCTGAGCCCATAGTTCAATGGTAGGGCTTCTGACTCACAAACAGTAACTTTTGGGTCCAGGACCCCATAGAAACCTTAAAAAAGCCTTAAACCCTAGATAGGAGACAAATTCAAATGATGTTTGACTTTCCTTACTGATCAGGGTTAAATGAGTTTCAGATACACTGTCTATTTGCTACCTAAATCTCATAGCCAAAGAAAAGCCCTAAAGTATGTGAACTCCCTATTGCACCCTAAACTAAGTGAACCCCTAATTAGGATTATTCAGTTTAGAAAAAAGACGACTAAGGGGAGATATAATAACTATGTATAAATATATCAGGGGTCAGTACAGAGATTTCTCCCATCATCTATTTATTCCCAGGACTGTGACTGTGATGAGGGGACATCCTCTGCGTCTGAAGGAAAGAAGGTTTCTACACAAAGTAATATAGTAACATAGTTTAAAAAAGACATCTGTCCATCCAGTTCAGCCTGTTACCCTGCAAGTTGATCCAGAGGAAGGCAAAAAAAAACTTAAGGGAAAAAAAATTACTTCCTGACTCCAATCAGGCAATCAGAATAACTCCCTGGATCAACGACCCCTCTCTAGTAGCTATAGCCTGTAATATTTTTACCCTCCAGAAATACATCCAGGCCCCTTTTGAATTCCTTTATTGTACTCACCATCACCACCTCCTCAGGCAGAGAGTTCCATAGTCTCACTGCTCTTACCGTAAAAAATTCTCTTCTATGCTTTTGTACAAACCTTCTTTTCTCCAGACACAGAGGATGTCCACTTGTCACAGTCCTGGGGATAAATAGATGATGGGAGAGATCTCTGTACTGACCCCTGATATATTTATACATAGTTATTAGATCTCCCCTCGGTTGTCTTTTTTCTGAAGTGAATAACCCTAATTTTGATAATCTTTCAGGGTACTGTAGTTGCCCCATTCCAGTTATTACTTTAGTTGCCCTCTTCTGAACCCTCTCCAGCTCTGCTATGTCTGCCTTGTTCACAGAAGCCCAGAACTGTATACAGTACTCCATGTACGGTCTGACTAGCGATTTGTAAAGTGGCAGGACTATGTTCTCATCACGGGCGTCTATGCCCCTTTTGACGCAAACCCATTATCGTACTGGCCTTGGCAGCAGCTGTCTGACACTGGATTCTACAGCTTAGTTTGCTGTTCCCTGAAAATTCCTAGGTCCTTTTCCATGTCAGTGTTACCCAGTGTTTTACCATTTAGTATGTACGGGTGACTTGCATTATTCCTTCCCATGTGCATAATCTTACATTTGTCAGTGTTAAACCTCATCTGCCACTTCTCTGCCCAAGCCTCCAATCTATCCGGATCCATCTGTAGCCCTATATTGTCCTCTTCAGTGTTAATTACTTTACACAGTTTAGTGTCATCGGCAAAAATTGATATTTTACTGTGCAAGCCTTCTACAAGATTATTAATAAATATATTGAAGAGAATAGTGCCCAGTACTGACCCCTGAGGTACCCCACTAGTGACAGTGACACAATCTGAGTGTGTACCGTTAATAACCACCCTCTGTTTTCTATCACTGAGCCAGTTACTTACCCACTTACAGACATTTTCTCCCAGTCCGAGCATCCTCATTTTATATACTAACCTTTTATGAGGTACACTGTCAAATGCTTTGGAGAAGTCCAGATATATGACATCCATTGATTCGCCGCTGTCAAGTCTAGAACTTACCTTCTCATAGAAGCTGATTAAATTAGTTTGACATGACCAATCCCTCATGAAGCCATGCTGATATGGCGTTATTTGCTTATTTATTATTGAGGTACGCCAAGATAGCATCTGTTAGAAAAACTTTGTTAGAAAACAGTTTACCCACGACAGATGTTAAACTTACCGGCCTATAGTTTCCGAGCTCTGTTTTTGGACCCTTTTTGAATATTGGCACCACATTTGCTATGCGCCAATCGTGTGGAACACTCCCTGTCAGTATAGAGTCCTTAAATATCAAAATATCAGAGATAAGGGTCTGGCTATGACATTACTTAATTCTCTTAGGATACGGGGGTGTATGCCATCCGGTCCTGGCGATTTGTTTAGTTTAATCTTTTTAAGACGCTGCTGTACTTCTTCCTTGGTTAGACAAGGCACATTTAATGGGGGAATTTACTTTTACATTCTGCATTTCATCTGACAGTTTATTTTCCTCAGTGAATACAGTGGAGAAAAAAATATTTAATAGCTTTACTTTTTCCTCATCACTCTCTGTAAAGGGCCGACACCTTCAGATTTATACTTTTTACCATTTATCTAATTGAAGAACCTTTTAGGGTTAGTTTTGCTCTCTCTGGCAATTAATCTCTCGGTCTCTAGTTTGGCTGCTTTTATTTGTTTTTTACTTAATTTATTTTTTTCCCTATAGTTTTTAGTGCCTCCTCGCTACCCTCCTGTTTTAGTGACTGAAATTCTTTCTTTTTTAATTTATTGCTTTCTTTACATTTCTATTTTTACTTGTTCCTCAACCTTTTATTCTCATAAGGTATGTACCTCTCACAATTAGATTTTAGGATGCTTTTAAAAATATCCCATTTTATGTCTGTATTTCTATTTTTAAGGACTTTGTCCCAGTTAGTTAGGCCAAAATTTAGCCTCTCTTATTTGTCTAAATTTAGCTTTTTTGAAGTTTGGTATTTTTGTTCCTCTTTGAAGAAACACTCTTTTGAATGACAATTGGAAGGTTATTACGTTATGGTCACCATTTCCCAAGTGTCCCCCAACCTGCACATCTGTTGTTCTGTCAGGTCTATTGGTTAATACTAAGTCCAGTATGGCCGTCCCTCTAGTCGGGTCCTGAACCAGTTGGGAAAGGTAATTGTCTGGTTGTTGCCAAGAACCTGTTTCCTTTATGAGATTGAGATGTACAGGTTTCCGTTATCCAGTCTATATGTGGGTAGTTGAAGTCCCCCATAATAACTACCTCAATAAGATTTTCCGCCTCGTCTAACTCGTTTAGTAGTAGATTTTCTGTGGACTCTGGTATAGTAGGTGGTTTATAATAAACTCCTATTAGTATTTTATTATTGTTTTTGCCTCCATGTATTTCTACCCCCAGTGACTCCACATGTTCATGTCCCTCACATATATCTTCTCGGACTGTGGACTTTAGACAGGACTTTACATAAAGACAGACCCCTCCCCTCTCCAATTTTGGTGATCCTTTCTAAACAGACTGTAACCCTGTACATTAACTGCCTAGTAATAGCTATCATCCAGCCATGTCTCAGTTATTCCCACTATGTAATAGTCCTCCTCACACATCACTAATTCCAGTTCCCCAGTTTTATTAGTCAGGCTTCTGGCATTAGTATACATAGAATTAGGAGGTTTATGTATATTTTTTACCCTACACCTTTCCTTCGGAACTGTTTTAGTCCCTCCTTCCATTCCTCTCCCAGTCCCTTTACCTTGACCCCGGTCTGTCTTCCCTTCCTATAATGTAATTACCCTCCCACCCAGTCCCTAGTTTAAACACTCCTCCAACCTTCTAGCCATCTTCTCCCCAAAACCAGCTGCCCCTTCCCCATTGAGGTGCAGCCGGTCCCTACGATAGAGACTGTAGCCGACAGAGAAGTCGGCCCAGTTCTCCAGTAACCCAAACCCCTCCTTCCTCACCAGTTCTTGAGCCACTTGTTAACCTCCCTAATCTCCCGCTGCCTTTCTTGTGTGGCTCGTGGTACAGGTAGTATTTTGGAAAACACTACCTTTGAGGTCCTTGCCCTAAGCTTTAGACCTAAATCCCTAAAATCATTTTTAAGGACGCTCCACCTACCTCTAACTTTGTCAGTAGTTCGGATATGGACCATGACCGCTGGAACTTCTCCAGCCCCTCCCAGTAATCTGTCAACCCGATCCGCGATGTGTCGAACTCGAGCGCCAGGAAGACAACACACCGTTCAACGATCCCGGTCTTTGTGACAGATCACCCTATCTGTACCCCTAATACAGTGGCGCTGCAAGGGGGGTGCGGGCCACACTGGTTGACACCACTGATGGGGTGACACCAGTGCCGGCAGAAGATAATTTATTCACTGCACTTGCCTGTGTAATTGAAGAGAAGCCGATGGATTCCCGGCTTAGGAGTCCCAGCTCTGACTCCTGACAGTGCTATGAACATGAAGGGGTATCCCCAAGCATTGTCAGTATGCTTGGGGACACCCAAAGTATTTTAATCTAATTTAGCCTCTATTTCTGAAAGGTTGCCACCAGGATTCAAACTCACAACCTTTTGCATCAGAAGCAAGAACACTAACCACTGAGCTATGGAGCTCTTTTTTTTTTTCAGTAATTGTAAAAAAAAGTTTGACACAAAATAAATGTGTAACTACTATATATATATATATATATATATATATATATATTACACATTACACAATGTAATTACACATTTATTTTTTTATTTAATTATACTTCTGCTGTGTAGAAATACCTAATACTTAAAACTACTATGAGGTTTTTCTAGCACAGTTTAGCATTGAGCTCCATAGCTCAGTGGTTAGGGTTCTTGCCGCTGATGAAAAAGCTTGTGAGTTTGAATCCAGGTGGAAACCTTTTAGAAATAGAGGCTAAATTATGCATTCATGTATATTAGAAGTGTGATAATATATATTTATACTACTGATATAAATATATATATATATATATATATATATATAAATGTATTATATATGGGAACCTATTACTGATGGGGGGGTGGAAGACACTGATGGCGGGGGGCGTGGAGGACACTGATGGGGGATGTGCGCAGGACACTGATGGGGGATGTGTGCAGGACACTGATGGGGGTATGTGTGGAGGACACTGATGGGGGGTATGTGTTGAGGACACTGATGGGGGGTATGTGTGGATGACATTGATGGGGGGATGTGTGGATGACACTGATGGGGGGATGTGTGAATGACACTGATGGGGGGATGTGTGGATGACACTTAGAAGGGATCTAGGGAGGGGTGTGGGGATGTTGGGATGGGAGGTCCTGGAGGGGTGTTTGGGTGGAAGCTCTGGAAGGGGTGGGAGGTCCGATAGGTATGTGGGGGTGGGATATCTGGGAGGGGGGGCCCATACATTTTTTTAGCTATGGGGCGGGATAACATTTTTTGCTGTGGGGCCCAGTCATTTATAGCTACGCCCCTGGGTGACACCACCAGGAGATGAACACTTGCATTATGGAAGAGACCTGCATTGCATCACTGCCAAGGAGGTAAGTATGGTTTTTTTTTTGTTTGTTTTTCTGTGAGGCGCTGGGCTGGGCTGCGCTGGGGGGTCATTGCTGGCATAAAAGGGACACTTTGGGGCATTATTGCTGGCACATGGGGGACACTATGGGGGCATTGCTAGCACATTGGGACACTATGGGGGAATCTACTTATGGGGACAGTATGGTGTTGGAGGGGAGAAGAATACTATGGGGGTATATTATATAGACACATTATGGGGGCACTAAGAAGGGGCATTTAATACTGGCACATTCTGGGGGACACTATGGGGAATCTTATACTGGCACATTATGGGGGCACTATGGGGAAGAGGAGAGGAGCACTATGTGGACATTTACTAGGGGCATTATATAGGGGTAATTTATACTTGCACACATTATGGGGACATTAGCTCAACTGGCGGCACTGAGGGAATTTTTTTGCACTGGCACACAGAACGGGAGCACTTTTGAATTAGTTTACATTATTATTATTATTGAAGGTGGCAGGTGAGTTGTTAAGAAGGTTGGAGGATGATGCAAAAGTAGGAACCTAAGATGTCTTTTGTCAAACTACAGAGACGAGACGAGATGGGTGAAAAATCATCATGGCGGTCTGGTCTGAAAGGAGAAGATGAGGAAAGAGAAGGTCTGCATCAGAGAAGTTACTGGATGTAAGGTATGTGGTGCTGTACTCTGGATAGCACAGAATATAATATGTATGCAAACATGTATGCAAATATGTGGGGGGGTGCTAGGCAGACAGAAGACAGATCTCCGGGGGTTGGGGTGGGGGGGGGGGTACCTGTTGGGGGTGCTATAATTTGGGGGGGGGCTAAACAGAGAGATCGCCGACAGGGGGGGGGGTATGGGGTTTGGTGACACCATTTTCTACCGCACCGTGTGACACCAGCCCTAGCAACGCCACTGCCCTAATAATTGAGTCTCCCACTACCAGCACCTGTCTGGCCTGCCCTGCTCTCCTGGTCCCCTGCTTACTAGAGCTGACATTCCCCTGACTGGCAGAAGAAGGGTCCAGCTGCAGCAGTGCTCTCCCTGAACTGACATCCCCTCATCTGCCTACCTTGCAGACTTGTTGGGGAGTGTCCGATCAGGGCTAGCCTCCCTGGCACTCGTCTCTCTACTCCGCTTTCTAACTGTTATCCAGATAGCTACCTCACTTTCCTCAGCCTCCTCGCTACCACCCTCCCCCACATCTACCCCATAGAGTGCTTTCTCAGTGAGCAGCAAACTCTTTTCAAATTGTCAACGCTTCTCAGTGTTGAAACTCGCCCGGTTAGATACTCGATGTGCGATTCCAAACAGGCAATTTGCTCACATTTTGAACAAAGATATGCACCCTCAAACGGCTGTCCCCGGACTGCATACATTAGACACGATGTGCACAGGACTGAGCTGTCTATAATGGAACACATACTAAATGGGGATTACGCAAGAAAAGAGAAAAAATACAAACTAGTGCAGTAATAAGAATGTAACGTACTGTAGTCCCCTCCAAAAGTCCCTGAATCTCAAGTAACGTTATCTAAAGTCACACACTTAATACAAAAACACACTTGAAATCAAACATGCAAACACTCACAAACTTACGTCGTTTGTCTGCTTGTATAAGTGCAGGTCTCAAACCAGACCGCTTTTTCTCCTCTGGATTCAAACATAGAGGAGGATTATTTACTGTAAGAGCAGTGAACTATGGAGCTCTCTACCTGAGGAGGTGGTGATGATGAGCTCACTAAAAGAGTTCAAGAAGGGCCTGGATGTATTTCTGAAGGGTAATATTACAGGTTATAGTTATTAGATTTCTGGAGAAGGGTCCTTGATCCAGATTGCCTGATTTAAGTTGGGAGGGAATTTTTCCCCTAAAGTGGGGAAAATTGGCTTCTACCTCTTGTTTTTTTTTTTGCCTGCATCTGGATCAACTTGCAGGATAACAGGTTGAACTGGATGGACAGATGTCTTTTTTCAGCCTTAAAAACTGTGTTACTATGTTACTAAGTAGTCACATATCAGAGCCAGATATCAAAGTCAGGTGTTCGAGTCAGATATCAGAGTCAGGAGTCTTAGTCAGGTGTCAGTCAGATGTTACTATCACATATCAGAGTTAGGTGTCAGAGTCCGATATCAGAATCAGGTTTCAGAGTTAGATGTCAAAATCAGGTGTAAGAGTCAGATGTTAGAGTCAGATATCAGTCAGGGGTCAGGTTTCAGGGTAAGTATTTGCCTCAAATTGACATGATATGATATCTAACAAAGTCCTAAAATAAACACTGTACAGCTGACCATGGCCATGCTGGGGAGGAAGAAAACAAATCCTGGACTAGGAGATGGAGATGTGGGAGCCAGTGCGGAGAATCAGAGCGGCGTTGAACAGGTAAGTATGATCTTGTCAGTATGATAGGCAGGCTGACAGCACCAGTTAGAAATTATCTATTCCCTTTAAGGTCACCGTCACACACCAATTGTTATGACATTTTTTTTTTTTACCACTGAAAAAAACACCATAGAAAGGTCTTGCGTACTGCATGCTTTTTTTATGACGTTTTTAAGTGCCAAATGTGGGGATGGAGATTTTTAACCCATAGAAAAGGAGATGGAAAAATGCCAGAAAAACACCATTGCTTCAACATGCAGTTAGAACTCAGGTTTTATTTTTCAAAAGCACTATAAAGGCTAATGAGTAGGAGCATTATTAAATTCAATACTTATAAAAGTGGCGAGGAGTCAAAAAAGTCGTAAATTATGGCACACAAATGTGCGACTTTTTTACCTCACAATAGTGGCGTAATTAGCTTAACTAATGTCCCTCATTGAGGGAGATTTATGCCCCTAACAACCATTCAGATTGATCCTTTCATTGCTGAAAAATAAAAGGTGCAATAAGTCTTATCTCTTCTTACCCGATGTCTGGATTCAGGGACATGTAGTGATAGCAACGTCCTATGATGATGTTTCGAAGGTTGGACGTGGTCCCCGGTCCTTTGTAGAACTGCTGCTGACCTGTTGCATGTGCATTCACTACGCTGGATGCTACAGCCATCATTACCAGAGCAAGCATGCTCCACAACCACAGGTCCCTGGCCATAGGTCTAGATGTGCAGTTCTTCTGTTCTGCAGGGCAAGACTGCTCCTTTGGATGTGCTACCCACCCGTCCAGTCAGTTCCTGAGCAGTCAGCAGCTGTCTTTATATTCGGCTCGTCCCCCTCCCTCCCACTCCTCTTGTTTCCAGCATACACAGATATGCCGGTCTTTGTCGAGTTCTGAAAAGGCTGCTTCACCATGGGATGACAAAGAGTTTCTGAGCAAATCATTAACTAATTAAGACGGAGCTGATGCAGACTTTGAGGAAGGTTTATCAAACTGGTGTAAAGTAGAACTGGCTTAGTTGCCCATAGCAACCAATCAGATTCCACCTTTTATTTCTCAGAGCTTCTTTGGAAAATGAAAGGAGGAATCGGATTGGTTGCTATGGGCAACTAAGCCAGTTCTACTTTATACCAGTTTGATAAATGTCCCCTTTTGAGCCCCATGTAACAGAACAGGATGGACTGATCAGTTGTAATCTATATATATATATAAAGAAGGACGTATATATGCGTGTGTGTATGTTTCGCGATCACTCAAAAACACAGCCATCGATTTCAACGAAACTTGGCATACACATCCCTTGCTACCTGGAAAGAAATCTTGTGGGGGTCACAGCTCTCTAGGACGTACCGTTCCTGATATATTCCCAAAAAATGACCTGCATTAGCCAATACAAGCCTGCAAGTCTTTCTCTTCATATCCCAATTGCCATACACACGGTCACACGTCCCTTATCAGCCAATAGAAGCTCGCAGGCCCTTAGTCTCCACATACACACAGTTTTACTCCAGGTTTCCATAACAACCCAGCCATTTTTCTTCACTGCTGTAGGTCAGCTTTAGGCTAGGGCTACACGACATCACTGTTAATGGAGCGGGCACTGTGGAGGTCACTGTTAAAGGGACGTTCACTGTGGAGGTCACTGTTAAGGGGGCAAGCACTGTGGAGGTCAGTGTTAAAGGGGCGGGAACTGTGGAGGTCACTGTTAAAGGGGTGGGCACTGTGGAGGTCATTTTTAAAGGGGCGGTCACTGGAGGTCACTGTTAAGGGGTGAGAACTGTGGAGGTTACTGTTAAAGGAGTGGGCACTGTGGAGGTCACTATTGAAGGGCCGGGCACTGTGGAGGTCACTGTTAAGGGGTGAGCACTGTGGAGATTACTATTAAAGGGGCGGGCACTGTGGAGGTCACTGTTAAAGAAGTGGGCACTGTGGAGGTCATTGTTAAAGGGGCAGGCACTGTGGAGGTCACTGTTAAAGGGGCAGGCACTGTGGAGGTCTTTGTTAAAGGGGTGGGCACTGTGGAGGTCACTGTTAAAGGGGCAGGCACTGTGGATGTCACTGTTAAAGGGGCAGGCACTGTGGATGTCACTTTTAAAGGGTCTGGCACTGTGGCGGTCATTGTTAAAGGGATGGGCACTGTGGAGGTCACTGTTAAAAGGGCATTCACTATGGATGTCATGTTAAGGGGGCAGGGGCCACTATTAAAGGGGTAGGGCGCTGTGGAGGTCACTGTAAATGGGGCAGGTGCCACTATAGAAAGGGGCATCTGCTGTGGGGGTCACTGTTAAAGGGGCATGCACTGTGGAGGTCACTGTTAATGGGGCAGGCCCTTTGGAGGTCACTGTTAAAGGGACGGGCACTGTGGTGGTCACTGTTAAGGGGGCAGGCCGCTGTGGAGGTTACTGTTTAAGGGGCTGGCACTGTGAAGGTCACTGTTAAGGAGGCAGGGTACTATGAGGTCACTGTTAAGGGTGTGGGGTACTGTGGAGGTCACTGTTAAAAAAACGGGTGCTGTGGAGGTCTCTATTAAGGGGGCAGGGAACAGTGGAGGACACGGATAAGGGGACGGTCCCCTATGGAGTTCAGTTAAGGGTCGTGGTGCTGTAGAGGTCACAAACATTAAGTGAAATAGATGAAATATACCCGTGCGAAGCCGGGTCCTTCTGCTAGTCATTTATAACGTATAGAAAAAAAACATACCATGTGGCTCTGTTCACCCTACGATTGGCGCATACAGCCTTGGCGTTTCTAATACGGCGTATGTGCCTTAACACTGGTATCATGGAACAGTTCCTCTACACAGGTGACATGCTGCGCATGCGCAGGGTGTCCTGCGTGCATTGTAGTTAGAGTGCATGAGACAGTATCGGGTTCTTTATACTCAGCAGTCGAGTTAGGGTGCATTCATTCACCAGATGTATTTTGCGGCCCGCAGATACGCAAAAAAATACAGATGACGTCCATGATGCATGTTTTTTTTTTGCAGACCCATTGTAACAATGCCGATTCTTGTCTGCAAAACAGACAAGAATAGGAAATGTCCCATTTTATTTGCAGAGTTGCGGAACAGACGTGCAGATACAGACATGTGCAGTCTGCCTTGTTTTCAGCCCCATTGAAATGAATCTGCAAAAAAAAAGAAGTGTGATTGGAGCCTTACTTGGATAACTTCATCGATATGGCCCAAGTTTGTTTAAAAGACAATTGCCAGATATGTTGCGAATTTTGCCTCCGATTTTAGCCTATGCATTGCAATGGGGGAAAATCGCATCCACTTTGCTGGTAGTGTGAAACGCTGCAGATTTGCTGCACACACATATTTGCATCGGCAAATTGACTGTATACACGTATATCACCTTATTAAACAGTAAAGGGGAGATTTAGCAAACCCGGTGTAAAGGAAAACTGGCTTAGTTAGCCACAGCAACCAGTCAGATGCCACCTTTCATTTTTCAAAGGAGCTCTGAGAAATGAAAGGTGGAATCTGATTGGTTGCTGTGGGGAACTAAGCCAGTTACACTTTACACCAGTTTGATAAATCTCCCCCAGAGATTTTGCTTATAAAAGCCATGTGATGACTGTGATCATGTTGGTATAAGAAAATACAGTAGTACTCTAATATTTATCCACATTGTGTACTGTAACATAATACAAATTATATGGTTTGTCTATGTAAATTCTACTGTTAAATAGAGATAACCAATAAGATGCCAGATTATTTTACATAGGATAGCACTCAGGGCAGTCTGGTTATTGTGCCTACTGGCAATGTTTTCTTTGCATTCTTATTTTTAGATATAACATGACATGTTAATGTATGTGGACTTTTTTTTGTCACATACAAGGGTGTATTACAACAACAAATCTCAGGAGAAAACTTCTTAGGGTCCATTCACACGTCCGTATGTGTTTTGCGGATCCGCTGATCCGCAAAACACGGACATCAGCGATGTGCATTCCACAATTTACGGACCACACATTGCCGGCACTCTCATAGAAAATGCCTTTTCTTGTCCGCAATTGCGGACAAGAATAGGACATGTTCTATTTTTTTCGGGAACGCGATTGCGGACCCGGAAGTGCGGATCCGCAATTGCGGACCCAGCCGGGACATCGTCTGTCCCCATTGAAACTAATGGGTCCGCAATTCCGTTCCGCAAAATGCGGAACAGAATTGCGGACGTGTGAATGGACCTCTTAAAGGGGTTCGTCAGGCTTCAAAAAACTTCATGCTTCAAAAAACTGAACAGGAAAACTCATGAACACATCTGGTCGGGACCTAATCAGAAGAGCCTGCAGGCTGTGTGAGTGCATTGGAGACACTGAAATCGGTGGCCAGATGGAGAGGTAAGTACTGACCAAACTGGGCAGAAGGTGGTCAGATTTTTTTAAAAGCCCAGAAAACTCCTTAAGAAATCCAAGTGGACTATATTTGAGCCCATCATTCTGGCTTCAGGCAAAAAGAAACATATTAGGGTCGGAGCAAACAATATGAAAAGTGAAGACCAATGGCAATTTTTAGTCTTCCCCTCACAATCTAAACCCCAACGTAACCCACCCACTCACTATTCCCACCCTTAACCCCTTCCTAAAGTCGGCCATACATAAACGGCAGAGGTCAGGTCTCTAAAGATGGCTACCTCTATAGAAGGGAGCAGGCACTACAGCTGCTGGGTTTCTGCTGTTTCATAAACATTTAACCCCTCATATGCTGTGTTCATTGATGAACACTGTATCTGAGGCAGCTTTGCCCCAGAGTGCTGCGCCTCCATGGCCTGAACGACTCCTCTGTGCAGCAATCAGTGGGGTCGTTCATTTCTTGTGGTAGATCTGAGGCTACCACAGCAATATTTCCTATAGTGCACTGCCTGTGGCAGAGATCCATAGGAATGTACTAAATGTCCCATAGGCTGCAACGGTAGTTCATTGCAGTCTATAGGACAAGCAATCTAAAGATTGCATGTTCAAGTCCCTTAAGGGAACTTAATATAAGTGTAAAATTAAAATCACCCCCTTTTCCCCCACAATAAAAATAAACAAATAAGAAGAAAAAGGTCATATGTACCAACGTATCCCAAAATGCCCGAAACATTAAAATATAAATGTATTTATTCTGTAGGGAAAATTAAAATGGCCAATTTGCCATTTTTCATTGCTTCACCACCCTAAAAAAAAAACTAATAAAAAATTATCAAAAAGGCATACACACTCCAAAATGGTATCAGTGAAAACTTCCCTGCAAAAAAGTTATAGGGTCAGAATATGGAAATGCAAAGCTAAATATTTTTTTTTCTTTTTCTTTCTTTTTTTTTTCAAGCATTGTAACACAAGAAACACTATACAAATGTGTGTAGAAAAGTTGTTTGCAACAAGGCAAAGGCAGCTCACCCCTACTGGTCGCTGATCGGGAGCACGGAGAAGTCCTCTGGTGAACACGTCAATGTAATACAAAAAAATCCAATGGAGGTATGTTTTTTTTTTAGTTTTTTACCCCACTGTGAGCTAGTTTAAAAGTAACTTTTTTATTCACTGAACAACCCCTATAACTCTAGCATTTGCAACTCATAAGACCTCAACCGGCAGGTTTAAAAATAGCTTGTGGTGGTTTAAAGAGCACCCCCAGCAGGAGTAACCCTATCAGGCCAAGCATACCACCTGGTAGAGTGGATCCTGCTGATTAAAATGATAACTGTCTTGTGAATATCAGCCATGGCATTCCTGAGAAATAAAGTATTTTACAAATTTTGCAAATGAGGGCTTCAGAGCACTGAAAGACGGGACCCATCCTATATTGGAAGCTTTAATACAGAAACCAGACGGGGAATAGCAGCACAATGAAAGCATCGGGAACTGGGAATGTCAGTATTACCTCTTTGGAAATTAAAATAAAAGATCTATTACAAAACCCCATAAATGTTTACTCCACTAATAACCAGGAAATGGTTTTTTACAGTACAAATTAAGTTATGAAATTATTACCCGAAGTCTTGCGAGACTTCACGACGCAATAACTTCAGCTCATCGGAGCCAACACCTTCTAATACTGTACGGAGCTCCTGCTCCGTACAGTATTGGAACGAAGTATTATGCAAATCGACTTCGGATGTTTCATCCGAAGTCGATTTGCTCATCCCTAGTCATCAGTATTAAAGTCTCAGAAAACCTTTCAAGCTTTTTTTTATTTTTCCGTTCACATAGCTGTATGAGGGCTAATAGCAATTCATTCATAACTTCTAGTAGAAATAATTAAGGAATGGCACAACATAGAGACATAAGTATAGATGCTCCAGAATTATTACATGGGGAATGCATGAAACTATTAAAACAAGCATGTCAGGAAAGGTGACAGGTCCTCTTTAAACTATGTCAGCAAGGGAGCTGGCATAGTTTAAACCATGTTGCACAGCCGGCGGAACCAAGTGACAAAGTTATGTAGAGGCCTTCGCCTCTACATAAATTTGGTGCATCCACTGCCAGCACATGAGGATTAAGACTGGCATAAAAATCGCTGGTCTTAACAAATGACACCCTTTGTATCTGTTGAGAGGGACCAGAGAGCGGCAGGGGAGTGTTTGGGGTGAGGTTTGCTTTTTTTTTTTTTTGCCTGCCATTTTAAAGAGATTTAAACGTAATTTTCTGCTCACTGGACTACCCCTTTAAAAATTACACACCCTACCGACAGGTCAAGCTGTTATTGGGCCTGTTATGCTTTTCCTGACAGAGTGCACAGCAAAAGGTGTCTACACCGAGCAGACAGAACGTGCCCAAAACCTATGATTTTGGCCAGCTCTGATGTAATGTCAATGAGGACCACTTGACTCCCTGAATGGAACATGTCCAACAGGTTCTACTCTTTGTTAACATGGGAGATAAACCACTGCCAGAGGGGTCTTGCATTAGCTCTGTTCCCCACCCACCCCATAAAAATAAGCATGTACGCTTCTCTATATTATTTTGTGTGCAGTCAATGCCCTTCGGTGTTATTCTCGTGACTGTACATATGGTTTAGAAGATGTCCACAGAGACGTTAGCCCCGGAGGAATCAATATGACTAACATGAAGTAAATTCTTGTGTGAGAAACAGATGGCAGGATAAGAAGTGTGGAGCGCAAAAGGTTTAACCTACTGGAGAAAGACTGGACATGAGAGGTGCCTTCTTTCTACACTCATTGACAAAAAAAAGAAAGCACCAAGAAGGAGTTGTTGGAATCAAATGAAACTTTATTCATGAATGTATTGATGACACTGTGTACAATTCATTGACATAAGTATTCAGACCCTTTACCTAGGACTTAGTTGAAGGCCCTTTGGCAGCGATTACAGCCGCCAGTCTTCTTGGGTATGATGCCATAAGATTTGTACACCTGGATTTGGGGATTTTCTGCTATTCTTCTCTTCAGATCCTCTCAAACTCTGTGAGGCTGGATGGGGACAGTCGGTGGTCATCCATTTTCAGGTCACTCCAGAGATGTTCAATTGGGTTCAAGTCAGGGCTGTGGCTGGGCTACTCATGAACATTTACAGAGCTGTCCCTAAGCCACACCTGTGTTGTCTTGACTGTCTGCTTAGGGCCATTGTCTTGTTGGAAGGCGAACCTTCAGCTCAGTCTGAGGTCCAGAGCACTATGGATCAAGTATTTATTAAGAATATCTCTGCACTTTGTTTCATTCAGCTTTCCCTCAGCCCTGACCAGTGTCCCTATCCCAGCTGCAGAAAAGCACCCCCACAGCATGATGCGGCCAACACCATACTTAGAGATACAGTACATAAAGAGAATCTGCAAACTCCAGGTGGGCTTTCATGAGTCTTTCCCTCAGCCCTAAAGAGAATCTGCAAACTCCAGGTGGGCTTTCATGAGTCTTTCCCTCAGCCCTAAAGAGAATCTGCAAACTCCAGGTGGGCTTTCATGAGTCTTTCCCTCAGCCTTGACCAGTGTCCCTATCCCAGCTGCAGAAAAGCACCCCCACAGCATGATGCGGCCAACACCATACTTAGAGATGCAGTACATAAAGAGAATCTGCAAACTTCAGGTGGGAATCTGCAAACTCATGAGTCTTTTACTGAGAAAAGGCTTATTTCTGGCCACTCTACCACAAAGTCCAAATTGGTGGAGTGCTGCAGTGAAGGCTGACCTTTTGGGAAGGTCCTTCCATCTGCACAAAGGATCTTTGGAGCTCAGGCAGAGTGACCATTGGGTTCTTGGTCACCTCTTTTACTGAGGCCCTTCTCCCCAAATTACTTAGTTTGGTGGGGTGGCCAGCTCTACAAAGAGTCCTGGTTATTCCAAACTTCTTTCATATAATAGTTATGGAGGCCATTGTGCTTGTGGGAACTTACAGTGCTGCAGAAATTTTTTCTAAACAGAAAATGCCCACAGAAAAAAGTATGATGAAAACTTCCTCTGCAACAACCAAATTGAATCACAAAATATGGAAAATTGGAGGTAGTAACTGGAATAAATGAATAAAATGATGGGATGCTTTTAACTTACAGCATAATGATAACAACAACGGAAGTTTTTTTGTGTTACTTCCTTGATATTTGCTCACCAAGAGGACATTTACCATTTTTTGTTTTGTGTCTGGCACGTGTGATGGTGTGCACACACTGTTTATTGTTGTTGTTATCATTGTGGTGTAAGATAAAAGCATACCATCATTTTATTCATTTTGTAATTAAACGTTAAGTTTTAAGTAAGTTACTACCTCCAATTTTCCATATTTAGAAATTTGTTTACCTTTCTCCAGATCTGTGTCTTCGCACAATCCTGTCTCTGAGCTCTACGGCAGTTATTTCCTCCTGATGACTTGGCTTTGGATCTTAGGCTAGTTTCACATCTGTGGCAAGGAGATCCGGCTGCCTGATCCAGCAGAGAATGCTGGGAAATGGCCGGACATAAACTGTGGCATGTAGCTGTTTGTGTCTGGCGAATTCTCCGCATTTTTGCCAGAATGTGGCAGGATCTCCACCGGACTCCATTATACTTAAGTGTCGGATCTGGAGAATTCAACAGGCTGTTTTCTGCCAGAACAGCCTGCCTGAATACACGCCGCAGATGTGAAACTAGCCTTATATAGAGAGGGCTGTGTCTTTCCAAATCATGTCCGGTGAAATTAATTTACCACAGGTCGCTCCAATCAAGTTGTAGAAACATCTCAAAGCTGATCAAGAGAAATGGGAGGCAGCTAGAGCTAAATTTCAAGTGTCATATCAAAGGGTCTGAACACGTATGTCCAAGTGAAATTTTTCCTTTATAATAAATTTGTAAAAACATATACAATTATTTTTTCACTTTGTCATTATGGGGTATTTGATGCAGATTGATTGGGGAAAACTTGATTTTTTTTTTGTTTTATCACAAGGCTGAAAAAAGTGAGTGAAAGGATCTGAAGACTTTTGGAATACACTTTATGTAAGTGATTACGATATTAGTTTGAAAGGATACAATTGACTGTACAATTGAAAGAGGCTCTAGTAGCCCTGCCACCTCTAGCCTGGATACAAGATTAGGTACAGTTGGGCATGGAGGCATACGCATTCCATATGTTATCCTGTGGCACATTTGCCTGCTACGTTTACTTCTAATTTTTTTTTATATCAGAGGTATACATCAGGAATCTTACACAAAAGTACATATGCCTTTCAACATCGTACTGTAGGTTATCGGGCTGCATGACCGTCATCTCTTCTGAGACATGCATTACTTTTTGGCCTTTCTGATTTCTTTGCCAGTTTATCAAAAGTAAACCATGAAATCACGTTCTACGTGAACTAGAGGATTAGTATTCAGTTTGCACATAGGAACAGACATTGCTTTCACTGTGCATGTCAGGAATACCAAATATCCTGCCATTTATTAGGTGAGGCAAGAGAATACTGCAGCCCTGGACAATGAATTCCCTATCTTACAACAATAGATGAGCTTTTCAGCGCATGTGTTGACCATCCAGGAGAAGCATAGAAAGTGGTGATGTGCTTAAATCATGTCACTGCCATCATCTTGCACCTTAAGGATGCAGTGGTTGACAAGTGCTAATGTTTACACAGCCGACGCATGAGTAGCCAGGGGCCTTCTCCTGTGCAATGGAGGTTACTTATCATATGACATACAGATGTATGTCACACAAGAAATTGATTAGTACTAGTAGTTCTTAGCAAATAATTTTTATTTGGTTTTCAAAAATTTTATAACGTACAATGCACCTAGGTGTATACAATCATCGTTACTCACTTAAGTAATTATTGCATTACTATTTAGTATGATATATGTTTTCACATGTAGTTGCTAAAAAAAAATGAATGGTCGTAACATATTCTGGAATATTAATTGAAATATACAATAACACATAGTAACTAGTAGTTATTTGCAAACATTTTTACAAACTGGTCATCCCCTTTAATTCTACAGAGGAGTATACTACTACTACTACTACTGTTTCTACTAATACCATATCTCCTAACCATTCCAGATCTGGTGGGACAGTCCTGGATTTCGTCAGGTGATCCGCTTTCAACTCATAATCATTCTCCAGTCCATACGCTCCTGTGCTCAGCACAGAGGGGCGAGATGATGTCACTTCATTGCAACTGCTGTTGGGGAGAGCAAGATGAGCTCCAATCACAGGGGAAAAGGTGTGGCAGGCGCAGCACTATGAAGTGCCTTATGCACTGTGGCATTAGAAGAATGTTTGTATCTCTGACTTTTCTAGTCAAACCAGACTGTCTATTACTCTGTAATTCCTCTAGCACCGTTCCATGGAAGCAGTATGTTTAAAGAGCACACCAAATGCTTAAGATAACTTCTTTATTAACTTCAACTTTTCTTCATATATAACGCTGCTGCCTCTGCAGCAGAAGCTCCATGTACAAAACATATGTTGAATAAAGTATCACAAAATGGCAGTTAAACTGTTCAGTCTTGTCATTCAACATAAAATGTTGGATATATTTCTCTCTTCAGTATCTATAGTTTCACTTTAAGTTATTTAAGCACTTTATGATCTCTCTGTGAGGTATATCTGAGGTTTAATCAATAGTTCTACTTGCTCTACTTGGTTTGCAGTTTGGTCTTGCTTTTATGCAATTTGGTCGCAATTTGCAGATTAGAGATTGCTATTTGCTATTTGCATACTGTTCATTTGCTTATTGCATACTGTTCATATGGTGGAACTGCAAGTAAACACATATAACTAGTCCAGTATACAGTTCTAATCACACTATTAACAATAGGAACATCTATAACTGTATTAAATACCTATTTTGGCCTCTTTGCTCCCATAAAACTGAACTCTCAGTTGAGTGAATGTATGTTCAGCTTCTCTCCTCTGGTGTAATGAATTCTAGCAGCTCCTGCTAGGGAATTTCCCAGACAGGCTGAGTGTGAGGCTGGCTGTAATTGGCCAAGACTCCTGCTGAGTGTGAGAGTAGCTGTGATTGGTTAAGACTCTTGGGCAGCAACAACAGTTTAACTCTATGCTTTCAGCTAATAATTGTGCTGTGTCATTGAGCTTGCTTTACAGTCATATAATGAAACTTAAAGGCATATTATCTTTTATTATCTTTTCTGCTTCTGTGAACACAATATGTAACTGTTACATGACATCCAAAACATGAAATCAGAGTAAAAAACTCTGCTTTTGTCTTTAAAATGTAAACATATAAACTGTATTAAGGTTATTAGCAGGTCTAGTTGTATAAACATCTAAGCCATATTAGCAACCTGGGACAGGTCTTAGCTGGCCAGCTACAAAAGGGGCTAGGTGATTGTTAGTTTTTAATTTTATTAACAATACAAGGGGCATTCTGCTGTGTGTGGGTGCACTAAATGTGCATTCTACTGTGGGGGGCATTAAGTGGGCATTCTACCATGAAGAGGGGTAGGGGTCACTAAGGGGGCATATTTGGAGTTTTAGTCCTATCCGATGAACATTGAAGCTATTCTGACTGTATGTTGTAGCTATTCCCAATTTAGACATGTTCTACTTCAACTAGTACTAAAACTCTGTGATCCTCTTGCAACAAGCTGCAGTGGAGGCATAGAGGATGGGAGTAGTTGTACTCACAGAGGCAGTCTTTACTGTGTTTCTCCCTGGGCCGTTCAGCGATAGGAAGGGCTCACCCTTTCTTCCCTTCAGGACACACTCTGGTTTTGGGGTTTCTGCCTGATGTTAGGTGGGGTGTCTGTAGTGTAGATGAGTTTTCAAGGTGCAATGATCCCTGAATCATGTGACAGCAATGCAGGTATTGGTGCACACGATTATTTACAGCAGTGTACTTGCAGTCCTAATAGATGGTTCACACAGGCACTGATCCAGTTAAATGCAGTCTTTTCAGTTGGCACATGCAATTTCCCACAGCTGTGTATGGGAGGCTGTTCTCTCTCTCTCTTTTCAATCTTTTCAATCTGTATAATCTGTCCTTTCCTGGCCCAAGGGGTGCAATTTTCTCTATCTCCTTTTGTCCTTTTGATATATATTCCAGTGGCATGCAGTCCCTGAACAAATGGCCTGTCTGTCCTTTTGGTATGATGGGATCCTGAAGCTTATTGCTCCCACCAGTATGCAGAGAAGTTTGTAGCCACAATGTAGGTGTGTTACCTTTCTCTGACAAATGCTCTGCAATCCTTCTTATATAGCCGCTGACATTTTGGAATGCATTCAGTAACTCTTTCAGTAACTTTTTCTTTCAAGGACTGGCACATATTATGCCAGCCCCTGTTGGTTTTTTAACCCACAGGGGAAGGGAGTTTTTCTGATAAGCTCTAGTCTTTGCTGCACACACATCCACAACTCACAATAGACTGCCTTAGTTCCTCCTAGAGAGGAAGGGGTGGTGCCAGCCCTGCCTAGCAACAGTGGTTAGGAACTTCCTGCTCTCTTCATATACAGCCAGTGGGACACTGCAGTTTCTGTTTTTAAACTCCCTGCCAAAATAAATTCACATGCAGCTCGTTGGCCTCTTTCATGAAAATAGATCCCTTGTCACATGACAAACAAGTGTCCAGAACGGAGTGATAAAGTCCCAGATTCCTGACCGTATAATGCCACATGCTAGTCCTAATAAATTTATCAATCACAGATCGCATCTGCTTGAAGAAATTTCCTGGCATAGGAAGATGTTGCTTGCTGCTCAGATGTCAAAGGGTTTGTCTAGCAGGGAATAGGCACAGAGTGGGTTAAAATATTAAAAAAATAAATTCTAACCCCACTTCTCCCATTTCAGTTCTTTCCAAGATCCCTACTTTCTGGTCCCAGCTCGACATGCAGAAAAACACAGGAAGTACTTGCTTAGCCAATCACTGGCTGCAACAGTGAGCCTCCTCAGCCATAGATTGGCTAAGGGGGCATTTCCTGGGTATCAAGGTTGACCAAGAAGAAAAGACCAGCAAGGATCCAGTACCCATTGGAATGGGAGTGGCTGGGGATCGATGACGTATCATTGCTTTTATTTTATTTTTTTTACCCACTCTGAAAATTTTCCTACAAATTATACCCAATGTACAAGCTCTTGTTATGGGAGTAGAGAGCAGTACAGGCTTATGCAGGGGCACTGGTCATCAATAAAGGGGCTCCACCATCAATAAGGTGCATAGAATAATACAAGTCAGAAACAAAAGGCAGAATATATTATGGAGTGCAAATATCTTGTTTATGCAATCAATGTATAATTTCATAATTAATAATCACAGTAAACCAGACAGGAACCATTGTCATCCACGATAAGGTAAATCCACTGCCACTGCCATCAGTAGTACAACTTGGCCTATCAGGAAAGTCCACACATTGCAGCATGCGAACAGGTCTGTGGGGGAGAGGGACACTGGTTACAATGCAGTAAAATGTGTCATTATATTCTGTCTAATAAGCTAATTGCTTTCTTCATGGTTGTTTTGTAATTTAAAAAAAATGGATCACTTATAAAAATGAAATTTTGCTTGGTCGATAAATCTAAGACTACTGAGGTCCTGACTTCACAGGATAGGTAAACAATATCAGATCGTGGGGGAATGACACCCTTTGTAATTCCTCCTATTAGCTGTTTGGGCTTGTGGTGGAAACTGTATCACGGATTCAACCAGAAGAAGGAGGCTCCATCTACGGTGTAGTGGCTGTGCCGGGGTACTGCAGCTCACCTCCTATTCAAGTGTATGGGAGCTCAGCATGCCAAAAACTACACAGACAAAGCCTTGGTTGCACTGTATAGTTTCCGACTCCAGAGGCTGCCCATAAAAGCTGATCAGTGGTGGTGATAGGTGTTGGACCCCCACTGATCAGATATTGATGACCTGAGGATAATTCATAAATATCTAAGTACCAGAAAACCCCTTTACATAGTAAGATTATAATGTGAGTTCCTTAGCCCAATGCCATCTGTAAAGTGGCACAGAAGGACCAGACACCAGGACTCAAACATAAGTGAAACCTTTGCACCTCCTGATATTTCCATCCCACAGGATATGCCATAAATATATCTGGTGGACCCTGATCTATTGGAAGAACTTGGGTCTTGTCCTGTTTTCCTTTCATGTCGGCTATTGTTGCCATAGATTTCAGTAGAAAGGTAAGACTAATTTAGGTGAATACAATCTTGACTTCATATCTCAAAACTGTGGAAAAGAATTCTGGGTACTGGATGGGCTTTAAAGAAAACTAATTTCAGGTCTCATAGTTTTTGTCTTAAAGGGGTTTTCCAGGACTTAAGATAGCTAATCAAAATGATAGAGATCCAACCCAGCATGGGATTCAGCCGATTCCCTCTGGTCCTCCAGATCCGGTTGTTAAAATTACAGACGGATCGGAGAACTGTGTTACCGGCTGAATCCCAATCTGGTGCTGCTGGAGATGAGCGCTTCCATTCCATTGTGGAAGCGCTCATCTCCCTACATTTATCATCTGTATCGCCGTCCTCAGGGCAGCGATACAGATGAACGCTGCATGAGGACATAGAAGAGGCGTCTTCCTTCTCTGTTCCTCTGATAGGCTGAAGGCACTAGGCCTGCAGCCTATCACAGGCTGGCGCAATTACGTCATCACGTCCGCCTGAGCGGGGGTTTGTACTTCACAGGACACAGGCCAGAAGAGGCCTGCATTGCTGACAGCGTGGAGGTAAGTATATGTGTTTATTTTTTTTTCAATGGCGCACTGTGGGGGCATCTACTAGGGGCATTAACACTGGGACATCATGGGGACACTATAGGGACTACCACATTATGGTGGACTATGGTGGCATATATACTGCTACATCTCCAGGCATTTATACTGGCACATCATGGAGGCATCTACTGGGGGCATTTATACTGGCACATCATGGGGGACTATGGGGAAGGGGAGGGGAGCACTATGTGGGCATTTACTGGGGGCATTATATAGGGGTATTTTTTACTTGCACACATTATGGGGCCACTATTTGAACATTAGCTCAACTGGGGGCACTAAGAGGGGGAGTTTTTTTGTACTGGCACACAGCAGAGGAGCATTTTTGAATTAGTGCACATTATTAGGGGACATTTTTTGTACTGGCGCACATTATAAGGGACAGTCTTTGTACTTGTGCTCATTTTAAGTGGCCAGTTTGCCCCCACAATAATACAATAATGCTCCAAAGTTTCACCAATAGTAATAATTGTCTGCCACTTCAAGTGCCCTTAGTAGTAATAGTGCCCCTACAGTGCCCAAACAATAATGTCCCCACTGTGTCCCAGAAGTAATAATGCTCCCATAGTGCCCATAATAGTAATCATGTTCCCCATAGTTCCCCAGTAGTAATTGGGAGACATAATATTTGCACTATTAGTGTCAGGGGCACTATTTGCTGGGTGCAGTTATTTTAGGGCAGTGTGTGCCAATAATTATTGAAGGGCACTATCTGTGCGGTACTAGTGTTATCAGGGGGATTATCTGTTTCTGCTGAATAGTATTGAGGAGCACAGTCGGCACAGTATTGGGGGCACTATCTGTGTGGTACTAGTATTATCAGGTGTACAGTTTCTGCAGTATAATATTGGGGAGCACAGTGGGCACAGTATTGGAGGTGGCAGGATGAGTTGTTCAGAAGGTGGGAGGATGATGAAAAAGTAGGAACCTAAGATGTATTTTTGTCAAACTGCAGATACAAGAGATGGTGAAAAATCATCATGGTGGTCTGGTCTGAATAGAGAAGATGAGGAAAGAGAACATCTACATCAGATGATAAGTCACTGGATGTAAGAGGTGTGTGGCGCTGTATTCTGGATAGCACTGAATATAATGTATATGCAAATATGTCTTTAGTGCTAGGTACAAATGTATAAAATGTATATGGTGTAGGTAAATCTACTGTAAGTGTAGCCTATGTGTAATTTATATTCTGTATCTATCATATATGGGTGTATATTGTATATGTGATTATGTGAGTGTAGTGTCTATATAGTCCAGCGATGGTGAACCTTTTATAGAACGAGTGCCCAAACTGCAACCCAACACCTGCTTAATTATTGCAAAGTGCCAACACAGCAATTTAACCAAAATACTACAGTCCAATATAGTATATCTTCCATGTACTTTATCATTTAGCTATAATAGACTGCCTGTGCCGTCCATAGCGCGCCCTGCGCTGTTGATTGGCAGGAAAAGTCTAAGGCATATTGGTACACCATAGACTTTTTCCAGGGTGCGAGTGCTCACAAAGAGGCCTCTGAGTGCCACCCTTGGCACATGTGCCACAGGATCGCCACCACTGATATAGTCTGTTTAGATATGCATACCTCCCAACCGTCCCAGATCTGGCATAACTACTGTGTGGGTTGTCGGGCATTTTCATAGGTATATATATTGATACCTGGTCATATTATATTCAAAATGCATGCTCATTGTCTTTAAGAAACAGGCTTGAGCCAAAGTTTTGCTATGTGGCTAGAAACAGGCCAAGATTTGAAGTCATACCAGAGCTCAGTCTGTGTAATACTGAATACAGAGAATATTGTATTTAAAAGTTATTGCCACAGATGTGGGCTTATCTGTTGGGAGTACACTGGATTCTCCAGACATGTCGTCTAGAGAACAAGGCCCATTCATACCATAATGGCCCATAGATCAATAGTGTCAGAGAGACTCCAAGTTGTCTATCTTTAGTTGATACAAAATGTCTACATTAATCCTTATCTCTGATTTACTGACGACGAGGGTCAAATGTATATGATGCAAAAATACCCTAGTTAACTCTTCATGATATGGTGTTAATAGCTTGCACAACAGTGCCATCCGGAGACAGATATCGATACCATTATACCATCCTCCATAGTTGCATTATGGGTAAACATGATCTCATAGGATCTTATTACATATGTTTACACCCCCTCAATTAATTGGAGAGTACTAATCCAGGGGGTGGTAATGTTAGATTACAAGGGAGATAATTACCCTAGATGGGAGGAGAAAGGAAGAAAGGAAGGAGGCAAGAACGAGGAAAGAACAAGCAAACAAGCAGAGAACATTCCAGGATTAAGCAGAACACCCAAGATGAAAGCCAGGGTGATGGACCATCCAGCTTTCCTAGGAGCAGAAGTGAGATTCCTACTAGGACTTGGTAAGAAACACAAAGAATGATGTTTCATTTTATTAAGACTATTTAGATAATGTGGGTAAAATCATAGCATCTATGTTGGCGAACATATTAATTTATTTATCATCTCTTTATATGAGATGTAGTCTTAGATATAGAATAATTGTGAGGCTTCATTCTACCTGCAGAAGAATCAAGTTTCATAATTTATCAGAGTATTAAATGATTGCATACATATATGCATAGATATGGATATATTGATAGTAGCATTCTTCGCCAAGCTAGATGATAAATTCCCACTGGAAGATTTGTTCCAAGTTCTTCCAATTTCTGTTGTCTTAATAGTCTTACCAGGTTATACAGATATGAAAGTAGTCCAGAATAGGACAGAAGTATACATGCAAAAGTAGTCTAGGATTTGACTACTATCTTCTAAGTTGTATACTTGAATGGATTTACCCATTACTACATGTGAGGTGTATTTTAGTTTGGTTAGAGAGGGGTGGGGAATGTATTTATCATTCTATATAGATGTCTAGGATTAGACACGCCTCTGAACAGGAGTAATGTATATAATGTAACTTCTTGTTTTGATATCCTAACCAAATAGCTTTGTTATAATGTGACAAATTTCTTCTACCCACATGTGTTTATTTACTTATTGTGAAGCTTCTAGTGCCTGATATCAATGCCATGTATATTATTTGGCATATATCATTTTTTATTTTCTTATGATAAGCTTGTAATGCTTCATATATCATTGCCATATATATTCCTTGGCATATATAATCGTGTTTATATACCTATTTGTTTATAATCGTGTAACTAATAAAATCTGCATATTTTTATAATATCTGCGTATTATTTAATGTCAAAACTACATCTTTAGCATTAATGTCATCTCTCATGAAAAGAACTTATTATCTGAGGAAATAGTCGGCCTCAGATGTGAATTGTATCGATTGAGTTATCTACAATTCACCAGGTCATGATTTCTACAAGTTATGGAAAATTCTTGATTAATTTTTTTATGACCATAATTAATAATTCTTAATTGAATTATTATAAACCCGACAGGGTGGCACAATAGAGACTAGGCAGGGTTGGGACATGTACAATCCAAATAAAGATAAAAAGTCTCCGGTACGTTGCCTGTACATCACACTGCAGGTCCAAAAAGTGAAGTGAGTTGTGTTCACACAAGTCAGCCAAACACTTGTGTAGGACCGCGATGCTTTCTCCACCCTCCCTTGTTTCATTCACAGGTTTGTGCTCGACACAGGGAATGGTGCTCTTCATACAGTCCACAGTCCTCTTTGTGTAAGTGGTTCTGTGACAGACCAGAAGAGCGCACCAATAGTAAAGCACAATCGACCAACTTGCTAATACAAGGATTTATTAATACTCACAAACATCCATAGATAAAAGGCATGCCAATAATAAATTTCAAAGGGTGTTTTATTATTGACATGTCTTTTATCTATGGATCTTTGTGAGTATTAATAAATCCTTGAATTAGCAAGTTGGTCGATTGTGCTTCACTATTGATGCGCTCTTCTGGTCTGTCACAGAGCCATTTACACAAAGAGGACTGTGGACTGTATGAAGAGCACCATTCTCCTGTGTCCAGCACACACCTTGAATAAAACAAGGGAGGAATTGTCTCCTGAAGGGTGGAGAAAGTAGCGCGGTCCTATACAATTGTTTGGGACATGTACATATAAACATTGGGTGGAGTTAGAGGTGTGGGCCAGCGCTTCAAAAAACTTGTCGCAGGGCTCTTCACGCGCCACTGATAGTTTAGCTCCTTAGGTTAGGTTTTTTTAAAAGTTGGGTGGTATGTGTGTGTAGTGTATATATGGTGTATTTATGTATGTGTACCATGTATATGGTGTATTTATGTGTATGTGTGTTGCATATATATGGTGTATCGGAGTGTCCAGTGCGCAGGTGCAGGCCCGCACGTCACAGTCCAGCAAGCGCCGCATCAGAGGGCTGTTCCGAACTTACGGACGGGCCTGCGCCTGTGCACTGGACACTCCGATGCTTCTGCGAGTAATAGGAAAACCAGTGCGCAGGCGCAGAAGCCCCGTTCCACGGCGCAGGCGCGGGAAAGTAGGAGAAGAAGATGAAGACACAGGGTGGGCCGACTGGGTGAAGAGGGGAGTGGTATCATATGAAAATGACTGTGGGGCCTGGGCACCGGCCGTTACAACGCCGCCCCTGGGCACCTTCACCAGAAATTTGCATACTGATTTTAAGAAGGTCTGTGGATCGGATAGCATTAGGGTAAGAAGCATTTTAATGTGGGGAATATATTGATCAGAATGGTCTAACTGTTAGAAATTGCTTATTTGGGGTGAAAGACTCCCTTTAACAATTGATCAACAGTACCTCGCCATTGCCAGGCTTCAAGCAGGATGTTCTCAGACAGAAGTGGCCACTGAGCTAAGAGTGTCACAGAGTGTATCTCTGTTGCAACCTGCTGATGACAGAGAGACTGGAAGAGTCACAGAAAGGTATAGAAGTGGACGTCCTTTGGCCACATCCCACACTGATGACCGCTTCATTATGAACAATGCCCTGAACCGGATGATGAATGCCACACGACTCCAGGCACATTTAAGGGAGGTAAGAGGCACCCAAGTGTCACATCAGACCATTCAAAACCGTTCACATCAGCGTGGTCTGCATACTAGATGACCTGCAATGGTACCTGACCACAGCACCAGGCACAGGTATCATGGTCTTGCATAGGCCCGGGAGCATCAATGCTGGACGAGGGACCAGTGGGCCTCAGTGATGTTCACTGATGAAAGTCAATTCACACTGAGCAGAAACGATGGCCGCCAACGATGTTGAAGGCGTCAAGAGAGCGCTATGCATCAGCCACTGTTGACACCAGACGAGCCTTTGGTGGTGGTGATGTTACAGGGTGGGCAGATGTGTCTAGTAAACAAAGAACTGCCCTACACTTTGTGAATGGTACAGTGACAAGCCCATACGATCATCTGAGTGGCCGTGTAGAGGCTTGTAACTGTACTTTAGAACCTCAATGACCTGAGGGCCGCCCTTCAAGAAGAGTGGGATGCCATGCCTCAGCAGACAATAAGTCAACTTGTGAACAGCATGAGAAGGCGGCGTCAAGCTGTAATTGATGCTCAAGGCCACATGACAAGTTATTGAGATATTGACATTTTTGTCGGGGTATACTTATTGTATTCTTACTTACCTATAATTGTCATAACACTTGTATGAAAAACCCCTGCGTGACAAGACAGACTCCAATATAGCAGTGCTGTTCTCTCCACAGGAGTCCCTGAAAACACAGCCAGCAGATACACAGAATATTACATTTTATAAGATTTGATCTATCTGTATATGAATCTTTCTATCTCCTAAAAATGAGGCACCACTTCAAAGTCCGTGGTGAAACTAGTTAGCGGGAGTTCACATCACCATTATTTTCTCTTCTTCTGATCCTGCATCCACAACTTTTGTCTCTGCTTCAAAAATCTACCTCTGAGTGGAAACTTAACAGACCTCATTATAGGCTATGGCAGGGATGGTCAACCTGTGGTTCTCCAGCTGTTGTAAAACTACAACTCCCACTATGCCCTGCTGTAGGCTGATAGCTGTAGGCTGTCCAGGCATGCTGGGAGTTGTAGTTTTGCAAAAGTTGGAGGGCTGCAGGTTGAGCAGCCCTGGTCTATGGGGTCCGTAGGCTCTGTTCGGCTCACGTATGTACCAAAGCCGTCCTTCCCGTTCCCGTTCAGAACAGAAAGGCTGAACGTTGAAGTGAACTCAGACTAACACACAACAGCCGCTGATATGGTAAATTAAGAAATGATACAATGGATGCAGCTAGTCACAATTAGATGTCCTATTCTTGGCCGCAAAGCGGACCACAGACCCGTTGAAGAAAAACAGATGCAACACGGATGTCAGACGAATGGCATCCATATTTTGTAGATCTGCACTATGCAGACCATAAAAAACATATGGTAATATGAATGTACCCTAACAGTTCAGGTCAGGGATGGCAAACCTGCGGCTCTCCAGCTGTTGCAAAAGTACAACTCCCAGCATGCCCAGACTGTCTAAAATGATCGGCCTACAGCAGGGAAAGGTGGGAATTGTAGTTTTACAACAGCTGGAGAGCCGCAGGTTGGCCATCCTTGGTTTAGGTGGTTTGGTTGATTGAAAGGGCACCATCTTTCTTATTTGCCACCCAGGGGATGTATGATCCCTCTTACTGCTAGGATATAGTGCTGGTTTTGAAATCATGTCTAAAGAATTATTTTAAAAGTATATTAACCCCTTAATGACTGGGTCATTTTGCACCTTCGTGACCAGACTGATTTTTGCAAATCTGACATGTGTCACTTTATGTGGTAATAACTTTGAAACACTTTTACTTATCCACACTATTCTGAGATACTTTTCTTGTGACACATTGTACTTCATGTTAGTGGTAAATTTGAGTCAATATGTTTCACCTTTATTTATGAAAAAATCCCAAATTTACAGAAAATTTGGAAAAATTAGTAATTTTCAAAATTTGAATTTCTCTGCTTTTAAGCCAGATAGTGATACCTCACAAAATAGTTATCACTTTACATTCCCCATATGTCTACTTTATGTTGGCATCATATTAAAATGTCATTTTAATTTTTTAGGGCATTAAAAGGCTTAGAATTTTAGAAGCAATTCTTACATTTTTTAAGAAAATTTCCAAAACCCACTGTTTTTAAGGACCAATTCAGTTATGAAGTTATTTTGTGGGCCTTACACAGTAGAAAACACCCCATTTTAGAAACTACACCCCTCAAGTTATTCAAAACTGATTTTGCAAACTTTGTTAACCCTTTAGGTGTTCCACGATAATAAAGCAAAATGGAGATGAAATTTCAAAATTTCTCAATTTTTGGCAGATTTTCCATTTTAATCAATTATTTCCTGTAACAGAACAAGGGTTAACAGCCAAAATTACTCTCAATGTCTATTACCCTGATTCTGCAGTGTACAGAAATACCCCATATGTGGTTGTCGACTGCTATATGGGCGTACGGCAGAGCTTAGAACAGATGGAGCACAATATGGCTTCTGGAGGGAAGATTTCAGTGGAATAATTTTCAGGTGCCATGTCACAAATGAGAACTCCCTGAAATACCCCTACAGTGGAAACCCCCAAGAAGTGACCCCATTTTGGAAACTACACGCCCCCAAGGAATTTTTTAAGGTGTGTAGTGAGCACTTTGATCCAACAAGCGATTCATAGAATTTAGAAATATTTGGCTTTGAAAATAAAAAATATCGTTTTTTACATGAAAATAATGCTTTAGGTCCACATTATTCATTTTCACAAGGGGTAACAGAGTAAATTACCCCCACAATTTGTTACCTATTTTCTCCTGAATATGGCAACACTTCACATGTGGTCGTGAACTGCTGTATGGGCACACTGTAAAGTTTAGTGTACTAATAAGCAACAGCTTATATATTCGGTATCCTACAAATTAGATAGATAGATAGATAGATAGATAGATAGATGTAAAAGCTTTATATGGTAGGACATAGTCGCTAAATATAGCAGCTAAAAGAAACAAGGGTCTCAAATTATACCAGCATACCGTTTCAAGGGGGTGTTTGATAAAATGATCAAAGGGGGTTTAGTTAAAGTCATTAAAGGGATTCTGTCACCTCAGTATACACCATTTAAACTTTTAAATCAGTCATGCTCCACAGATTACCTTGAATTGGCTACTGTAATCCGTCCAGTAGTTTTGCTCAAAAACGTTTTTTATCATTATGCTATTTAATCCTGAAGGTGCCCAGAGGGGCGTTTTCTTCCACTTTGTGTGCCCAGTAACTCCCCCCTGCAGTGCCCAAACCCGCCTCTCTACTCAGTAAAACACGCCTTCCTCCTGAATCCCTAACCGCCCACAGCGTCTCCTCCCTCCTCCTCCCGAGCGAAGTCTCGCGCAGACGCAGTACCCACTGAGGGCTGCGCCAGCGCGATGTACTGGAGACTGAGGGCAGGAGCTTCATCATTGTCACTGGGCATGCGCTTCCTCCCAGGATGACTGAGGGGAGAGCGAGCATCTGACGTCACTGGGCTCGGCGCATGCCCAGTGACGACGATGAAGCTCCTGCCCTCAGTCTCCAGCACATCGCACTGGCGCAGCCCTCAGTGGGTACTGCGTCTGCGCGAGACTTCGCTCGGCCGTCAGGGAGGGGGAGGAGAGGGAGGAGACGCTGTGGGCGGTTAGGGATTCAGGAGGACGGTGTGTTTTACTGAGTAGAGAGGCGGGTTTGGGCACTGCAGGGGGCGTTACTGGGCACACAAAGTGGAAGAAAACGCCCCTCTGGGCACCTTCAGGATTAATTAGCATAATGACAAAAATCGTCTTTGAGCAAAACTGCTGGACGGATTACAGTATAAAACAGCAAAGCCAATTCAAGGTAATCTGTGGAGCATGACTGATTTAAAAGTTTAAATGGTGTATACTGAGGTGACAGAATCCCTTTAAGTAATTAGAAGTGAAAACAACTGAACAGTGTGAATACAAGTTCTGACCAAAAAGCTTGTGGTCTTATGAAGTGCAATTGCCAGAACCATAGAGGTGAACATAATCAAAATCTAATAACTATATATTGATCTCATTTTGTCTGTCTACCTACCTATCTACAGGGTGGGCCATTTATATGGATACACCTTAATAAAATGAGAATGGTTGGTGATATTAACTTCCTGTTTGTGGCACATTAGTATATGTAAAGGGGGGAAACTTTTTAAGATGGGTGGTGAACACATTTATATAAGTGGTCAGAAACTTGTAAATAACTCATGAAAGAATAAAGTTACGTTAAAACCAAGCACACCATTGTTTTTCTTGTGAAATTCCCAATAAGTTTGATGTGTCACATGACCCTCTTCCTATTGAAAAAACAAAAGTTGGATTCAAAATGGCCGACTTCAAAATGGCCGCCATGGTCACCACCCATCTTGAAAAGTTTCCCCCCTCACATATACTAATGTGCCACAAACAGGAAGTTAATATCACTAACCATTCCCATTTTATTAAGGTGTATCCATATAAATGGCCCACCCTCTACAATGGCATGCAGAAGTTTGGCCACCCCTGTTCAAAATTACTGTTACTGTGCACAGTTAAGCAAGTTGAAGATTAAATGAGCTCCAAAAGCATAAAGTTAAAGATGACACATTCCCTTTTGTATTTTAAGTAAATAAAAACAATTTTTTATTTTAATCTTTTACATTTTCAAAATAAATAAAAAATTGAAAAGGGCCAGAAGCAAAAGCTTGGGCACCCTGCATGTTTAGTAACTAGTAGCACCCCCTTTGATAGCACAGCTTGTAAGCGCTTTTTGTAGCCAGCCAAGAATCTTTCAATTCGTGTTTGAGGAATTTTCATCCGTTCTTCCTTGCAAAAGTCTTCCAGTTCTGTGAAATTCCTGGGCCCTGTTGCATGCACTGCTCTTGGTTGGAGAGGTGTTCTTTTTTAACAAGCCGGAAAGCAATGCATTTTGGCCCATTGACTATGGATGGGGACAAAACTGAAGCGGTTTTCTCCAGTTTTGAGATCGTCTGACAGATCTCAAAACCAGAAAGGAAAACAGAGATGTGAGCCTTAATTACATTTCAAACTGAGGAAATGGCAACCTGAAACTACCTGAAAAGACGCAAGCTGAGACTTTTACCTTGGCCCTCACAGTCCCCTGATCTGAACATCATTGCAAATCTGTGGCTAGACCTCTAAAGAGAAGTGCACTGTATGTACAAGAAAATGAGGCAGGACCTGCTTTATTTATATCTATCTGTCTGTCTGTCTATCGATTGATCTTATTTATTAATCTACAGTATCTAAATATTATATTTCCGTGCCCCGTAGAATATAACTTTATACAAAATAGACCCAATTTTTATCAATAAACAAAGCAGTTTTCTTTTTTCAGTCTTGTCCCCCACATGTTCATTTTAGAGCAGTAGTTCCCTTGTGAACACCCTCTATGACAATGCTGTGTACTTAGAAATCAGTTAATGGGGAGCCTAAAGGGTATATTAGGCTACTTTCACACTAGCGTTAATATTTTCTGGTATTGAGATCCGTCATAGGGTCTCAATCCAGGAAAAAAAACGCTTCCGTGCTGCGGAGGAGATCGCTGCTTATAAGGAGATCGCTGTTTGTAATAGCAGTGGCGTCCTCTGCTATCTGCGACTACCAGGAGGGAACACTTTCCTCCCGACAATCGCTTGCGGCATCGGGGTGTCTAATACAGCCTTATGGCTCTGCACAAGCACACAGAGCAGGCAGCCGCAGTGCCCTGCAGCAACATCCAATGCTGAACAGCACTGGCAGAATGGGATGGGGGCAAATATTTTTGGCAAACTCTACCATTCTTCCTGAATCAGAGAGTAGACGTTGCCATAAGGGGGTTCATACAGGGAACACTGACCTAATACTACACAATCTTAACATACCCGTGTCTAAAAAGAAGGCAAGGGTCTGTTATCTGAACAAGTGGAGTCAATTTTTTTTAAAAGTTACATTTTTAATGAAGAAACTCACAGATTTACTAATGAGCAAGTTCAGCAATTGCCTAGTCTTGTGTTAGATTACAGCTAGATTCCCATTCTAAAAAATAGGGATTGTTTTTTAAAGGGGTTATCCAAGGCCCCTTACACAGATTGTACTTACCTCGCTTCCCGCCACTCGCGTCATTTCTGATGTCAGCACGGCCGCCGCTGTATCTCCCCGTCGCGTGGATGAAAACATCTGGCAACGGAGGAGGGGGGGGGGGGGGCATTAGCCAATAGCAGGCTGTGATGGGAACTAGCCTCCCTAGCATCGCAGGTGATGCTAGGGAGGCTCGTTCCCGTCACGGCCTGCTATTGGCTGCCCCCCCAACACCGGATGTTTTCATCCGCACAACGGGGAGATGCAGCAGAGGCCGAGAATGAGAAGTGACGTGGGTACTGGAGAGCAGGTAAGTACAACCTCTGTGAGGGGCTCGGGCATATGGGGAGGCATTATTGATCTTGGATAACCCCTTTAAGAGTAATATCTAAGAATTCTGAAAACCCTGAAGATTTGTTCATACTCACACATCCATGCCATCAATTTCGTCCATCACCCAGATGTTAATGCTGGAAACCTTGTCTTTTTGAAAATTTGGAATTTCAAAATCAGCTAAAAAACTTGGTGGGATATAAAGAACATGATATAAAATGTGAGATTAATAACAAAATAATGGAAACAACATGACTTGATTATACATTTCATGTAAGTATTTCCCCATAACATAAAATGTGACCTCTTCACCAGAGTTCCCTCAACCAGTATCCTCTCTTCAAATACCAGCACCCTTTTACCCTTTCATACAACGCAGGATAGATGATTGATAAATGTATGATCGCGGGAGGTCCGAACACTGGGCTCTTACCAATCAGTAGAACGGAGGTCCCCTGTGTGAATGGAGCAGTAGTGCACATGCGTGACCACCACCTTCTTTCACTTCTGTGGGACACCCAGAGACAGTTGTGAGCTCCCTTAACTGTTTCATGGCCAGACCATCTGTGGTTATTTCTATTTCTGAATGTCCCAGCAGAGATGGCAACTGCATGCTGATCGTACACCTGCGGGAGCGGGGACCCGACTGTCAGTGACAGCAGGGCTCCTCATAGAGAAGGCAGGAATGATTTTCTACTGTCAATGAGTAGCATTGTGAGGAAGAGGCAGTGCAGCCACTTCCAGCTCCGGTCCTAGCGATCATGTGATAACTGGGGCCTGGATAGCTGCATGGGCTGAAGGTTCTTAGCAGATCCAGATCATCTCTGCAGTGAGGCTGACCAACCTTGTAAAACCTCTGGGGGGTATACAGTATTCCTCCTGCAACTGGAGCTAATAGGGCAGTCCCAGTTACAGGAGAGATCAGCAGTAAATAGACAATGTGCAATATTAAGTGCCCTCCAAAGGTCTTGTATGACCTTATGGGGGGCACAAAGTGTAAAATAAAAAAAATAAAGACAAAATAAAAAATCAATGCCATATTACAGCTTCAAGCCCCACCCCTAGTGACAATAACTCATATATCCCCTATATCGAAATGACCTTATGGAAAGGGAACATTATGAAAAAAGTACCGCATTTTATTTGCAGTTTGTGCTAGTAAAAAGAAAAAAAATGAAAAAATCTGAATCCTGCCTCCTATCAGCTATTACCTTGTAGGTCCAGCACAGGAGGTACACAGCTCCATTCATTGTGTAGTGGATGGAGCCGGTAACTGCAATGCTGTAGGGTGGTAACAGCTGATTGTCAGGCTTCGAGGTGTCAGACCCCCGCCAACCTGATTACCGATAGCCTATCCTAAGATAGGTCATCAATATCAAAAGCCTTGAAACCCCTTTAATGGGGTAACTCACTTACATGGTTGATCATGTCTTCTCCTTTAAGTGCATATGTATGTATCATCCTGCAAGTTCTTACCTGGGCAGTGGGAATCCTCCTTCTGGTGTGGATCCATTTAACATGATCTGTATTTCTCCATAGCTGTGCTTAGCATACTAAAACAGAAAGAAGCCATAGAAAGGCAACATATCAGATTTTTTTAAGAGGACCCACCACCTCCTCTGACATATCTGTTTGTGCAAATACTTGTATTATTCCTGAAACAGCAGTTCTGGAGAATCTCCTTGTATAACCCCACATTGTGCCAGTCCTTTCACAGACAAGTGAAAAAATTTACAACTGGATGTTACCACTCTCCATGTGAAAGGGACGTGTCCCTGATTTCTTAACACTCTGTAATCAGTGCTGACGGGGTCAGACTATATAGAGACACACACCCTCATGATAAGGGGAATAGTAACATCCGGTTTTCTATGCAGTCATACATTTCCAAGTGGTATAACAGAGGAAGAACACAAAGCAATGTTTTTAGACCTGGTGTTTCATGGAAAATACAAGTATTTTCTAAAACAGACATTTTAAATGACTCAATCTAGGGAGTGCAACAAAAATAAAGTTTACGCAAAAAAAAGTTTGACAAATAATTACACCTTTGGAAATATAATACAGGATTTTCATATTGAATAAAGTGTCATTTTTCTTACCGTACATTCGCTTTCACCCATGGGGATTTGTAATCCTCCTGAAACATAGGATAGGAGATGTCAGTTAATCAATTAATTGCAGATCCTATAATACTCCCTAGCTTAGAACCTTCTATTGTGTAATCCTAAATAACATAAGAGAGACAATAAACTACTCCGGTCTGTTTTCAAGAATTGTTTTACTGGGCGGGTAATTATGTGCTGCAGCTTTGGACTAAGGGAAAGAGAATTTACAGTAAGAAAAATTACACTTTCCCTGTCGTCCTTCAGCAGCAGCACCAACTGGGATTTAGCAATTAATCCTAAGGGAGGGCTCTCATTATAACTGCTCTTTATGAATGCTCTGCCAAAAACCATCTCTCCCATCTTCCACATATCCAGTCTGTAGTGCTTCACAAATGTGATCTAAGGGAACCGAATTTTTCACCACCCATGGCATAGCCATCACACGAGTCGAATGAGCCTTTAAAGGTTTAGGCACCTCAACACCCCTATGCTCATAACAAACAGTGATAGCCTTCCTTATCCATCTGGACAAGGAGGCTTTTGTCAGCTTTTCCCCTTTTTTTCTTTCCTGAATGAGAAACAAACAGGTGGTCCATCTTTCTGAACGCATTCGTTCTTTGGACATATATCTTTAAGGCTCTGCGGCTGCCCACTTCCAGAGAGTGAAGTCTATTCTCTTCCTCCGAAGACGGATCCGGGGAAAAAAATAATAAATCGGCAATTCAATCTGTTGATTCAGCTTAATGAAAGATGGAACCTTAGGCTGAAAAACTGGCAGAGTTCTTAGTACTACTTTATCCTGAAGAAAGATTAAGTAGGGCCGACATACGCCAGGGCCTGTATCTCTCGTTTGGCTGAAGTGATTTCTACTACGAAACAAACTTTCATGGACACAAACTTTAAATCGGAGTCCTGCAGAGGTTAAAAATGAACATTGCATAACTGATCCAGTACCACACAAAGGTCCCACTTTGGCATTGGGTCGATGACCTGAGGTCTGATTCTTCTAACTGCTTTTGCAAACCTCTGTATTATCAGTTCCTTGGATAACTGCATGCCTAACCAATGGCGGATTACAATAGGGGCGTTCGGGTCAGCAGCCCACATGCTGCATTGGAACACGGGAGAGCATACTTCCCTGCCCCGCTGCCGATCACCACCATAGGCTTCAGGCCTAGTAGGCCTGAGGCCTATGCAGTAGTGAAATCCCGGCGCAGGCGTGCATGAGGTCATCGCACGCGCCTGTGTCGGGACGCAGCACGGTGAAGTGTGCATGCTTGCCATTGTGTGCCTGGACATAGGTATTTAGCTTTCAGGTTTTTTTTGTTTTTTTATTTTATGTGCCAACTTTTGGGGACATGGGGGGACACAGAGGAGGATATGTGAAAAGACAGTACATCAGGGGGAAGTATTGGGGCAAATTACTATGTGGGGAAAAATATTATGGGAGGGATTACTGTGTGGGGGCAAATTATTATGGGAGGGGTTACTATGTGGGGGCAAATTACTATATGGAGCAGTGTGGGGGAAACTACTGTGTGGGGGCAGTGTGGGGGAAATTACTGTGTGGAGCAGAGTGGGGGAAATTACTTTGTTGGGGAAATTACTGTGTGGGGGAAGTTACTGTGTGGGTGGCAAATTACCATGGGGGGAATTACTATGGGGGGGGCAGGGTGGGGGAAATTACTATATGGGGCAGCGTGGGGGGCATTGCTATTGGGGAGGCACTATAGGGGCAATTCTATTATTTCTGGGGACACTATACAGGGATTATTACCTGGAGCACAATATAGGGTGTTATTATTATTACTGGGGCACTCTAGGGGACATTATAACTGCAGTAGACACTATAGGGACATTTGTGGTAATATATCAAACTGGTGTAAAGTAGAACTGGCTTAGTTGCTTATAGAAGCCAATCAGATTCCCCCATTCATTTTTGACAGCTCTTTTGGAAATACAGTTCTACGTTACACCAGTTTGATAAATTACCCCAATTATGTTTACTGGGGTCACTATTTTTTTTAGCAGTATAGTACCTGGGACATTGGGGAGCACAAAGGGAACAGTATTGGGAGTGGCAGCAGGATGACACTGTGGGGACACCAGGATGGGGAGGTTGATGGAAAAATTGAGAAATCTTAATTTGTCTGCGTTACAAACTCTGTAGAGACGAGATGCGACTGAAAGAATTTGTCATGGCGGTGTGGGTCAAATGTAGGAGAAGACGAAAGAGAAGGTCTACATGACATGAGATGTCCCTGGATGTAAGAGGTATATGGTGCTGTATTCTCCTCCAAGTCTTTTTTGTTATAATTTTATGTATTTAAAATTTGGCGACAACATTTTTCAGTTTACGAAATCTGGGGCAATTTGGGGTATTTCTTCTTAGTCTGGAGATGTCATATGGCCTAGGAAGAGACATACAAAAAAAAAAAATGTAAACTAAAATGGAGGGAGGGAGGAGCCCAAGTTGGGTAGACAGCTCCGGGTCTATCATGCACTTAATCCGCCCTTGCGCATAACGCAGCCGATTAGGCTGATATATGCACCTAAATTGTTCCCGGCTTTGAGCCCTTGTCGAATCCTTGCTGTAGGAGTTCAGTATATCCGGAATTGTAGGAGAATGTGAAGATGCTCCATTTGTTCCCCACCAGAGATCGAACACCTTCTTGACTCTGAGGTACGCTCGGTTTGTTGTGCGTGCTCTAGGCTGTAATAGGGTTCTTATAACCACATCTGACAAACCCTGATCTGTTAAAAGGGGGCAGTCAACATCCAGGCAGTCAATTGTAGGTTGTTTAGGTGTGGACAACATCTGCCGTCCTGAGTCACCAGGTGTGGAATCTGTGGGAGCCTCCAGAAGGTGTTCCTGCTCATCAGCATTAGTGGGGTAAACCATGCCCTTTTGGGCCAGTATGGACATATTTAGATCATTGAGACCTGGTCCCGTTTGATCTTCTAAAAGACCTTTGGGATTTTAGGAATGGGCGGAAATATGTTGTCTTCTCTGAACAGGGAGCAGAATAGAGGCACTTTCGCATTGGCTCGGGTCACCATCAAATCCACCTGGGGATGACCCCAACCTCATGAGTTGAAGGAATGCAGGTCCAGTAATCATTCTCCTGGAAGGGGCAAGTCGTGGCTCAGTCTGTCGGTGACAGCAGTCTTCCTTGCCCTGATGTGCACAGCAGACAGCTGTTGAACATTGAAAACAGGCAAAATCGGCGGCTGTTGAACATTGGCCTCTGCCCATACAAAGATCCGCACTACCTCTGAGGAGGGATAAGAATCTGGTACCCCCTGGTGATTTAAATACACAATAGTGGTCATGTTGTCTGATTTTACTCTTATGGCTCATCCCTAAATCGATCATCTGACGAAGGGATATCGGTCTAAACTGCCTCAAAAGCCGTATATTCTAGCACAGAATGTTCATCCTCTTCGCTGGAAGGGAAACAGTCATCTCTTTGGTGTCCAGAATGAACCCCAGGAACTGCTTCTGCTGCGATGGGATGGGATGATACTGGATTTCTGTCTGTTGCCTATCCAGCCTAAAGCCTGAATCCTGTTGAAGACTAACTGGAGATGCGCGCTAAGTATCTCTGGGGTCGCCCCCTTCACCAGCCAGTCGTCCAATAATAGGATTATAGTTATCCCTGCTTCTCTGAGGCCTGCAACTGCCACCACCTATCTGAATGGGGCTGATGACATCCCAAACGGGAGTGCCGTGAACTGCAGATGACATAGCTATTTCCCTACATAAACCGCTATACGCAGGAACTTTTAATGCTTTTTGTGAATAGGAATATGCAGATAAGCATCCTTTAAATCTATTGTTGCAAGGTAATCTCCTGGTTCTAACAGATTTAGTGTGGATTGAATAGTTTCCATACGGAACTTTTCTTGCATATGGACCTGTTTAAATACCTCAAATCCACAATAATTCTCCACCTCATCTGAGGTTTGGGGACAAGGAATACTCTTGAATATATGCCCCGAAAGAGCTCGCTTTCTGGTACTGGCTATAGTACATTCATCTGAATGAACTCTTTTATGGCCTGCTCCATAAGGCCCTGTCTTTGAACCTGCAGCCTGTGAGTTATGATATACCTGTCTGGGAGCTGAGAGTAGAGTTCCATACGATAGCCATTTTTTATGGTCTCTAGGACGCATAGATCTGTCACAAATCCTTCCATTTTGCATAAAAAAGGCTTAACCTCCCCCTATAGGCATATCTCTGGCGTCAGCAGTCCAATTTTCATTTGAAGGAAGGGAGTCCTCTCCCACGGCCCCTTCTCCGCAGTGTGGAAGATCCTCTGGAGATACCGCCTCTTGATGCAGATGTCTTTCCTCTCTCCAATCTTCTGCTCTTCGCGCCTCTACTGGACAAATGAAAGGAAGAATACCATTTATTTTTTGCAGCATAAGGAAGGGACTTACCTTTTTTATCTGACAGATTCTCCAGGAGCGAGTCCAGCTCTGGTCCGAAAGCGTATTCAGACGATATTCCATAGCACAGAATATATTTTTCGAGTGGACATCTGCCCCCCATAGTTTTATCCATAACGATCTTCTACCTGCCATTGATAATGCCATGGATCGAGCTGCAAATCTGGCCTGCTGCACCGAGACATCACAGAGGAAATCAGAAGCCAGAGCAACCTTCTTAGAGCATAATAATATAACCTCTCTTGGCACTCCTCTATCTGTGTCTTCCTCCATCTGGAGAAACCATGCACGAAAGGTTTCTTACAACTCTAGGACGATAAAGCTGCCTTTGCATGGCCTGAGGCTGAGAGGTAGCTTCAGCGCAAAGCGTTATCCAACCTTCTATCCATCGGATCCATTAAATTAGATCCATCCTCGCTAGGGACTAAAATTAAATAATTTTAAATAATTTTAATATGGCAACATCTACTTTATGGGGTTCTCCCCACTGTTTTTCCTCTTCTTGCTCCATCATACACACGGTTTTAAACATTTTATTAAATATCGGCCCCTTATCAGGCTTCTTCCACTCATTAACCATAAGCCTCTTCACCAATTGGGTCTACTTTAAAGGATCTGGATTTCTTAGGGATACCATCGTCATTTATTATTTCAGCCTGTAACACAGCTTCAGGCTCTAAGAATGTAAATAGCTTTAACATTTTCTGCAATGGAAATAAATTCGCTGTATTCTCCTCCAAGTCTTTTTTGTTATAATTTTATGTATTTAAAATTTGGCGACAACATTTTTCAGTTTACGAAATCTGGGGCAATTTGGGGTATTTCTTCTTAGTCTGGAGATGTCATATGGCCTAGGAAGAGACATACAAAAAAAAAAAATGTAAACTAAAATGGAGGGAGGGAGGAGCCCAAGTTGGGTAGACAGCTCCGGGTCTATCATGCACTTAATCCGCCCTTGCGCATAACGCAGCCGATTAGGCTGATATATGCACCTAAATTGTTCCCGGCTTTGAGCCCTTGTCGAATCCTTTGCTGTAGGAGTTCAGTATATCCGGAATTGTAGGAGAATGTGAAGATGCTCCATTTGTTCCCCACCAGAGATCGAACACCTTCTTGACTCTGAGGTACGCTCGGTTTGTTGTGCGTGCTCTAGGCTGTAATAGGGTTCTTATAACCACATCTGACAAACCCTGATCTGTTAAAAGGGGGCAGTCAACATCCAGGCAGTCAATTGTAGGTTGTTTAGGTGTGACAACATCTGCCGTCCTGAGTCACCAGGTGTGGAATCTGTGGGAGCCTCCAGAAGGTGTTCCTGCTCATCAGCATTAGTGGGGTAAACCATGCCCTTTTGGGCCAGTATGGACATATTTAGATCATTGAGACCTGGTCCCGTTTGATCTTCTAAAAGACCTTTGGGATTTTAGGAATGGGCGGAAATATGTTGTCTTCTCTGAACAGGGAGCAGAATAGAGGCACTTTCGCATTGGCTCGGGTCACCATCAAATCCACCTGGGGATGACCCCAACCTCATGAGTTGAAGGAATGCAGGTCCAGTAATCATTCTCCTGGAAGGGGCAAGTCGTGGCTCAGTCTGTCGGTGACAGCAGTCTTCCTTGCCCTGATGTGCACAGCAGACAGCTGTTGAACATTGAAAACAGGCAAAATCGGCGGCTGTTGAACATTGGCCTCTGCCCATACAAAGATCCGCACTACCTCTGAGGAGGGATAAGAATCTGGTACCCCCTGGTGATTTAAATACACAATAGTGGTCATGTTGTCTGATTTTACTCTTATGGCTCATCCCTAAATCGATCATCTGACGAAGGGATATCGGTCTAAACTGCCTCAAAAGCCGTATATTCTAGCACAGAATGTTCATCCTCTTCGCTGGAAGGGAAACAGTCATCTCTTTGGTGTCCAGAATGAACCCCAGGAACTGCTTCTGCTGCGATGGGATGGGATGATACTGGATTTCTGTCTGTTGCCTATCCAGCCTAAAGCCTGAATCCTGTTGAAGACTAACTGGAGATGCGCGCTAAGTATCTCTGGGGTCGCCCCCTTCACCAGCCAGTCGTCCAATAATAGGATTATAGTTATCCCTGCTTCTCTGAGGCCTGCAACTGCCACCACCTATCTGAATGGGGCTGATGACATCCCAAACGGGAGTGCCGTGAACTGCAGATGACATAGCTATTTCCCTACATAAACCGCTATACGCAGGAAATTTTAATGCTTTTTGTGAATAGGAATATGCAGATAAGCATCCTTTAAATCTATTGTTGCAAGGTAATCTCCTGGTTCTAACAGATTTAGTGTGGATTGAATAGTTTCCATACGGAACTTTTCTTGCATATGGACCTGTTTAAATACCTCAAATCCACAATAATTCTCCACCTCATCTGAGGTTTGGGGACAAGGAATACTCTTGAATATATGCCCCGAAAGAGCTCGCTTTCTGGTACTGGCTATAGTACATTCATCTGAATGAACTCTTTTATGGCCTGCTCCATAAGGCCCTGTCTTTGAACCTGCAGCCTGTGAGTTATGATATACCTGTCTGGGAGCTGAGAGTAGAGTTCCATACGATAGCCATTTTTTATGGTCTCTAGGACGCATAGATCTGTCACAAACTCCTTCCATTTTGCATAAAAAAGGCTTAACCTCCCCCTATAGGCATATCTCTGGCGTCAGCAGTCCAATTTTCATTTGAAGGAAGGGAGTCCTCTCCCACGGCCCCTTCTCCGCAGTGTGGAAGATCCTCTGGAGATACCGCCTCTGATGCAGATGTCTTTCCTCTCTCCAATCTTCTGCTCTTCGCGCTCTACTGGACAAATGAAAGGAAGAATACCATTTCTTTTTTGCAGCATAAGGAAGGGACTTACCTTTTTTATCTGACAGATTCTCCAGGAGCGAGTCCAGCTCTGGTCCGAAAGCGTATTCAGACGATATTCCATAGCACAGAATATATTTTTCGAGTGGACATCTGCCCCCCATAGTTTTATCCATAACGATCTTCTACCTGCCATTGATAATGCCATGGATCGAGCTGCAAATCTGGCCTGCTGCACCGAGACATCACAGAGGAAATCAGAAGCCAGAGCAACCTTCTTAGAGCATAATAATATAACCTCTCTTGGCACTCCTCTATCTGTGTCTTCCTCCATCTGGAGAAACCATGCACGAAAGGTTTCTTACAACTCTAGGACGATAAAGCTGCCTTTGCATGGCCTGAGGCTGAGAGGTAGCTTCAGCGCAAAGCGTTATCCAACCTTCTATCCATCGGATCCATTAAATTAGATCCATCCTCGCTAGGGACTAATGCGTTTAAATAATTTTAAATAATTTTAATATGGCAACATCTACTTTATGGGGTTCTACCCACTGTTTTTCCTCTTCTTGCTCCATCATACACACGGTTTTAAACATTTTATTAAATATCGGCCCCTTATCAGGCTTCTTCCACTCATTAACCATAAGCCTCTTCACCAATTGGGTCTACTTTAAAGGCTCTGGATTTCTTAGGGATACCATCGTCATCTATTATTTCAGCCTGTAACACAGCTTCAGGCTCTAAGAATGTAAATAGCTTTAACATTTTCTGCAATGGAAATAAATTCAGTTCCTGATCACTATCTTTGGACTCAGAAGAATTAATGTCCTCAATGATCCTATATTCGTCAATCATGTCAGATTCTCTGGGGGATGACTCCACCCTCTCAGAAATAGCCCTCGGCCTTAACTCCGACTGGGAATTTTCAGCTTCATTATCTTTCGCTTCTGACTGTTTGAACTGCTTAAATGCATCATGGACAAAATCCTTCATCCACAGCAATACATCCTTATTGGAAAAGGACTGGTCCTCCACAGGAAAAGGACTGGTCCTCCACAGGAAAACCGCTAGCTCTGTAGTCCCTGCAGAAATAGAAATCACTGCCATCTGGTAGGGGGGTGTTACACGATCTGCAGGACACATGCTTGCGTTTTCCAGCAGACTTCCTTGCGGAGGAGCTTCTGTCTTCAGAAACCTGAGACACTACAATATAGCAGAGTAAATCAATAGATTATTCTGCTTTATTGTACTAGACTTACAGCTAACACCACAAGTGGGGACTAGCACCCTCCACCTGTATAAGAAGCTGCGGCAAAAAAAGAGAGAGGAACACCACAGTGTACACCACATGCCCCACTAGGAACAACGGTCTTAAATTGCCAGTTTATATGCATGGAAAATAAAGATTTAAAAGTATAAAGGGTAAGGCATGAATGAATATGGCTTTTTTTTGTGGAAAACAAATGCCACAAGTATGATAAGCCAATTGGTCCTGCTGGCCTTCGTACACACAGTACAACTAGGCTATACAGACCTTTACAGCCTAATCTGGGAAATGCTAAGCTGCAGAGCCAGTATTTGTAAACCCAACAGAGGATATGGCAACAATGCAAGAAGTCCAAAAAGGTGCATAGCGCCTCTTACCTTCCGGGAGTGCAGAGGAGTATGGAAGAGCGGTGTGGGAAATTGGACGCCGCCATGTTTTTATCCCTCCTTCCTCCCTGCGTAGCGGTGCATGCGCAGTGACGGAACCTCCAGAGGGAAAGCGCCACTACCACCACCGAGGTAAAAGATTAACCCCACTGCCAGAAAGGCAGAACGAGCTGGCAGCTGATAAGCACCATAAGCTGCTAAACAGTAAAAACAGCGCCAGCACTATAGACATTTGAGCTATGTATTAGCTGGAACCACCGACCTAACTGTGAGGCAAAACCAGCTACAAGGCACAGACCTAGGGAGTAAATACACACTTATTGAAGTTGATAATAATAAAGAAATATACTTCCCAACATCTCCGCCTTCTTCATGGAAGGGTGCCATCCAGGAAGGACAGAAAAAAGCACAGTTAAGGTTCTAAGCTAGGGAGTATTATAGGATCTGCAACTAATTGATTAATTGACATCTCCTGTCCTATGTTTCAGGTGGATTAGCAAACCTCGTGGGTGCTGCTGCTGAAGGACGACAAGGAAACATAGAATATACATCCAGCAGCAAAGGTGATGGGACAGTAGATAAATTGCATTGCTGGTATGGGCACAGTTATGTAGCCTGATAAAGAGGACACTTAGTAGGTGAGATGATCAGGACAGGTTCCTCCAAGGCTCTGAGGAGATAGAAGCAAGGCTATGGCCATGTTACAAGGTTGCTCCCTGTTTCCATTGTTGCCTCTGGGGTATCCATTATCCCTCAATAATTATAAGGGAAAACACTTACAGTAACAGAAGCCAACCTCCAGAAAGACTCATCAGCATTGTGCTCACACTCAGATGTAGTAGGGCATGAGTTGTAGTCAAATCCTAAAGCCAGAGACATTATACATACATGTTATCACTGACATTCCTGCAGTAAAATAAAACAATGTGATTATTCCAATACCATCCATGGTTTATTTTCTGAGCTGAAGGAAAGTCTCATGAAATTATAGAACATCTCCAGTAAATATTCCCAGTATCTTTATCTAAAGTGGTGTTAAAAGTTTATGACCCCTTTCTATTTTTCTGCATAAATATGACCTAAAACCACATAACATTTTCACAAGTCCAAAAGCAAATGAAGATAAGTAAAAATATTAGACTTAAGGCTGTATTACACCTGCCGAGCGTTCGATCATCTTGCAGTGTAATACTGCCGCCAATTGACCTAGCAATGGACAAGCATGCTTAAAAATCATAATTTGCCGGCAGTAGATCGTGCTGTCTAATCACGATCTGCCACTGACAAATTACTAGACAGCATGGGTACGAACGATGGCATACCGATCACCCCTACCCATGCTGCGGAGGAGATCGCTGTATGTAATAGCAGCAGTCTCCTCCGCTAGCTAGCAGGCGATTGCTGGGAGGAAACGCTTCCCTCCTGACAATCAATTGCTCAATTGGCCTGTGTAATACAGGCTTAAGTCATTTATCTATTGAGCAAAATGATCCAATATCACATGTGTAGTACCCGAGACCTGGGGGTACTTTAAATTGTACAGTTATGTGTTATATATTTTACTGTTTGCTTCTGGGCCGTAGCTACCAGCAAGGAAAGGTTGGCAAGGAACAGGGCTAATCACTTTTTTCCTTCCCTCTTGGTAGGAGTGGGCTGGGGGATGTTCCTGAATAACTTCAGAGAGGAGAGGAAGCAACCTGCAAAGCTCCTGTTATCTAATTTCCAGAGAGAACTACTCTAATTGTCCTCAAGTGAAGCTTTGAGGTTCCAGAAAGTAGCGTCCAGAAAGCCACCCATCACCACACAACCACTAGGCCAGTATCACCTATGTGCAGAATTGCCTCCAACCATCCTGCCTCCATATCCTTGCCGGTGCCAGAGAAGAATTGCACAAAAAGTCCGCTGCTGCTGTTACTGTATTTCAAGTTCTACGTTGCATTTAGTTAAAAAGATTTTGTTACGTTTAACTGTGGCCTCATTCTTCACTACTATAACTTTCACTGCAATGGACCCCAGGGAGCATCAGCTTGACAGAGTACACCATGACACAGCACTTCATCAGGGCCACTAACACTTCTATGCTCTATAACTGCTCCTCAGGGGTGTCGCTGCTTCCTCCTGAGCTCCCTGGGCCACACATGCTGTGAAGGCAGGGTGCATATTTCCTTCCCTTGGGGCACGCCCTGGCTCACATTTTGGACCTGTTGGGTCTCCTGTCTGGTGTTAGATGGGATGCCTTTGATGTTGGGTAGATGGTTGCAAAGCAGGAAGGCAGACAGAAGGGGTGGCGAATGGATAGTGGAGTCAATAATCAGACCTGTTTGGTTTACTGAGCAGGTGATGAGAGTTGTAGTACACAGATAGTAGAAAAAAAAAATCAAGGGAAAAAAAGACACAAAACATCCTGCACGATATGATAGTAATATATGCGAACGTGCATGGCTACATTTATAAAGTCACAGAAACTAATGCACTATAACAATAGATGCAAATATAACATATGGACTAATACTTCACACTAATAATAAAATCTGAGACTCTTAGCCAATATATTTTGATCAAAACACATCTGTGCCCACCTACCCAGTGCCATGGTGGTCTCAGGTCAGGCAGGACCTGGTCTCAGGTCAGGCAGGAGTGCAGAATATGCACATATGGTGTGCTGCTCCTAGTTACCTCTATGTGCATCAGCAACCAATGAAAGGAGGAGCGCACACAACTATATGTACTACTTCTTTTTTCCGTGATTTTTTTTTATTTGCTTTGAAGGAGTGGCACCTTCAGGTGTGAATGTGCTTCTATCCTGGTAGTAGCATTCATGTGTACTTTTGCCCCACCTATCTAATAGACGGCCTTGATTAGGTGGTACATATAGGTGTGTGATCCTCCTCTGATTGGTTGCTGATGCACACAGAGGTAACTAGGAGCAGCACACTATATGTGCAGGGGCTGCTCTCCTGAATATAGATGCACAACAGCATAGGTAGATATAGTGTTGGACCTGCCTGACCTGAGACCACCGTGGCGTGGGTAGGTGGGCACAGATGTGTTTTGATCAAAATATATTGGCTAAGAGTCTCGGATTGTATCATTAAAGTGAGGGCTTAGTCCATATGGTATGTTTGCATTAGTTTCTGTGACTGTACACAGATAGTAGCAATAGGCACAGTTCTGAGGTATATAACAGAGTAGTAGTATAGACAGTAATACAGTCTTTAAATGTTTCTCAGCCATCCACAAATGTCCGTTCTCTTTCTCTCAGGGATATTCTCTCTATTCAGTTGCTTTTCTGGCATCTTTCAGTATCAGGGATAAAAGTTCCTTGGACTAGGCCTTGTTATAAGTAGTTCTCACTAGGCACGTCTTCACTCTAGCTCTCTAGGTCTGCTTGATCTCTCCAACCAGGTTGCAGGACCAGTACATCATCCCGGCAACTGTACTAACACTGCCAGTTTTGTTTGCTACCTGTGGACAACCATTTGGAATTTACAGTGTACAAAGAAGAGAGTACATTAACCATATTAAACACTTTGGCACTGATTCACTACGATATTAACACTTTAGCAGTAATCCATTGGGTCACTGCACATCACTGTGTTTATTATTCTTCTACTGAAGACAGGAGAGCTCCAACAGAGACAAGAAAAAGGAATCGTACTACATTGGATGACTTGACTTCAAAGCTAAGTGTTTATTAAAAGCACATAATAACACTAAAACAAAGCTGCGCGTTTCGGTGGCAGTCCGCCACCTTCATTAGGCTTGTACTGGTAATACATACAAGAAGCAAATATATACTAGAGCTACTGGAAGTAGGTATTAACCCTAGATTATCCGACAACACCAGAAAAAAAATGAAACCAAAAAACAGAAAAAAAAATTAATTGTAACATAGTACCCCTAAATATTCTTGTACTGTGACATTACTGTGTCTATTACCTCTGTACTGTGACATCACGAAATAATTATAACTGTGCTGTGACATCACTGTGTATATTATCCTTGTACTGTGACATCACTGTGTTTATTATTCCTGTACTGTGACATCACTGTGTTTATTATTCCTGTACTGTGACATCACTGTGTTTATTATCCTTGTACTGTGACATCACTGTGTTTATTACCCCTGTACTGTGACATCACTGTGTATACTATCCCTGTACTGTGACATCACTGTGTTTATTATCCCTGTACTGTGACACCACTGTGTTTATTATCTCTGTACTGTGACATCACTTTGTTTATTATCCCTGTACTGTGACATCACTGTGTTTATTATCTCTGTACTGTGACATCACTGTGTTTATTATCTCTATACTGTGACATCACTGTGTTTATTATCCCTGTACTATGACATCACTGTGTTTATTATATCTGTACTGTGACATCACTGTGTTTATTATCCATGTACTGTGACATCACTGTGTTTATTATCCCTGTACTGTGACATCACTGTGTTTATTATCCCTGTACTGTGACATCACTGTGTCTATTACCTCTGTACTGTGACATCACAAAATAATTATACCTGTGCTGTGACATCACTGTGTATATTATCCCTGTCCTGTGACATCACTGTGTTTATTATCCCTGTACTGTGACATCACTGTGTATACTATCCCTGTACTGTGACATCATTGTGTTTATTATCTCTGTACTGTGACATCACTGTGTTTATCATCTCTGTACTGTGACATCACTGTGTTTATTATCCCTGTACTGTGACATCACTGTGTTTATTATCCCTGTGCTGTGACATCACTGTGTTTATTATCCCTGTACTGTGACATCACTGTGTTTATTATCCCTGTACTGTGACATCACTGTGTTTATTATCCCTGTACTGTGATATCACTGTGTTTATTATCCCTGTACTGTGACATCACTGTGTTTATTATCCCTTGTAAGAGGGTGCAAGGTGTCATATTTGATGGCAGGTACGTGTCACCGAGGTTGCTGGCCTCGGTGAGGTAAGAGCCGGTTTTTTTTGTCTGCAGCAGCTAGTGCTGTTTGACTCTGTTAAATAGCATGGCTGCAAAGCCGATCCGGGCCGGCTCTTACCGGGAGCAGCTAAAGTGTAGGGTGGGTGGCTGCTCCCCACGATCCAGTCCTGGTTTTGGGCTGGGTATAAAACACAGCCAGCAGCTGTGTCTGAGGTGGTGATTATCCTGGAGCCTGCTAACAGGGCTCTGGAGTTCTCTGTCCTGGAGGAAAGAGCTCAGCAAGGAGGTGGCTTTTGTTCCTGGCTACCTGAAGGTGGATTCTCCTGCGGCTGGGCCGACAGCCTGGTGCGAACCTGCACCTACACCTCCCAGGTGACTGAACCTATGTTGGCCTGTTTTGTTTTGCCTCCTTGTTTCTGACATGTGTGAATTACCACCGAAAGACTGTTTGCTGTGTATTTTTGTGTCAGTGTGAATAAAACACTGTTTATTGCACATCCTGGACTCTTTGTTTTGCCTCGGTACTGCACCCGCACCGCTGTCTAGCAGAGCGACTCCCCACACCCTGTACTGTGACACCACTGTGTTTATTATCTCTATACTGTGACATCACTGTGTTTATTATCTCTATACTGTGACATCACTGTGTTTATTATCCCTGTACTATGACATCACTGTGTTTATTATATCTGTACTGTGACATCACTGTGTTTATTATCCATGTACTGTGACATCACTGTGTTTATTATCCCTGTACTGTGACATCACTGTGTCTATTACCTCTGTACTGTGACATCACAAAATAATTATACCTGTGCTGTGACATCACTGTGTATATTATCCCTGTCCTGTGACATCACTGTGTTTATTATCCCTGTACTGTGACACCACTGTGTTTATTATCTCTATACTGTGACATCACTGTGTTTATTATCCCTGTACTATGACATCACTGTGTTTATTATCCCTGTACTGTGACATCACTGTGTATACTATCCCTGTACTGTGACATCATTGTGTTTATTATCTCTGTACTGTGACATCACTGTGTTTATCATCTCTGTACTGTGACATCACTGTGTTTATTATCCTTGTACTGTGACATCACTGTGTTTATTATCCCTGTGCTGTGACATCACTGTGTTTATTATCCCTGTACTGTGACATCACTGTGTTTATTATCCCTGTACTGTGACATCACTGTGTTTATTATCCCTGTACTGTGATATCACTGTGTTTATTATCCCTGTACTGTGACATCACTGTGTATACTATCCCTGTACTGTGACATCACTGTGTTTATTATCTCTATACCGTGACATCACTGTGTTTATTATCTCTATACCGTGACATCACTGTGTTTATTATCCCTGTACTATGACATCACTGTGTTTATTATCCCTGTACTATGACATCACTGTGTTTATTATCTCTATACCGTGACATCACTGTGTTTATTATCTCTGTACTGTGACATCACTGTGTTTATTATCTCTATACCGTGACATCACTGTGTTTATTATCTCTGTACTATGACATCACTGTGTTTATTATCTCTATACCGTGACATCACTGTGTTTATTATCCCTGTACTATGACATCACTGTGTTTATTATCCCTGTACTGTGACATCATTTTGTTTATTATCCCTGTACTGTGACATCATTTTGTTTATTATCCCTGTACTGTGACATCACTGTGTTTATTATCCCTGTACTGTGACATCACTGTGTTTATTATCCCTGTACTGTGACACCACTGTGTTTATTATCCCTGTACTGTGACACCACTGTGTTTATTATCCCTGTACTGTGACATCACTGTGTTTATTATCCCTGTACTGTGACATCACTGTGCATCCCTGTACGATAAAATCTCTTTGTTTATTATCTCTGTACTGTAACATCATATAGTTATTATCTCTGTACTGTGACATCCTTTGCGTTATCTCTGTAGTGTGACGTCTCTGTCTTTATTATCACTGTACTGTGACATCACTGTGCTTATCATCCCTGTGGTGGGAAACGATTGTTTGCATTATACAGGTTATGAGACATCATTGTAAGAATTATTAATGTGCAGTAATATCACTGCATACGGTATATTATCAGTGTTGTACATACACAGCCTGTGCCATCTTTAAAGACCTGACATACGGCATACATATACGGCACATGTCGGGAAAGGGTTAAGAGAGCTGTGCATAATTAAATGCCCACAAACCTCAAAGAAATGAAGCAACGTTGTAAACAAGAGTGGGCCAAAATGTCTCTAAGATGATCAAAGAGACTGATGTAATCATGACTTTTAAAAAATGATTGATTCAAGTTATTGCTGCTAAAGGTACCTACAGGCTATTGATTCATGAGCTACACCTGGGAACCGATTCCTGAGGAAGGGGCCAGTGCTGTGCTACATAAGAGAATAACAGTACTATGAATTCATGTGCAGTAAGCCCCTTTGGGAGCCGGTGTAGAGGATGGGAGTGGTAGTGACCCTGATGTAGTTTACCTGTGTCACGGTGTCCTATCTCAGGCCGTCGCTCCCTGGGGTTTGATGCAGTGAAAGATGATGAAAGCAACCAGGCAGAGATGGTTAAACAAATAATCCCTCCTTTTACTGAGTGCAAAAATAAATAGGAGCACATTCATCAGCAGTTTGTACAACGTGCAATCTCTCCTCCCAGATGATGAGGTATGGTGGCTGGCAATGCGGCAAGGATGACACTCAGAAACTTTTTAGCTGGCTTTACTCTGGTGTCTGTGACTGTATGTGTCCTCTGAATGATGCAAGCCTCTAGCTATGCCTGTCCTGACTATCATGATGGTGTTTTAACATGTTTCCCACCACTTTGGCAGCAGAGTCTTGATAGCTCGATCACTCTGCTGCCTAATACGCCATAACTTACTAATCTTCTGTGGCCTAGGACCCTGCAGGCTCTCTGGAGTAGTGGTCCTCACAGAAGACCTGCCTCTGAGGGCCTCATGGCCCTGAGCAGTAGAAGGATCACATTCCCCTTCATTCTTTACTCTCCATCTTTAGGCCGACTCTCCCTAGCGCAGCCGCACCCTTGGCAGGAAGTCAGAACAGCGCACTCCTACCAAGAGGGGAGGAATGGAATGGTAAGTTCAATATCTATTACAAAACATTGCCAAGCATACTCCATCTACTGGTGAACAAAGTGAATTACATGTCATTACATTCACATTGCATAAGAAATATATAAAATGCAGTAACCAAGGTACAAAATAGTAATACGCCCAACTCTCTTGTATTACACACCCCCATGGTGAAAGGCAAGACGTTCTCGGGTTGTGCTTGTGGTCTCCTCCTGGTAGTCCTGCATCAGATGTCCGAGGCCACAGTTCTCGCCAAACCCCCCTTTCCACCATGGCTGTGAAGAGATCAGGTTAAGGACAGTGCTTATATAGACATACATTGCCTAGGCTAACAGTTCTAACTACCAGGGGGACATGAAAGGCTAGAGTCCTGAGATTTGGAATCCTCAGGGCTGTTATTGCTGGCTGTGGTGCTCTCTGCAGCTGTAACTCCAGAAGGGTTTCCATCTGTGGTCCTCTGGTGACCTCCTGTGATAGAACTTGGAACTGCAGGATCACCTTTTTCTGGAAGATTCTCCAAGGACCTTGGCCTTTTTCTTGTAGGTGACAGATTCTCCGGACAGCAGTAAAGGATAGTTCCTTGGTCTTTCATAGCAAGGAGCTCCACATTCGTCTGTGGCTTCATAGTTAATGGAGCAGTATCAGTTGACTCATCACTGGTGGATATGTCACTTACGTTGGTTGAAAGAGCTGGTATTATCACATGAAGCATGTGGAATTCAGCAGGCGGCTGGGAGGAAGTCTTGGTGGCAGATAAACAGCGCTGGAAATCACGCCGGACTTGAGAGGACTCCTTCTGAGCTCTAGCCAGTTCACTAGTTCCACAGTATAGTAAGTTTCTCCTTTTCTGGTACATGTTGAAATCAGTACACCTCAGCCTCAGTATGCGAGGAAGGTAGAATAGCTGTTGCGCAGCAGGTTCAGCTTGTTCAGCGTTGTGAGCTCCCACTGGGGTGGTCCTACTTTTTTCCCGCACGCATCGGTCAGTGCTCCCTTTTGGCGGGCTCAGGCTGTACTGCAACAGTAGAAGTAGGTCCTGGGGTTCCGATAGTGGCACAGGTCGGCTTTTCTCTGGTACTGCTATTGCAATAGTCAGGGGCACTTGTGGTGCAGGGTTACCACATGGCCCAGGTCGGGTCATAATCGGTTCCATCATAGTAACCGGGTTTAGTGACACAGTGTATCTGATGCCCGTTTGTCATGGGCCTGGCGCATTTTCCACTTGGGTGACAGTCCCTTGATGAAAGGCTACCTGTAGGCTTTCACTCTCCAACGCCTCATGGTATCCACACATGAATACATCTTCGTCAGCATCAACATCAGGCTGGCAAAACAGCATGCCACACAGATTTCCACCCATATTGTTCCAGTGGTACAACCAGGGTCAGTGGCACTAAATTTTGTTGGTAGATTTTCATAGGAAACAACAGCATAAATGGTGCAGGGCCCCTTTAAATGTCATAGCAGCAGCTTGGCGAGTGCGGCTGAAGTGCAACCCAGTAGAAGTAACGGCTCCCCAGAAGTCTCTCAGACACAAGCCCCAGGGGTCCACACTGCCTTTTCCAAGATGGCTCCACACTGCCTTTTCCAAGATGGCTGCAGCCTTTACTCCTGGTAGGGTACGGTTAGTTTATTGTCCCCCTGGATAGTTGAATAAAGCACTTTAATTCCTCCTGCTGAATGGATAGTTCCTGTCAGGAGGTGGGCCACTTCATTTGCGTCCTGCTGGGTGGGACAGTCTTTTCCCTCTCTAGAGCAGGTCCTCAGTACAAATCCAAGATGGCTGATTAACCACTATTCACACTTTTTAGCAGCAAATAAACCTTGGATACTGCAATAAAGTAACTGTTAGGGGTTTATCACTTCAATTTAGGCCAACAGTCTGTTGAGCATCTGCCTTCACTCGGTCAGCATTTGGTCAGTAATCAATCAGTATTGCTAATGCCAAAAAAAACAGGAGTGGATCCAAAACAGAGATGACACATGAATGAAATATTTGCATGTTTTCTGTGTTTTGTACCCACTCCTGCTTGTGGCTACCAAATCAGAAGGCAATTCTGATGGGACCATACAGGTGATATATTTCTTTGTTTTTTTATGTAACTAGATTTTCTTATGTAGTTACTTTACGCTTCTTGTTCCTTATCTCAACTGACTCCCCTACCCCTTTTCTTTAAGATGTCTATTTGTACAACATTGAAGCGAGAACGGAGGGGGAATCGAAGCTGCAAGAGGCCCCTGACTTCTCCCACAGATGTGTGAAGAATGATGTATAGACTGTAGAAGAATGCTTGAGCCAATTACTTAGCTAGATGATTCACATGTATACTCACTGCCTATAAAAAAGCACCTCCTTGAAGTGTCATATATGACGTAAGCAGTATTAATGTTAGTAAAACGCCATTATAATATTGCGCCAGTGCACAAATGTTTACATAAGTTCACATACCAAAGTTTGTAAGATAGTGCACACTGTGCAGATGTCAAGTATTCTCTTTTCTCTTTTTGTCTTATCTCCTTTTCCTTCTTAGCCAATGAAATAAGGACATGAGCTCCAGAGAGTGACACCCTCCCCACTGAAGATGTATATACTGTTTTACACATTGTAATAAAGAAAGAGACTGTCTTTGACCTGCCTTTGTGTCAGCGTATGTCTCTGCCACGCATGGATATTAACCCCTTGGGGTACCCTGATTTGGACCACCAGAGTGTATCTTAAATGCTTTAAATTAAAAGCAACTTCAACATAGGCCTTACAGCTGCTACATAGACAGGATCCGTTGTGCGTCTCATTTTTCCTTCCTTCTGACAGATCAGAAGAAGGGTCAAGTAAATGATGATGACAGCCAGGCCAAAAGGCAAAATAGTGGCCCAGTCATGAAGTGGGAAGGTGGCCCTATGACATAGTGGTGAGGTGGAAGCAGCATAAGGAGACCACAGAGTGGCACAATGACAGCGTGGAGGTGGCAGCAGCAGCATCAGGAGACCACAGAGTGGCAAGGTGATATAGTGTTAAGGTAGCAGCAGCATCAGGAGACCACAGAAAGGCAGGGTGACACGTGTGGAGGTGGCGGCAGCATCAGGAGGCCACAGAGTGGCAAGGTGACATTAGTGTTGAGTGAGCAGCAGCATCAGGAGGAGGCCACAGGGTGGCACAATGACAGTGTGGAGGTGGCAGCAACAGCATCAGGAGGCCACAGAGTGGCACAATGACAGAGCGTGGAGGTGGCGGCAGCAGCAGCATCAGATGGAAACCACAGGGTGGCATGATGACAGTGTGGAGGTGGCAGCAGCAGCATCAGGAGGCCACAGAGTGGCAAAATGACATAGTGTAAAGGTGGCAGTAACATCAGGAGACCACCGAGTGGTGAGGTGACATAGTGTGGAGGTGGCAGCAGCATCAGGAGACCACAGAGTGGCAAAGTGACATAGTAAGGAGGTGGCAGCAGCATCAGGAGACCACAGAGTGACCCGGTGACAGAGTGGGGAGGTGGGTGGCAATACGAGTACCAGCTGAAGATGGTGGGTGAAATAAGGAGCACTTGGCATCAGATGTGTGGCATCAGGCAGGTGGCAGCATCAGAATAGTAGCTGAGGCATGTAGCCAAAGAAAATCGGTCTCTTTTGTCAAAGTGTTAGTGTGGCACCATGGATGATCTAGTCTGATGCATCAGGCATTGGTGGGAGAAATCCTGGTTGATCCACGCCTGATTCATCTTGACAAAGGTCAGTCTCTCCACATCTCCGCACTAAACACCCGCTCTGACGCCACACTACTGGCAGGACAGCTTTTCCAGGGTAAACTCTGGTAGTTGCGGCCACAAATTCAGTTTGGCTGCCCAATAGTCCAGCAGATCTTCAATGTGGGGTGGCAGGGTGCTGTCCAAGTATGCCACCACCTACTGGTTCAGGTCCTGCACCAGATCTAACTGCTGCTGGTGAGTATTTTCTTCACTAGGCGGGTGAAGAAAGCTGCTTATCAGCGACTCTTGACTCAAGTTGCTGCTGATGGAGCTGGAACTGCTCCTATCCCCCCACTTTGCCAACACAGCCATGGCAGAAAAACGTGAGCACACAGGTCCTCCTGGTCAGACCTGCGAGAGGATGGATGATGGTGCAGATAGGCAGCGGCCAACTGACTACATAGGATGTCTCTATAGTAGTTCAGTTTGTCCTCCCTCTCAGTGGGTGTAAAAAAGGCCCCCATTTTGGACTGGTAGCAAGGGTCCAACAAGGTGGAGAGCCAGAAGTCATCCCTCTGCCGAATGGTGACAATTCGGCTGTCACTACGCAAGGAAGTGAGCATGCATCAGGCCATTTGTGCAAGTGACTCGGAGAGACTCCCTGCCTCCATCTCCACTGCATACTGCCACGGAGTGTCGGGGCCCTTTGCCTCGTCTTTCTCATCGCCCTGTAGCTCCTCTGGCTGCTCCTGCTCGTTCTCTCCTGTCACCTGTGTAGAAAAACCAACCATTTCTCTAGACATTGCTTGTGCTCCAATGTCCTACTCCTCCTACAGTTCAGCCCCCACAAGGCTCATGTGGCCGTGAGATCTAGGCAGGGCCGGCGCGTCCTATAAGCGGACTAGGCCGCCGCATAGAGCGCCCCTTGGCAAGGGGCGCTGCTAGGAGAGCCGGCCCTGCCTCATGTTGCAGCCGCCCGAGCGCTCTGAATTGAACCTCAGGCGGCTGCAGCACTGCCCGGGCTGGCGCGTCCATGAGGACGCACCGCCCGGGCTCAGCATGAAGAGAGGAGCTGACAGGAGGGAAGCGCTCAGCGCTCCCTCCTGTCAGTCCATTGTAGCGCGGCCGAGCTCTTTATGGCCGCGGGTACAGGAGCATGTGTCTCCTGTACCCGGCCGGACTGACATGAAGTGCGCACACAGTGTGCACTTCCTGTCAGTCCGTCAGGGTACAGGAATCTAAAGCTCCTGTACCCGTGGACCATAAAGCGCTCGGCCACGCTACATTACAGGCGGGGGAGGGAGGGGGAGAATGACAAGAGTGGGGGAAGAATGACAAGAGGGGGGAAGAATGACAAGAGGGGGAGAAGAATGACAAGAGGGGAGGAAGAATGACAAGGGGGGAGAGAATGACAAGAGGGGGAAGGAAGAATGACAAGAGGGGGGAGAAGAATGACAAGAGGGGAGGAAGAATGACAAGAGGGGGAGAAGAATGACAAGAGGGGGGAGAAGAATGACAAGAGGGAGGAAGAATGACAAGAGGGGGGAAATGACAAAAGAGGAGGGGTGAAGAATGACGGGGGGGGGGGAGAATGACACAGGAGGGGGGGGTGAAGAATGATAAGGGGGGGGGGCGGCAAACTTTTCTTTTGCCTAGGGCGGCAAAAATCCTTGCACCGGCCCTGGATCTAGGCACCACGTCTCCAGTCCCCTGATCAGCCAGATTTACCAGCATTTGTTCCAGGACATGAAGCAGTGGAATGACGTTGTTTATCCCATAGTCCTGGCGACTGACAAATAACGTGGCCTCCTCAAAGGGCCTGAGCAAATGGCAGGTGTCACGCATGAGCTGCCACTGGCTGACATAGAGTTTAACCACTTCCCGACCGCCTAACGCACAACTGCGTTCTCGCGGCGGTCGGGCTGTTCTGGGGCGCCGCAGATCTGCGTCATCTCGCGAGACGCGAGATTTCCTGTGAACGCGCGCACGCGCGCGCGCGCGTTCACAGTAGCGGGCGTCTCAGGAGTTTAACTACAGCCTGCCAGCGATGATCCATCGCTGGCAGGCTGTAGATGCGATATAAATCGCATCAAACAAGTATATCAGACGCTGTTTTGTGAACAGCGCCTGATATAGCTTGCTACCTGGTCCTCTGGTGGTCCCATTTGCTGGGATCGACCACCAGAGGACCAGGTAACTATGTAAAGTTGCACCAAACACTACACTAACCCCCCCACCCCCTCACCTATTAACCCCTTGTTAACCCCTTGATCACCCCATCTAGACCCCCTGATCACCCCCTGTCATTGATCACACCCCTTGTAAGGCTCCATTCAGACGTCCAAATGTGTTTTGCGGATCCGTGGATTCACGGATCCGCTGATCAGATCCGCGGATCTGCGGATCCACAGATCCTCAAAACACGGACACCGGCAATGTGCTTTCCGCATTTTGCAGATCCGCACATTGCCAGAACTATATAGAAAATGCTTTTTCTTGTCCGCACTGCGGACAAAAATAGGACATGTTCTATATTTTTGCGGAACGGAAGTGCAGACTCGGAAGCACGGATCCGTAATTCCGGATCCGAGCGGGACAAAGTCTGTCCCCATAGAAATGAATGGGTCCGCAATTCCGCTCCGCAAACAGAATTGCGGACGTGTGAATGGGGCATAAGGGTCCCTTATCACCGCCAGTTAGTTAGCTACTTGTTAGGTAGCTAGCGCCCAGCCCACCGCACCGCAGTCACTGATTTTGGCAGAGATTTTTTCATCCACATTGATTGATGCGAATGAATAAATCTGTGCCGTTCATTTTTTTTTTTTTTCAGCCCAGCGGCTGAACGGAAAAAAATCTCATTACCCGTATGCTCAATATAAGGAGAATCGCAGAAACTCCTCATGCTGGCCATACGTGTAATGATTGCGGAGACCCTAAAATGCCAGGGCAGTATAAACACCTCACATGTGACCCCATTTTAGAAAGAAGACACCCCAAGGTATTCCGTGAGGGGTATGGCGAGTTCATGTAAAATTTTATTTTTGTCACAAGTTAGTGGAATATGAGACTTTGTAAAAATAAAAATCAATTTCCTCTAACTTGTGCCAAAATTTTTTTTCTGTGAACTCGCCATGCCCCTCACGGAATACCTTGGGGTGTCTTCTTTCACAATGGGGTCACTTGTGGGGTTTTTATACTGCCCTGGCATTTTAGGGGTCCTAAAGCGTGAGAATCCAAATGCGTAAAAATGCCCTGTGAAATCCTAAAGGTACTCATTGGTTTTAGGGCCTTTGCGCATCTTGGCTGCAAAAGTGGCACACATGTGGTATCGCCGTACTCAGGAGAAGTAGGGCAATGTGTTTGGGGTGTATTTTTATATATACCGATACTTTGTGTGAGAAATATCTCTGTAAATGACAACTTTTTAAATTTTTTATTCAAAGTTGTCAATTTACAGAGATATTTCTCTCACACAGTATGGGTATATGTAAAAATACACCCCAAAACACATTGCCCTACTTCTCCTGAGTACGGCGATACCACATGTGTGACACTTTTGCAGCCAAGATGCGCAAAGGGCCCAAATTCCAATGAGTAACTTTTAGGAGGGCATTTTTACGCATTTTTCTTCTCACGCTTAGGGCCCCTAAAATGCCAGGACAGTATAAATACCCCACATGTTACCCCATTTTGGAAAGAAGACACCCTAAGGTATTCGCTGAGGGGCATAGTGAGTCCATGAAAAATTAAACTTTTTGTTAAAAGTTAGCGGAAAGGGAGACTTTGTGAGAAAAAACTATAAAAATCAATTTCCACTAACTTGTGCCAAAAAAATTTTCTATCAACTCGCCATGCCCCTCATGGAATACCTTGGGCTGTCTTCTTTCCAAAATGGGGTCACATATGGGGTATTTATACTGCCCTGGCATTTTAGGGGCCCTAAAGTGCGAGAAGAAAATGCGTAAAATGCCCTCCTAAAAGGTACTCATTGGAATTTGGGCCCTTTGTGCATCTTGGCTGCAAAAAAGTGTCACACATGTGGTATCGCCGTACTCAGGACAAGTAGGGCAATGTGTTTTGGGGTGTATTTTTACATATACCCATGCTGGGTGACAGAAATATCTCTGTAAATTGACAACTTTGAATAAAAAAATTTAAAAGTTGTCATTTACAGAGATATTTCTCTCACCCAGCATGGGAATATATAAAAATACACCCCAAAACACATTGCCCTACTTCTCCTGAGTACGGTGATATCACATGTGTGACACTTTTGCAGCCAAGATGCGCAAAGGGCCCTAATTCCAATGAGTACCTTTAGGATTTCACAGGGCATTGTTACGCATTTGGATTCTCACGCTTTAGGTTCCCTAAAATGCCAGGGCAGTATAAATACCCCACAAGTGACCCCATTGTGGAAAGAAGACACCCCAAGGTATTCTGTGAGGGGCATGGCGAGTTCACAGAATTTTTTTTTGGCACAAGTTAGCGGAAATTGATATATTTATTTTTTTTTATTTTGTTTTTTACAAAGTCTCATATTCCACTAACTTGTGACAAAAATAACATTTTACATGAACTCACCATACCCCTCACAGAATACCTTGGGGTGTCTTCTTTCCAAAATGGGGTCACATGTGGGGTATTTATACTGCCCTGGCATTTTAGGGGCCCCTAAAGCGTGAGAAGAAGTCTGGAATCCAAATGCGTAAAAATGCCCTGTGAAATCCTAAAGGTACTCATTGGTTTAGGGCCCCTTTGCGCACCCAGCCTGCAAAAAAGTGGCACACATGTGGTATCCCAGTACTCAGGAGAAGTAGCGCAATGTGTTTTGGGGTGTATTTTTATATATACACATGCTGGGTGTAGAAATATCTCTGTAAATGACAACTTTTTAATTTTTTTATACAAAGTTGTCAGTTTACAGAGATATTTCTCTCACCCAACATGGGTATATGTAAAATACACCCCAAAACACATTGCCCTACTTCTCCTGAGTACGGCGATACCACATAAGTGACACTTTTTGCAGCTTGAGTGCGCAAAGGGCCCAAATTCCAACGAGTACCTTTAGCTTTTACATGGCGGCTCACAATTTAGCCCCGCCCAAAATGCCAGAACAGTAAACACACCCCACAAATGACCCCATTTCGGAAAGTAGACACCCCAAGTGTCCGTCTGAGATTTTATTTTTTTGCCAGAAGTTAGCAGAAATGGAAACTTTATTATATATTTTTTTCCTCAGAAAGTGTCATTTTCCGCTAACTTGTGAAAAAAATGAAATGATACATGAACTCACCATGCCCCTCCGTGAATACTTTGGGGTGTCTTCTATCTAAAATGGTGTGACTTGGGGGTATTTATACTATGCTGACATTCTAGCACCTGAAGAAACATGACAGGTGCTCAGAAAGTCAGAGCTGCTTCAAAATGCCGAAATTCACTTTTTTGCACCATGGTTTGTAAACGCTATAACTTTTACCCAAACCAATAAATATACACTTATTGGATTTTTTTATCAAAGACATGTAGAACAATAAATTTAGAGAAAAATTTACATACAAATGTATTTTTTTTGAAAAATTTTACAACAGAAAGTGAAAAATGTCATTTTTTTGCAAAAATGTCGTTAAATTTTTATTAATAGCAAAAAAAGTAAAAATGTCAGCAACAATGAAATACCACCAAATGAAAGCTCTATTAGTGAGAAGAAAAGGAGGTAAAATTCATTTGGGTGGTAAGTTGCATGACGGAGCAATAAACGGTGAAAGTAGCGCAGTGCAGAATTGTAAAAAGTGGCCTGGTCATTAAGGGTGTTTAAGCTAGGGGGGCTGAAGTGGTTAAACAGAGGAGTACTCCTGTCCACTTGGATCATCAAGAAATCATTTTTGGCCTTTCTCTGTTCGTATAGTCGGTCCAACACATGGAGGATGGAATTCCAACGGGTGGAAACATCACATATCAGCCTATGTTGGGGGATGCCCTTCTGCCGCTGCAGCTCAAGAAGGGTGTGCTTAGCGGTGTACGAGTGGCTGAAGTGCATGCAAAGTTTCTTGGCCATTTTTAGGATGTCTTGCAGATGGGGGGAAGACTTCAGGAACCACATGACAACCAGATTGAACACGTGTGCCATACAGGGCGCATGGCTCAGCCCTCCTTGCTGCAACGCCGACACCATGCTCTTTCCGTTGTCGGTTACCATGGTTCCGATTTTGAGTTGTCGCGGAGAAAGCCAGGATTCGATTTCTTGATGAAGGACACGGAGCAGTTCCTCCCCTGTGTGACTCAGTTCGCCCACGGAAACGAGGTGCAGAACAGCGTGACACCGCCATGCCCTGCACATGTGGTATTCTGGAAGGGCACTGTGAAGGATGAGGAGGCAGAGGCGGACATTGTCGCAAGAACAGCGGCGTGACAACGTGGAGGCGGAATCGGCATCACCTAGCCAGGTTGCTGATGTGGCTGTGCAGGAATCACATTCACCCAGTGGGTTGTAAAGGACATGTATTGTCCCTGACCGTAGTTACAGCTCCACATGTCAGTGCTGCTGTGCACTTTGGCAGATACCGACAGGCTCAAGGACTGGCCCACCTTCTGTTCTACATATGTGTGGCAAAGAAATGATGGCTTGGGACTCTCCACCTAGGCTCGGCACAAGCCATCAGTCCTCTAAAAGGTGCAGAGTCCACCACTTGAAAAGGAAGGGACTGCAGCACCAGCAACTTGGCCAGTAGCACGATCATCTTCTGCTGCATTCAATGAGTGCACGCATACTGTTGTCTCTTGGCAATCGCTTCGGTGATCGATTGCTGACAAATGAGCGACGAGGAGTAGGAGGACGAGGAGCAGGAGCATCAGGACTGGTAGATGATGGGAAGGACAGACAGCTCCCTTTGGCTGAGGTGGTGAAGCCTTGACTGCCTGAAATTGGCTGTGTGCCACTGGGTGATGCAGCGGTTGCTGCGGCAGGCTGGACTACCATATCGGGGCCACAGTTCTCCCAGACCACTTTATGGTGACGCTGCATATGTTGACGCAGGGCCATGGTGCCAACATTGGCACCCTGGCCACGCTTCACCTTCTGCCCACAGATTCTACATATGGCCATGTTCACCTCCTCCGGTGGCTTAACAAAAAACTGCCACACTGCTGAATAGGTGATTTTAACCCCAACAGTACGCACTGACTGACTGCTACTGCCGCTGCCTCCATGAACCGCTACTTCCCGGGTAGGTAGGCTCCTGCGAAGCAGGTGGTATACTCAGGGCATGTTTGGCTCCTGACCTCCCACTGCTGCCACCCTGCTGACTCCTGGCCACGCTAGCAACTTGTTGGCTCTGCCGCTGCCTTATGGGCAAGCTGCCGCCCTCTTCTCCCGATGATGATGAAGCCCCTTCGTCACCCGGCTCCCAAGTGTGATCAGCTACATCATCATCATCATTGAGTACTGTCTGCACATCACTGAGGTCCTCCTCAATCATCTCTGGGTCAGGAGCCTGACGGCTCGCAACACCAGCTTCCACGCCACTCTCCTCATCACTACTTGCCTGCCTAGTGGAGAAAGCGGCGGATGTCTCCTCCACATCTTGGCTTGCCAGTAGCTGCTGACTGTCCTCTAGTTGCTCGTCCTCACTGTATAGTGGAGCTGAGCCCATAGCATACAATACTTCTCTGGCTGAGGGAACAGAAAAGGACAGAGGCAGGTTGAGCACAGGTGAGGGCACAGGGCCTTCTCCCGGGCCATGCCAACTAAGGATTGTGTCTGACTAACCCACTGACTCTGTCTGACATACTGTTAGATCAAATAAATAAATCAAAAGGAAATTAAAACACCCCAAAAAAGTCTGTAATTTTCTCACTTCACCACACAATGGCTAATAGACCCTTTTTTCCCCCACTAATACACATCAAAAAGGGCTTTAGAACATATAACTGCACCGCCGAATGGCAAATATATTTTTCTTTTGCCACTAATACAAGACAAAAAGGGCTTTAGAACAGCAAATATATATTTATTTTGTCACTATTACATGACTAAAAGGGCTTGATAACATAACTGCACCACTGAACGGCAAATATATATTTTTCTTTTTCCACTTATACACGCCACAAAAGGCTTTAGAACATATAACCACCCCTGAACGGCAAATATATTTGTATTTTGCCACTATTACACGACAAAAAGGGCTTTATAACATATAACTGCACCGCTGAATGGCAAATATATTGTACTTTTGCCACTAATACAGGCCACAAAAGGCTTTAGAACATATAACTGCACCGCCGAATGGCAAATATATTTTTCTTTTGCCACTAATACAAGACAAAAAGGGCTTTAGAACATATAACTGCACCGCTGAACTGCAAATATATTTTACTTTTGCCACTAATACTCACCACAAAAGGCTTTAGAACAATTAACGGCACCGCTGAATGGCCAATATATTTTTCTTTTTCCAGTTATACACTCCACAAAAGGCTTTAGAACATATAACTGCACCACTGAACAGCAAATATATTTTTATTTTGTCACTATTACATGACAAAAAGGGCTTGATAACATAACTGCACCACTGAATGGCAAATATATATTTTTCTTTTTCCACTTATACACGCCACAAAAGGCTTTAGAACATATAACTGCACCCCTGAACGGCAAATATATTTGTATTTTGCCACTATTACACGACAAAAAGGGCTTTATAACATATAACTGCACCGCTGAATGGCAAATATATTGTACTTTTGCCACTAATACAGGCCACAAAAGGCTTTAGAACATATAACTGCACCGCCGAATGGCAAATATATTTTTCTTTTGCCACTAATACAAGACAAAAAGGGCTTTAGAACATATAACTGCACTGCTGAACTGCAAATATATTTTACTTTTGCCACTAATACACACCACAAAAGGCTTTAGAACAATTAACGGCACCGCTGAATGGCCAATATATTTTTCTTTTTCCAGTTATACACTCCACAAAAGGCTTTAGAACATATAACTGCACCACTGAACAGCAAATATATTTTTATTTTGTCACTATTACATGACAAAAAGGGCTTTATAACATATAACTGCACCGCTGAATGGCAAATATATTTTACTTTTGCCACTAATACAGGCCACAAAAGGCTTTAGAACATATAACTGCACCACTGAACAGCAAATATATTTTTTCACTATTACACGACAAAAAGGGCTTTATAACATATAACTGCACCGCTGAACGGCAAATATATTTTACTTTTGCCACTAATACACGACAAAAAGGGCTGTAATTTTAGCACTTCATCACACAACGGCTAATAAGGCCTTTTTTCCCAGTTCCACTAATACAAGCCAAAAATCTTGCAGACTCTCTGGAGAAGTGGACCTCATGGATGAGCTTCCTCTGGGGTCCTCGTGACCCAGAAGAATGGGAGATGGATCAGATTCCCCATCAAACCTCACTCTCCATCTTTAGACTGCTTCTCACTCTCTGCCCCACCTTTGGCAGAAAGGCGCCCTAGCCCACTTCTACCAAAGGGGGGAGAAATGGAATGGTAAGTTCTATTCCTTGTGCAGCGCACTGCCCCCCCTGCACCTACTGTAAATCAGGTACATAGCATGTCACATTAAGATTACATCCAAATGATGTGAAATACAATAAATCAGTGCAAAAATAGTAATACCCCTACTCTGAGGTATTACACATGAGCAGGAATGTAGCAATGGCATGTAATGATCATAGAAGTGCACAGCACATTACAGTTGTCTGATGCTGAGCGCCTGTGTTATCACATATCCAGACGTAAATTCATTTTCTGGAAGTAAACATGCAAACGTTCTCATTCAATGACTGAAGTTAAAGACCTGCTAATGTTAAGAGTTTATACAGAAATCATATTGGGACATTTCACATTTTCTGGTATTATCATCAGTTATATGCATTCTATCTTGATGCTTGTCTGACCTGAATGATTGGCTGCTCCACAAAAGATCACGTTATCTGCCAGAAATCCCATTAAAGTGTCACCTAAAGGCATGGAGCGTTTTCCACGGTCGGAGAATCTGTGCACCAGTTGTTTGTTATTTTCCCAGAAAAGTGACTGCAGACAAGCATAGAATAGAAAAATGAATATATTACACCATGTTCCTCCATATTGTATGATACTATACAATATCACTCTATATTTCGCACCTCCTGCTCTAGAGAACTCTGTGAGACCATGTCTAAAATGTTCGCCCATGTTCTGTGACCCAGTAGATAAAAGCAAAGAGTCAATTTAATGCTAAAAAGTTAACTTTATGTTAAAAGGAGTTAAATGTTGTAATTTGTTGTTAAAGTATTCTTTTATATGCATTATGTACCCATAATGGTTATGTATGGGCAGTAAGGAGTTAAAACTAGTTAAGTTGCTGGAAGAAAGGCTGGATCAGCCCCATCTCCCCGAGTCTTTAGTCACCAGAGCTTGAGGAAACGTGTATGTGTGAACTCCTGAGACATACAGTAGGCCTGGAGAAAAGCCTAGCCGTGGGATTCTTTATCCCTGAAGCCGAAGCTGCCAGAGATCAACTTAACGGAGAGAATACCCCTGAGGGAGTGAAAACATACATTTTCCAGATGGTTGAGAACCACTTATAAAAAGTGGTTGGAAACTTGGAAAGAAAGTAAGGTATAGCTCATTTATGGCAATAAGACTTTACTGCTTTTGGAAAGGGTATATTGTTTCAGCACCCACCACACTTTGAGACGGACTGACCATCTGATCTAATCTGTGCACCCTTGCAGACGGGGAATCGCAGAAAGAGTTAATGAGAACGGAAATGCACACCTGTGGTTATTTGGGGAGATTGCATACAACAGGGATGGCAAACCTGCGGCCCTCCAGCTGTTGCAAAGCTACAACTCCCAGCATAACTGTAGGCTGTCTAGGCATGATGGAGCTTGTAGTTTTCCAACTGCTGGAGGGCCGCAGGTTCCGGGCAGAGAGTATTTAAAGTGAGACTCAGGGAGGACTACTACTACCATCATTGCTACTGCCTATACACACAACTATTGGGAAAAGTCTACTCTGTAATATGCCTTGGAATTGTGCCTGTTGTTGCTATATGTACCACTACTCCCTTCATCTATTTAGTAAAAAGACTTTACTTTGTTTACTTTAATCAAATGGGCCTGGTCACCGACTCCACCATCCATCCGTCAGCCCTTTATTTGGCCTCCTGCCTTGTACCCATCTACCTAACATCAAGGGCACCACACCTAACACCAGGCAGGAGCCCTAAAGTGTCTCGGGTGTGCCTCGAGGGAAGGAAAGGGTATGCCATCCATTCACTGCATGGCCCCAGGGATTGTTGGAGTGAGGACTACCAGTCTGCCACCGTCAACCGCCACCACTCCTATAAGTAACACTACTACCACTCCCCTCCTCCCAGCACTCACATTGCGGCCCACTACACATGAATTTCAGTGAACTCCATCTAATACCACATTTCTCCATCAGTGGCCCCTGCAGTATAAATATACGGCCGCCCACAGATTCCCATGGTAATAAAAGTTTATTGCCGAAGTTTCAGCGTCCATTGATCATGATGGGAAGGCACAAGGAAGCGTTGCTCTACGTCAGGCTGCGGCCCTCCAGCTGTTGTAAAACTACAACTCCCACAATGACCTGCTCTAGGCTGATACCTGTAGGCTGTTCAGGCATGCTGGGAGTTGTAGTTTTGCAACAGCTGGAGGGCCGCAGTTTGAGGATGCCTGCTCTACGTTTATCTGGTGTAAACACTGTGAACTCTTAAAGAGACACTTCACCTCTCCTGACATGTCTGTTTTAGTAACTCATTGCATTCCCCATGTAATAACAAGTCTGGAGCATCTTTTCATGTGTTGTGTGATTATTTTATTATTTCTACTAGAAGTTTACAAATAAATAAAGGTCCAACTGGGTGTTACCAGTTGGGCGTGTGTCCCTGCACAGATAGTGGATAGTGTCAGACGGTGCAGACACACACCCCAACTGGTAACACCCATCTGTACCTGCATTGCAAACTGCTACTAATTCATTCATACAGGGATAATACAGGAATGGCACAACATAGAGTGATAAGAACAGATGCTCCAGAATGGTTATTACATGGGGAATGTAAGTAGTTACTAAGTAAGGCATGTCAGGAGAGGGGACAGGTCCTGTTTAGCAAGTGTAATAGATAATGCCTGAGATACAGAACCTTATTCATGGGGATGTCATGCAACGTGAGGTTGATGTAGTGCTCGTAATCTGATGGGAATACAGAACACGGGTCCTTGCTGATAAATGCACTCTTAAAGGCTTCCCATATGGCTGAACAGTTCTTCTTCCTGGAGTAAAGATAAAAGATAAGGATATTTGTATTATATGCATGCAGTCCCTGTACCATAATACATCTGGAAATACAACCTTAAGCAAATCTCAGCTTTAGGGATCATTCAGACGGCTGTATGCTGTCCGCAAAAATGCAGATCTGTTTTTTTTGCAAAAAAGTACAGCATCTCCGCAAAAAAAAAAAAAAACAATTGATAGTATTCCGTATTTTTGTGGACCCATAGACTTCAATGGAGCCACAACCTGATTTTCACTGACAAATATAAGACAATTAAACTTTTTGTCAAAAGTTAGCGGAAAGGGAGACTTTGTAAGAAAAAACAATAAAAAATCAATTTCCACTAACTTGTGCCAAAAAAAATCTTCTATGAACTCGCCATGCCCCTCATGGAATACCTTGGGGTGTCTTCTTTCCAAAATGGGGTCACATGTGGGGTATTTCTACTGCCCTGGCATTTTAGGGGCCCTAAAGCGTGAGAAGAAAAATGCGTAAAAATGCCCTCCTAAAATTGGAATTTGGGCCCCTTTGCGCATCTTGGCTGCAAAAAAGTGTCACTTACAGATGCAGCAGGGTTAGCACTCCCGCTGTTAACTCAAATTTCTTAACTCATTTCATTATCTTGAGAAAAAAGCCATTGAAAAGCAATTGAAGGTGTTTGCTTAGATTAGATAACCAAACTCAGAAATCTCAGAAAAAAGGAGTGCTAACCATGCTACATCTGTATGTGGTATCGCCGTACTCAGGAGAAGTAGGGCAATGTGTTTTGGGGTGTATTTTTACATATACCCATGCTGGGTGAGAGAAATATCTCTGTAAATTGACAACTTTGAAAAAAATTTTTTAAAAAGTTGTCGCTTACAGCGATATTTCTCACACGCAGCATGGGTATATGTAAAAATACACCCCAAAACACATTGCCCTACTTCTCCTGAGTACGGGGATACCACATGAGTGACACTTTTTTGCAGCCTGGGTGCGCAAAGGGGCCCAAATTCCAATGAGTACCTTTAGGCCCCTTTCACACGAGCGAGTTTTCCACGCGGGTGCAATGCGTGATGTCAACGCATTGCACCCGCACTGAATCCTGACCCATTCATTTCAATGGGTCTGGGTACATGAGCGTTTTTTTTCACGCATCTCTTGTGCGTTGCGTGAAAATCGCAGCATGTTCTATATTCTGCGTTTTTCACGCATCCCTAGCCCCATAGAAATGAATGGGGCTGCGTGAAAAACGCATTGCATCCGCAACCAAGTGTGGGTGCGTTGCGTTTTTCACTGATGGTTGTTAGGAGATGTTGTTTGTAAACCTTCAGTTTTTTATCACGCGCGTGAAAAACGCATCAAAACGCATTGCACCCGCGTGGAAAAAACTGAACAACTGAACGCAATCGCAGGCAAAACTGAATGGCTTTGACTGCGAAATCGCACAGTTTTCACTGAACGCATCCGCAACGCATCCGGACCTAATCCGGACACGCTCGTGTGAAAGGGGCCTTAGGATTTCACAGGCCATTTTTATGCATTTGGATTCTCACGCTTTAGGGGCCCCTAAAATGCCAGGTGAGTATAAATACCCCACATGTGACCCCATTTTGGAAAGAAGACACCCCAAGGTATTCCGTGAGGGGCATGGCGAGTCCACAGAATTTTTATTTTTTGACACAAGTTAGCGGAAATTGATATATATTTTTTTTTATTTTGTTTTTTACAAAGTCTCATATTCCACTAACTTGTGACAAAAAATAAAATTTTACATGAACTCATCATACCCCTCACGAAATACCTTGGGGTGTCTTCTTTCCAAAATGGGGTCACATGTGGGGTATTTATACTGTCCTGGCATTTTAGGGGCCCCTAAAGAGTGAGAAGTCTGGAATCCAAATGCGTAAAAATGCCCTATGAAATTCTAAAGGTACTCATTAGTTTTAAGGCTTTGCGTATTCAGGCTGCAAAAAGTGGACACATAGGTCGCCGTACTCAGGAGAGAGAAGGTGTTTGGGGTGTATTTTTATATATACCCATACTTTGTGTGAAAATATCTCTGTAAACGACAACTTTTAAAAAATTTTATACAAAGTTGACAATTTACAGAGATATTTCTCTCACCCAACATGGGTATATGTAAAAATACACCCTAAAACACATTGCCCTACTTCTCCTGAGTACGGCGATACCACATAAGTGACACTTTTTTGCAGCCTGGGTGCGCAAAGGGGCCCAAATTCCAACGAGTACCTTTAGGTTTTACATGGCGGCTCACAATTTAGCCCCTCCCAAAATGCCAGAACAGTAAACACACCCCACAAATGACCCCATTTCGGAAAGTAGACACCCCGAGGTATTCACTGAGGGGCATAGTGAGTCCGTCTGAGATTTTTTTTTTTTTTGCCAGAAGTTATCAGAAATTGAAACTTTTTTATTTTTTATTTTTTCTCAGAAAGTGTCATTTTCCGCTAACTTGTGAAAAAAAAATGAAATGATACATGAACTCACCATGCCCTTCCGCGAATACTTTGGGGTGTCTTCTATCTAAAATGGTGTCATTTGGGGGGTATTTATACTATCCTGACATTCTAGCACCTGAAGAAACATGACAGGTGCTCAGAAAGTCAGAGCTGCTTCAAAATGCCGAAATTCACTTTTTTGCACCATAGTTTGTAAACGCTATAACTTTTACCCAAACCAATAAATATACACTTATTGGACTTTTTTTTATCAAAGACATGTAGAACAATAAATTTAGAGTAAAATTTATATAGAAATGTAGTTTTTTTAGAAATTTAGAGAAAAATTTATATAGAAATGTAGTTTTTTTTGCAAAAATGTCGTTAAATTTGTATTAATGGCAAAAAAAAGTAAAAATGTCAGCAACAATGAAATACCACCAAATGAAAGCTCTATTAGTGAGAAGAAAAGGAGGTAAAATTCATTTGGGTGGTAAGTTGCATGACGGAGCAATAAACGGTGAAAGTAGTGTAGTGCAGAATTGTAAAAAGTGGCCTGGTCATTAAGGGTGTTTAAGCTAGGGGGGCTGAAGCGGTTAAAGGGGTTTTCAGAGATTTTTTACTGACCTCCGCCGATTAGCTGTTTGAGAAGACACCGGCGCTCCTGTGAGCACCCGCTGCCTTCTTTCTGCTTTTCCTAGGCCGATTAACGACACGTTCATCGTTAAAGTGCTCAGAAAACTGTGAGAAGGCTGCATTGCTCACAGGAGCACCGATGCCTTCTCAAAACAGCTGATCGGTGGGTGTCCCAGGTGGCGGACTCCCACTAATCAGATACTGATGGGTCATGAGTAAAAAAAATCTCGGAAAACCCTTTTAAGGCTTTTTTTTTCTCTTTTTTAAAACTGCATTACAAAAGCCATAACTTTTTTATTTTTCCGCCCACATAGCTGTATAAAGGCTTGCTTTATGTGGGACTAGTTGGAATTTTTTAAAGCCACCATTTTTGAGTATCTCTTATTGTTGTCAGCATTACATTTATACGATGTTCACTACGTGGTAAAAATTGCTTCCTCCCTCTAGCCATTCAGATGCTACGGTCGCTACTGACTGTGGCATCTGAGGGGTTGAACTGTGGGCATAATAGGCGTTATCTCCAATCCTAGCAGTGAGAGCCAGTTGTGGCACACTCAAGCAATGGCACAAACCCAGCTTCTAAAGGGGTGGGGGAAGCATTGTATGATGGTATTATTTGAACACTAGGCGGCAGTTTCATGCATGGAAAAGTGATATTGTTTCACAAATATATGACACTATTATGTGGGCATTATGTGGTAGTATTATTTCGATGCTGTATGGAGATATTAGTCACTTTATGTCAACACCACTTGGGCACTGAATAGCAAAAGTATGTGGGAACTGTATAGATGTATTTAGGGGCGGACTGAGAACCCTCCGGGCCCCTGGCAAAATAAATCAAGGGCCCCCTTCCAGGCCCCACCCATGTCCTGCCTCCAGCCACGCCCATGTTCCCCCTCCAGTCACATCGATATCCCGCCTCCACCCCCGGTCGCGGTCCCACTGCGATCGTTACGCCCCTGATCCCTTCGCTACAGAAATACAGCGCCCCATACCTCTTACATCCAGTGACGTCTCCTTTGATGCAGATGTTCTCCGTCCTCGTCTTCTCCTTTCAGACCTTCAGACCAGACCACCATTTTGTCGCCATTTTCCGTCTCTGCAGTTTGACAACAGAAAAAAAAAAGACTTAGTTTACTACTTTTCCATCATCCTCCCATCTTCTGGACAAATCATCCTACTACCCCAATACTGTGCCACTGTGCTCCCCAATACTATACTGTAGAAACAGATAATACCCCTGATTATATAAGTACCACACAGAGCCCCCCATATAAAATACCCCTTCTTTTGGCCTCAGTAGAAGCCCCCATAGTGCCCCATAATAATGTACCGTAACAAGTGCCTCTTTAACCCCCACCCCATGTGCCAGTAACAAGTGCTTCTTTAACCCCCCCATGTACCAGTAACAAGTGCCTCTTTAACCCCCACCCCCATGTGCCAGTAACAAGTGCCTCTTTAACCCCAACCCACATGTGCCAGTAACAAGTGCCTCTTTAACCCCCCATCCCCCATGTGCCAGTAACAAGTGCCTCTTTAACCCCCACCCCCATGTGCCAGTAACAAGTGCCTCTTTAACCCCCACCCCCATGTGCCAGTAAAAAGTGTCTCTTTAACCCCCCCACCCCCATGTGCCAAAAAAACACGTTTACTTACCTTCATGGCAGCAATGCGATGCAGGCCTCTTCCGGCCTGTGTCCCAAGCTGTACGGCTCAGGCGGCGCGATTACATCATCTCACCGCCTGCACCGGCCTCTGATAGGCTGCGGGCCTTGTGCCGACAGCCTATCAGAGGAACAGGGAAGGGAGACGCCTCTGCCTCCCTTGCCCCACAGCACAGCCATCTGTATCGCTATCCTGAGGACGGTGATACAGATTACTATGGAGATGGACGCTTCCACAATAGAAGTGTTAATCTCCCTGTGACCTGCCGCCGCCGTGGGCCCCCTTCCTGGCCGGGTCCTCGCACCACGTCGGAAGTGCCCGACCGCACAGTCCGCCCCTGGATGTATTACTACACCCATGCACGCTGCCCAGGGCCCCATGTCTTATTAAACCAACCATACCTTCCCAAAAAGACTTATTGCTCTTGGTTCCTGAAGCCCCCATTTTGGAGAGCTTAGCTGCTCACAGACTATAGCTGGGTGATAAGCAGCTGCCGGGGATGTTTGGGGATATACTGCTCTTCCCAGTGCTATAAACCATGTGCATAACTAGCTCTTGACTACAGAATAGCTTTGCCATTAGGACCCCGTTCCCGCTAGTGCATGCCCAATAGGTTAACCCTGATCAGAGCCAACACTGAGTATTGAGGACCAAGGAGCTTACCCCACAGAAGGATTCACCGTCTCTATGTAGTCATAGCACCTGCCAATTACAATATTCTCCAGGTTGGGGGTTGTACCTAACCCCTTCCATTGATTTGTACCACTCAACTGTATGATGAAAATGATGGCAAAGAGCGGGATTTCAATGGTCAGAGAAGAGAGCTGCATGCTGTGTGTATGGAGGCCTACAGGTTATGTACCTGCAAAATGAGAAGAAACAATAATAGAGCTTTACATGTGAATATAAAACGTATATAAGTCACCAGGTTCAGACTAGCCCTTTTCAGACTGTGAATTCCTGACTTGTGCTAATGCACATGACGGCAGAGCGGTGTACACAGGGCTGGTATGCAAGCAGTGTCGGACTGGGGTGCCTAGGGCACACCAGTGGAATTGATTTTGGAGGCCCACCCTAGAGCTGGAGATACTACTTGTTCATTTTTCAGTCTCACGCACATGAATGTATGCATTTTAGTGCACAATACAGTGTGCTAAACAGAGCAGTATTTAGTTGATAACTGTGTCTGTTATTTACAGTCAGTAGTTTGGACACCAGTCACATGTGGACATTCCGTGTCCTAGATGAACCACCCAGTCCCCCAGCCAGCCTAAACAATATCCAAAGTGAAGGAAATGTTTTCCTGGCATATTCAAAAGGGGCACCTTCACACTGGCGTTTTTGTTTTCCGGCATAGAGTTCTGTCGTCGGGGCTCTATGTTGGAAAAAAAACGCGTCAGTTAAGATAGTACAAACACATGCATCCGTTTGAACGGATCCGCATCCGTTTGAACGGTTTTCTATTGTGGCAGAATGTGCCAGAGAAAACAGATCAGTCCCCATTGACTCAAATTGGGGGTCATGACGGATCCGTTTTGCTCCACATCCCAGGACGGAAAGAATACCGTAGCATGCTGCGGTATTTTCTCCGTCCAAAAAACGTTCCACATACTGAACGTAAGACAGCCTGATGCATCCTGAACGGACTTCTCTCCTTTCAGAATGTATGGGGATAATCCCGATCAGTTTTTTTCCGGCATAGAGCCCTGGTGACGGAAATCTATTCCAGAAAAGAAAACTGCCAGTGTGAAGGTACCCTAAGTTTATTGAAGTGATCGCAGTAGCGCCACGGCCTCCTCACAACTCACCAAGCTCAGCGCCGTACATTGTATAGCGGCTGTGCTTGGTATTGTGCTCAGCCTCATTCACTTCTATGGGGCTGAGCTGCGCCTGGGCCACATGACCAATGAATGTGACGTCACACAGCCTAGATAAAGCACAGGGAAGGGCACAGCGCTCACAGGAGCACCGATGCCTTCTCCAACAGCTGATCAGCAGTGGTCCTGGATGTCAGACCCCCACCGATCAGATATTGATGACCTATTCACAGAATAGGTCATCAGTTTTATTATCTAAAAAAAAAAAAAAAACTTTAAATATACGGTACATTGTGAGTTGGATATTTACTGTAAAGATGGCGCCCACTCGCAAAGGCAGCCGGGGCCAGAAATGTGCCATTTGTGCCAACATTTCAGCACAATTCTGGGGCAACAATCTGTCTGAAAGTAAAGCCAATAACTGGTACAGAGTCAGAGAGGAGTGACCACCCCTGCCCCAGATGTATCATCCAGCCTGAGCGCCTGTGATAGACCTGGTGCAGGGATAGACAGCCTGGGCTTACACCGTCTATAGGATCGGTAAATCTAAGCCTCTGTGTTAAAGGGGTCGTCTCACTTCAGCAAGTGGCATTTATCATGTAGAGAAAGTTAATACAAGGCACTTACTAATGTATTGTGATTGTCCATATTGTCTCCTTTGCTGGCTGGATTCATTTTTCTATCACATTATACACTGCTCGTTTCCATGGTTACGACCACCCTGCAATCCAGCAGTGGTGGTCATGCTTGCACACTAAAGGAAAAAAGCATCTGCCTCTCTGGTGGCCGGGCCTGCGGTGCTGGTGCTTTTTTCTTATAGTAAGCAAGCACGGCCACCTCTGCTGGATTGCAGGGTGGTTGTAACCATGGAAAGGAGCAGTGTATAATGTGATGGAAAAATGATTTAAGCCAGCAATCAAGGTGGCAATATGGACAATCACAATACATTAGTAAGTGCCTTGTATCAACTTTCTCTACATGATAAATGCCATTTACTGAAGTGAGACAACACCATTAATGAGCCCAGCATCCATACGGTCTGTTACAAACAGATTATTATCCGCGGCATTATCACCAGTTTGTTCAGTGATGCCACTTTAGGCTGGAGGCACTATCAAGTACTCTATGGGAAAAGCCAGCACTGTGTGCAGTGTCAGCTCCAATTCTGTATTTCTATTCCTACAGCGCAGCAGAAAAACGGAAATCATAACGCATATGTGAACACAGCCTTATCAAGGAAGACACTGGCAGTTATGTACAATAAGACTATTCTGTAACCTCAATGTGTAGAACATCACAGACAGCCCCCCTTCACCATCTGGAGGTGCTGTACTGATACACCTGGCGGATTAGGAATGAGTCCAGCAGAGGAGGTGGTCCATGGTACCCTCTACAACATACCACCGTGTATGTGTACGGACGTTGCTCACTGGTGGCCAGTGAGGCTGTAATGGCCCCGGTCTGCCTCAGAAACGGTGGTCACCTGACATGCTCGGTTGAGAGCGGCTGGATTCACACAACCCCTCCCTGTCAGTTTTGTTTCCAGCTCCTGCGGATTCTCTTCACTTTCATCTTCCCGCTCACTTTGCAGGGATAGGGGCAGGGATGGACATGTACTGTAGTAGTATAAGCAGACAGGCAAGGGGCCCACCGGGGATTTCACCGGCTCCCCGGTGGGCCAGTCCGAGCCTGTATGCAAGGGCCATATGGCTCCCTAGTATAAAGCCACAACCTCCTCTACAGACTCCATACATAATGAGATATTTTGCCCAAGAATAATGCAGAATGAAACAGAAAAAAACTCAGTGCCTCCATATAAAAAAAAAAAAGACAGAGATACCGTAGCCCCATGAGCCTTCCTGGGAGCCCTATGGGTGTGTACAAAATGGCCGTGTGCGTGAGCTAAAAGTCCACATTCTGTTGGCCATATCTGCTGGTCTGTAAATATGTGCACGCTGTATTATGCTTATTATAAGACAGCCTTTCCAAGTTTCACAGCACAGGAATTCATATAGGAATGCAACCTCAAGCAAACCTCAGCTTTGCTTAGAATTTATCACCCCCCGCCTCATTTCTACATGGATAGTAACAGATGGTTGCAAACTTTAAAGCTCAGGACCCCACTTTACTAGTCCTCTAGGAGCAACTTGAGACTTTACCATGAATTCCTTTACTTCCCAAGAGCACTAACAACTTTTCCATTAACTCCTTCACTATTTAACCCTTAAAGGGGTTGTCTCACCAAAAATATTCTACAGTTTTCAAACCAGCACCTGGATCTGAACACGTTTGTAATTGAATGTAACGAAAAATTTACCATAAAACCAAACAAAACCAATAGTTGTGTATGTTAGTTCAGTGTCGGACTGGGGTGCCTAGGGCCCACCAGTGGAATGATACTGGGGGCCCACCCTAGAGCTGGAGATATTACTTGTTCATTTTTCAGTCTCACGTACATGAATGTATGCATTTTAGTACACAATACAGTGTGCTAAACAGAACAGTATTTAGTTGATTGCTAATAGGCCCCTTTCACATCTGTGTTTTTACTTTCCGTCCTAGAGTTCCATCCTCGGGTCTCTAGGACGGAAAGATACTGATCAGGATTATCCTCATGCATTCTGAATGGAGAGAATCCGTTCAGGATGCATCAGGATGTCTTCCGTTCAGTATGTGAACGTTTTTTGGAGGTGCCATAAGACATGCCATAACGCCGGATCTGGAATTAATGCCCATTGAAGTGCATTAATCCAGATCCGGAATTAAGCTAAACGTCGTTTTGGCGCATTGCTGGATCCGACGTTTAGTTCTGTGCATGCGCAGCAGCAGTTCCGATCGGGGCCCCAGTGTAAACCGGGGCTCCGATCGGTTACCATGGCAGCCAGGACGCTACAGAAGTCCTGGCTGCCATGGTAGTCACTGCGCTGTGGCCTCCGGGCGCTCCTTCATGACGTCACAGGTTCGGGCGGCGCATTGATCTATGCGCCGCAGGGACCTGTGACGTCATGAAGGAGCGCCCGGCGGCCGCAGCGCAGGTAGGTACACTGCTGTGGAGTACCATGGCAGCCAGGACTTCAGTAGCGTCCTGGCTGCCATGGTAACCTGAAAGCATTTCGAAGACTGATCAGGATCCTGATCAGTCTTCAAATGCTTTCAGGCAGATCCGGCGGGACGGAAGTGCTCAGATCCTCAGAACGCAAGTGTGAGAGAGGCCTAAACAGAACAGTATTTAGTTGATAACTGTTTTATTTACAGTCAGTAGTTTGGACACCAGTTTTATGTGGACATTTTGTGTCCTAGATGAACCACCCAGTCCCCCAGCCAGCCTAAACAATATCCAAAGTGAAGGAAATGTTTCCTGGTATGTTCAAAAGGATAAGTTTATTGAAGTGATGGCAGTAGCGCCACGGCCTCCTCACAACTCACCAAGCACAGCACCGTACATTGTATAGAGGCTGTGCTTGGTATCGCGCTCAGCCCCATTTACTTCTATGGGGCTGAGCTGCGCCTGGGCCACATGACCCAATGAATGTGACGTCACACAGCCTAGAAAAAGCACAGAGAAGGGCACAGGAGCACTGGTGCCTTCTCAAACAGCTGACCGGCAGTGGTCCTGGATGTCAGATCCATACCGATCAGATACTGATGACCTAGCCACAGGATAGTTAAAGCAGAGGTCCGGCACTCCAAACTTGCTGATAAGGTGAGTTTTATGTGTCACATATTATTACAGTGACGCGTTTCGGCACACGTTGTGCCTTTCTCAAACTGTGAACAACTAGAAATAACAAACAAAGTAACAAACAGATTTAAATAGCCCACCCAATACCACGTGATTCTTATGTCACGTTGTCAGACCAACTGTGTATACAAGAGACGCTTCTCGGGTGGGTGATACGTAATGAAGATCAGCTGTTGCGGAAGGTAAGTATCATGAAAGCTATTCGCAAGACTTCAATTACACTAGAAAGACATTAAAAACATAATCACGGTCTGCATACAATAACAGAAAACTATTCAGTGCATAATCCCTATTGAGTCCCTAAGGTTCCAGCGTCTGGAGCCGATGTATTCAGTACGCCTCTCTTCTCATGAGGATTCAGTCCTATTTCCCCCACGGCAGGGCAATAATACTTTCTCTAAAATCTGAAACCGTAGTTGTGCGATGTTGTGCTTATGAGCATGAAAATGGTGAGGGATAGGTAAAAGCATATTACCTTTTTTTATGGTGGACTTATGTTTACTGAAGCAATCTTCCATGCGCATAGATGTTTCCCCCACATAAACCAAACCGGAGGGACAGTTGAGAATGTAGACAACAAACTTTCTATCGCACATGAAATGGCCACGTATTGGAAGGTGTTCCCCTGTGTGTGGATGAGAGATGTCTGAAGTTCTGAACCCTTTATGACACTAGAACAGTGTATACAGCTGAGACAGGGAGAAGAACCATATTTGGCTGTGGAGAAAAAGGTTTGTTTCAATATCGTCTTGTTACTGCCTATATCTGCCCTAATCGTGTCCTGTATGTTGCCTGCTCGTCTATAGCAGATCATAGGGGGGCATTTGAATTCCTCCACTGTCGAATATGATTTTGTCATAATCTCCCAATGTTTGTTAATCATGGCTCTTACTCTACTCATCCATGGATAATATTTGACAATCAGGGGGAGGCGCTTGGACTCTCGTCTTGGTCCGTCTACTTTTGTATGAGGTGAATCTATCTTTGCTCGTTGTTCCTGCAGTAGACGTCTGGGGTACCCACTCTCCTTAAATTTGGTGGTCATTTCGTTCAGGCGCGCTTCACAGGTCATAGGTGATAATCCAAAATGACAGCCCACGATCCTTGAATGAGTTGCGCGGGAAGGGGCTATCCCCATGTAGCAGAAAAAGAAGAAAGTTCCCAGCAACAGTGGCTTCTGTAGAATGCTCTTTTAATTATATCAAAGGTAATACAAGGTTTATAAGGGACGCGTTTGGCTGGACGAGCTGAAACGCGTCCCTTATAAACCTTGTATTACCTTTGATATAATTAAAAGGGCATTCTACAGAAGCCACTGTTGCTGAGGCACTCTTCTTTTTCTGTCTCACAGGTCATAGGGTTACTAAATATTCTATTGACCCTCTGAAATTGCGAATAAGGAGGGACTCTGACAGCTGGCGGGTGATTACTACTGTATATCAGTAAACTGTTGCGATCAGTGTTCTTTATGTACAAATCAGTCACACATTTGCCATCTATCCCTTTGATCACCCAGGTGTCAAGAAACGATATCTGCTGCGGACACGGGCGTAGGAAGCGGGGGGGACGGGGGGGTCAGAATCCCCCCAAGAAATAATGCGGGGGGGACAGGTATGCAAAAATTCCCCCCAGCGGCAGCAGGGCAATATGTGCGGCGGTGGCGGGGCACAGGGAGATGAACACTTCCATTGTGGAAGCGTTCATCTCCATAGTCATCTGTATCGCCGTCCCCAGGGCAGTGATACAGATGGCTGTGTTGCGGAGCAGGAGAGGGAGAGGCGTCTCCCTTCCAGTGGCATACACACAATCAATGGGGCCCCGGTGCAAAACTGATTAATGGGGCCCCCTCTCCCCCTCCCCCCCATTTCTGAGAGCGCTGCTAAGGGCCATTTCAGTCCCAGTTTACTACTAAAATTAAACGTTTTGGCTAAATAAAGTATATTACAAAAATATAACCTATCACTTGCCCTACACTTTAGCAAAAAAAAAATAAAAAAATTATATGGCAGTTACACTTTGGGCTACTAAGGGCTCTTTCCGTGCAGCTAATCTGCTGCGTGAATGAGTACCAAGCCCCATTCCGGACAGCAGCGACTCGGAGCAGTAACATGATTGACTGTGATCTTTTATCTACAAAATCACGGTGGCAACCTTATCTTACTGTGATTTTGTAGCAAAAAGAACACAAAGAGGCACGGAGCATTATCAATCATGTCACTGCTCCGTGTCTTTGCTGCCCAGAATGGGGCTTGGATCTCTTTCACACAGCTAATTACCTGCACAGTATCCGCTCTTGTTAAAGAGCCCTAAGCCCAATGGTTACACTCACCCAGTCCTAATAAAATCTGGTCCTACCTCATCCAGGGTGTCGCTGGCGTCGGCGTGATGTCCGCTGGATCCAGAACAAGGTCCCAGTGGGGAGAAAAAAAGAATAATCACATCAGGAAGGGATGGTGACTGCCCCTGTGAAATCCCCAGCAGGGGACGCTGTGCTGGCCTGTATGACTGAGCCATGCCAATGTATAGCAGGGTAATCTAGTGCTACCACACAGTACTAATGCCCACCTTGAGGCCCCTTCACAGTACTAATGCCCACCTTTGTTCCTGTAACAGTAGTTATACTCAGATATGTGCCCCCCTCACAGTAGTTATGCCCAGTTATGTGCCCCCACACAGTATTAATGCCAAATATGTGTCCCCTCAAAGTAGTAATGACCAGATTATGTGCCCCCTCACAGTAGTAATGCCAAATATGTGCCCCCTGACAGTAATAATGCCAGATTATATGCACCTCACAGTATTTATGCCCAGTTATGTGCCCCCTCACAGTAGATATACCCAGATATGTGCCCCCTCGGAGCGGTTATGCCAGATTATGTGTCCCTCACATTAGATATGCCCACATATGTGCCCCTCACAGTGGTTATGCCAGATTACCTGCCCCCTCACAGTAGTAATGCCTTCATATGTGCCCCCTCATAGTTATGACCTTCATATGTGCCCCCCTCACAGTAGTTATGCCAGCTTAGGTGCCCCCCTCACAGTAGTTATGCCTTTATATGTGCCCCCTCATAGTTATGCCTTCATATGTGCCCCCTCACAGTAGTTATGCCAGCTTAGGTGCCCCCTCACAGTAGTTATGCCTTTATATGTGCCCCCTCATAGTTATGCCTTCATATGTGCCCCCCTCACTGTAGTTATGCCAGCTTAGGTGCCCCGTCAAATTAGTTATGGCTCCCCCACTTGCCCTTTGCCCCCAGTCTGCAGTCTTAGAAAAAAAAAAAAACATACGTACCTTCTTCCCTGATGACAGGCTCCCTCACTCATCACGCTGCTGGCTGTGCTCAAGGCAGATTCCCGGGTTTTCAGATCTCCTCCCACAGCCAGCAGCGCGATGTGGGGCCAGCAGGGGGAGCTCCTGAGCTGTGAAGAGCAGTGAAGCAGGGAGCAGAGAGGTTTCCCTGCTTCACTGTGGAAAGAAAATGCCGGCCGGGCGGCCAGCTGTGAGTGAGTGCGCGCCCCCCCATCCCCCTCCCCATATTATACATGTAATGGAGCGCTCTGATGGGGCCCGAAATTGCCACTGTACTTCATGCTGGGCCCCATCAGAGCGCTCCATTACATGTGCGTACAGCCGTTTTTAACATGATTTAGGGTGGGGGGTGGGTCCACAGGCGGCCGGGCCCCCTGGAGTGCCGGGCCCCGTCGCAAGTGTGACCCCTATATGTACGCCACTGCTCCCTTCCCTGCTCCTCTGATAGGCTGCCGGCCTAGTGCTGGCAGCCTATCAGATGTTGGTACAGGCGGCGCGATGACGTCATCGCGCCATCTGTGAGCTGTACAGAGCGGGACACAGGCCGGAAGAGGTCTGCATCGCATCGCTGTGACGGATGGAGGTAAGTATAAGTGTCTTGTTTTGTGTGTGTTTTTTTTTTTAACCCGGGTCCACTGGCCCATAAGGAGGGGGGGGAAAGATTTTTGGCACTTGGGGGGGGGGGGGGCAGAGAAATGTGGCTGTGGCTTGAGGGTGGGCGGGGACACAGGGGCCCCATAAGTGCTGTCCCCCCCAGATTTTTGGGGCTTCCTACGCCCATGGCTGCGGATCTGAATGTAAAGTGAATTGAAGCTCTGGTCGAACATTATTAATGGAGACCGTGAATTCCTCAAGGGTCCGAATGCACGGCTGAACGAAATGTAATTTAACCCTCTGCTTATCTTCACAATGCACCAGCAAGGCAATGTACAATCTGAGGAACCTAATACACAGCAAGGACCTGAACTTCCTACAGATCAGGAGTCAGATCCTAAAATCCACATAAAACTAAAATCGTTTAGCAAAACCAACTTGGAAAGTTCAACAGAACTATGAGGCTGACAAAGAAGAACTCATGGTCTAACACTGTTGAATGCATGTCAGCTCTGTCTCAACCAACTCATAATTATTGCACCTAGAAGGCGCTGTTAAGCAATTGAATGCTGCTTATAAGAGCTATCAAAGACTGTCTGCTAAATATGCTGATGTCTTAAAGCGGTACCACACAGAAGATTCCTTACAAGAATTAAAGGAATTGAATGAGCTCAATCTTGACGATTTAGTAATACAAACAAGGGCAAAAACAGATGTGAAAAACGCACATCTCCGTGAATCCAGATCCCATCTCTCCACAACTTCTAAACGCTCCACATGATCTTTCAAATCCTTAAGATCAACATCTTCTACTCTCAGTCAACAACTCATCAAAGCCCGCGCTGATGCGGAAGCTTCTAAAATCCAGGCAGCCATCGCCGAAGAGAAAGCAGAAATGGAAATCGAAGCTGCACGGAAGAAAGCAGAGATGGAAGCTGAAGCTGCACGGAAGAATGCAAAACAACGTGAGCATGCCAAAGACTTGGCAAGACTAAGAGTCTTAGAGCAGGCTGTAAGTGACAATGAAAGGTGTCAGTAGCAATCACTCTGTTTTATCTTATGCATCAGTTTCATCACTGACCTCCTTAAAACTCCATCACTCTGTCACTGTCATATCAGCAAAGGCACTCAACAGAGATGTTTTCTCTACATCTACTACACCTTCTCAAGTGGCAGAAACTGGTACGGATAGAAAAGACTTTCTACCTCACTATCGCACTAACCTGTCACCTCCTAACCAACCCACTATTATACAGCTACAAACCAACACACCCTTGGACCATACACCAGATCCAGTGTTGAACGCCTGAGCACCATCTTATGTTCCCAAGTCACCCAACGTCAAGGTACCCACCACTACAACTAAATCTGTCCCACCTGCAATTGTATACCCAAAGTCTGAAAACACAGACATGTCGCAGTTTGCTAAGTACATCCGTCGCAGAGAACTCACTAGGCCGGGCCTAACCATGTTTGATGACAAACCTAAAGATTACATAGGCTGGAAATTCACCTTTAAAGCCACAATCAGTGAGCTAGACATCACTGCTGCAGAAGAATTGGATTTACTCATCAAGTGGTTAGGTCCCCAGTGTGCTGAACCTATTAAGAGACTTAAAATTAAAACAATTTACACTTCCAATCCTGCTACAGGTCTCCACGCTGCTTGGGACAGACTTGAACGTAGCTTTGGCAGCTTTGAGGCCATCGAAGATGCCTTACTCAAAAGGTTGCAAGGCTTCACAAGGATTACAGCTAAAGACAATCTAAAGCTTCAAGAACTCAGTGATCTGCTACTAGAGCTTCAACTAGCTAAAGCTGACACCCGCCTACCTGGTCTTAGTTACCTTGACACTCCTTTGTGGCATCAACCCTATTGTCCTTAAGCTACCATATGGCATCCAAGAAAAATTGGTTAGTCAGGGATCTACTTACAAGAAAAGGTACAGAGTTGCCTTTCCTCCCTTTTCCTACTTCTGTGAGTTCATAAAGGAAATTGAGGACTCTAAGAATGACCCAAGTTTCTTCTACGGTGACTCTAACCCTCTCAGTCCACCTTCTACAGGACTTGAAAACACACGTATAACTCACAGAGACCGCAGGGACCAATGTTTAACCTGCACCTGCTACTGTTCTTCAAAGGACTGGGCAAAACAAGAAACTTGAGGATCCAAATCGCTAATGTCCCATACATAACAAGCCACATCCACTAAAGAAATGTATCGGCTTCAGAAAGAAACCTCTACTAGAACGTTAGGAACTTTTAAAGGAATTTGGAGTTTGTTTCAGATGCTGTGCCTCCACAGAACAACTTGCAAAACACTGTAAGGCCATCATTAAATGCATAGAATGCAGTAGTGACAACCACGTACAAGCCCTTCATCTGTACCAACACAGCCCTACTCCATCCACAGACATTCCCCCCAGGGCAAAGCTTGGCGAAGAGTAGGCCTGCATAATATATCGCCAAAGCAATCGGTATCGCGATAAATCACCATATTGCAGTCGCCAATTGGCTGACCCAAAAATGCTGCAATTATATTACCGTTGTTTTCGCTTGATAAGACGCACTTTTCCCCCCCAAAAGTGGTGGTACTGCTTCTGCCCAAACAGGAAGATGAAACTCCTCACACCGACCTGATGCAAAGAGAAGTAAGAAGGGCTGGTGCTGTTGCTGACTTCCCCTCTGAAGATGGATTTACGGATCTATCTTCCTCCTGTCTACACTTTAAAGAGTACATCTACAAGTATTGTAGTAATATTTTCTTCGTTGATGCTTTTTTTTGTTCTTTTTCGTTCTGCAGATGTTCGAGGAGGGAAACATCTATTATACATGGACTTGAACTAAAGTTTATTATTGTTATTAGAAATCATAGATTTCGACGGGGAGTGTCATGTTACACATGCATGGTTTGCCTTTTTATCTTGTGTGTCCCTTCTCTCTTCCCCTAGTTTCTCCTCTCTCTATTGTCTCCTCTCCTCTTTTTCACTCTGGCTTCACCCTTCATCTGAGCCACATGCATTTTGTTAGCTGCTCATAGCATGATTTTTTGACCTATGCATTTGTTCATTGGTGTATGATCTGCACAGTTTGGAATAAACTTCTTCACAATCTACAATGTGTTGTATGGCTCGAGTCACCGTCAGCCAACTCAACTAAGATCCTGATTATCGCCGTCTCATCACAACTGTAAGTTACAGAGATCACACTGTAATGCTTAGACTGGAGAGTCAGAACATTTCCAAGAAGACCCTGCCTGAAACTCTGATAGACTCCAATGCTAATGAATTGGAGTCTATGTCAGAAGAAATTCAATAATTTCTTGCTCAAGTTCCCTAGGAGAATTATTAAAAAGTGTAAAAATAAAAAGTATAAAGAAAGTTGAATAAAAAGTGAGCAAACAGTCGTACACACTCCAACATGGTATCAATAAAAACTATATTGTCCAGCAAAAAATGAGCCCTAACACAGCTCCATAGACATAAAAACAAAGAGGTTATTGATGTCAATATGGCAATGCAAAGAAAAATATTTAAAAAAAAAAAAAAAATTTCAGTAATAAATCAGCATATGTGGTATAGATAATCATACTGACCCAGAGAATGAAAGTAACAGGTCAGTTTTACCGCATAGAAAATGATGTGAAAATAAAACTATAGCGGAACTCTACGCCATTTAATAAAATGTTTCCATTTCCCACTACATTGTATGCAACTGTAAATGGTGCAGTTAAAAAGTACAACTTATCTCGCAAAAAACAAGTCATACAGCTATGGCTCTGGGAGGGCTGGGAGTAAAAAATGAAAAAAAAAAATAGCCCTGTTCTGAAGGGGTTAAACCAGAAACTGTCCCAAGAACAGACATGTCCACTTTAGATGCAGTGTCCTTTCATGGCTTAGCTCCATTCAATGCAGTGTATATAGCAGCAGAAGCCACAGCAGCTTCTATCATGGTATACATAGTGTGAACATGCAGACCCATTGACTGTGAATGGGGCACGGAACGATGCTGAGAGCACACACTGTGCTCTCCGCATCAGTTTTTGTGGAGCACGCCACCGATCTTACGGCCGCAGCTTCGCAAAAAATTAGAGCATGTCCTATTCTTGCCCGCAATTGCCGGTCGGGTGTGTTTATGGATCCGCAATTTGCGGATCCATAAACACTACGGACGTGTGAATAGGGCCTAAGAGTATGGCATTGAGGAAAACGACAACTCTCAGCAGGTCCTGAAGGTCTACATCTGACAGGGCATGCTGGGAGTTGTAATTTTTTAGAGAGGGGAACAGTAAAAACATGAGCATTTTTATTTATTTTTATCAGTAAATACCGTTTCTTCCATTACTTTACGGACTTGGGGCTTGGCCTGGCTGGGCACACAGCCTCCTGCTTCCCTTCTCCTACCATCTCTCCCACTCTGAACTCCCGCTCTCTGCTCAGCCTGGTCATCGGTATCTTTACACCGCACAACCCCTTTAACCCAGCACTGATCAGGGGGTAGATGTATACTAGCACATAAATCAGAGCGCTGTATAGTATCTCCTGGCACCGCACACAGCAAACACTGGCCCACGTTTACTAATGCGTCTACGCCAAACATCTGTGTCAAAACCTTCTTCTGAAATGATAAAAGTTTTTAGCAAAAAATCAACCTCAAGACACATACTGAAAGTGCTCTTTTACAAATAGAAAACTGGGATGCAACACAGTCCAAGCATTTGCGCCTACAAAATGGGCACAGACATGCGAAGGAGGCTGAAGGCTGCAGTGTAAGGCCTCTTTCACACTTGCGTTGTTAGGATCCGGCGTGCAATTCCGTCGCCGGAAATGCCCGCCGGATCCGTAACAACACAAGTGACCTGAAAGCATTTGAAGACTGATCAGTCTTCAAAATGCTTTCAGTGTTACTATGGCAGCCAGGACGCTATTAAAGTCCTGGTTGACATAGTAGTAGTGGGGAGCGGGGGAGCAGTATACTTACAGTACGTGCAGCTCCCGGGACGCTCCATAATGACGTCAGAGCGCCCCATCCCCACTACACTTTACCATGGCAGCCGGGACTTTAGCGTCCTGGCTGCCATGGTAACCATTCAGAAAAAGCTAAACATCGGATCCGGCGATGCGCCGAAACGACGTTTAGTTTAAGGCCGAATCCGGATTAATGCCTTTCAATGGGCATTAATTCCGGATCCGGCCTTGCGGCAAGTGTTCAGGGTTTTTGGCCAGAGCAAAAAGCGCAGCAGCGGTATTTTCTCCAGCCAAAAAACGTTCCGGTCCTGAACTGAAGACATCCTGATGCATCCTGAACGGATTTCTCTCCATTCAGAATGCATTGGGATAATCCTGATCAAGATTTTTCCAGCATAGAGACCCGACGACGGAACTCTATGCCGGAAAAGAAAAACGCAAGTGTGAAAGAGCCCTAACTCCTGCAATCAGCTCTTCAATTTAAATATGTTTCACAGTGAAACTCTAAAAGGATATTTTTTTTAACAAATATTTTTGTACACATACTGTATCCATGACTTACAGTTTTCAGGATCTCTGTTTGCCATCATCCGATAGAACCTTTTATTTCTTTATTTGTTTATTTATTTAGTTTTACTTCCAGTGGATAAAGATCTGTTCTTTCCTTCCAATGAGTTGAGTACTTATGTGTCCATCATGCCAACAGAACAGATTTTTATCAATTGAAAGCAAAAAATTAAAGTTTTTACTGAATGACAGCAAGCGGAGATCTTGACCAGTCGTATGAACTGGTACAGAAAGTGTATTGGTAAATTGTATATCTTTGGACACAACACAAGGGTTAGGAAGCTTTACTGCTATGAACCTTTTACAGTATTTACTACAACAGTGACATCTGGAGGCTGAACGTAGGTACTGCAACTCTTTAACATATAGGTACAGTGGGGGACATTTATCAATAATGGAGTAATTTGAGTCAGCAAAATACTAACATTACAAATCAAAAATTTTAAAATGTGACTGTGCCAATAGCGCTAAAATGCGACTTTTTAAACCGAGATGCAACCAACCCTACCAAACTGCAATTGTGACACTTTAAACATATTTGCGACTTTTAGAAGCATATTTGCAACATTTCCAGTGGTAAATTGCAACTTTTGCCTCATTTTACTTTCACTTATTCCCACGATGAGTTGTTTTTACTTTTCATAAATGCGACTTTTTACACAAAACACCACCACGTAAGACGGCTTAATTGTCTGCAACAATCTGAGCCATTTCTGCAGATAAGAGGATGATAAATGAGGCATAATATGCGCCAATTTGATGGCCCCGCCCACTTTGACATTTATAACTCATTCCTGGTGTGATGCATTCTTTATGGTGAAAATTCTGGATAAAACAGTTGATATATTTGGTGCTAATCAAAACGCCATTCTTTTTGGTGCACTTTACGCCATAATTCTGGCGCAACATGCTTGGTAAATGTCCCCCAGTATGTTATTGTAAAAGGTTCCTTGATTCATCTCTCCTCATATTTAGTGATCCCCTTAAGGACCCCCGCTGTACATGTACGGCTGGCTGATCGGGTGGATGCAGGAGCTGCGTCCACCCAATTAGAGACACAGACCTGACGGTCACTAACAGCCGGGCCCCTGCTGCATATGCCGGCATCGGTGAAAACACAGATGCCGGCGCATTAACCCCTTGTATGCCACGGTCAAAGCTGACTGCAGCATGCAGAGGGTTTTCGGAGGGTTCTCTATCGGGTCCCTGCGCTGTAGCGACGGGGACCCTATGGCAGAGAAGGCAGCCTGTGGAAGCCTGTGAGATCCAGCCCTTAGGCTGGGTCTCACAGGCCGGCTGTCAGCATAAAAGCTGACAGTCAATGCATTACAATTTTACAAGGGTTTTCATAACTAAAAAAATCCCCTTTTACCAAAATAAAACACGGAAAATTGTAAAAAAAAAAAAAAAAGAAAGAAAGAGAAAAACAGACATATTGGATATTTCTACATCCGCAACGACTGGCTCTATAAAAATATCACATGATCCACCCCCTCACCTGAACGCCGTAGAAAAAATAAAAACTCTGCTAAAATAACTATTTTTTTGTCACCTTACATCACAAAAAGTGCAACACCAAGCGATCAAAAAGGTGTATGCCCCCCAAAATAGTACCAAACAAACTGTCACCTCATCCCGCAAAAAATTAGACCCTACATAAGTCAGTCGCACAAAAAAAAAAAAAAAAAATTTAATAAATAAATTAACTATGGCTCTCATAAAATGGAGACACTGCTGTATAAAAATATCACATGAGCTAACCCCTCAGGTGAACACCGTAAAAAATAAAATAAAAACGGTGTCAAAAAAAGCCATTTTTTGTTACCTTAAATCACAAAAAGTGTAATACCAAAAAGTCATACACACCCCAAAATAGTACCAATCAAACCATCATGTCATCCCAAAAAAAATGAGCCCCTACATATCATCCCGAGAAAAAAAAAATTGCCACTACATAAGACAATTATGTAAAATTGAAACAACCTGCTCTATAAAAATAGCACATAATCTAACCTGTCAGATAAACTTATATATAATATAGAGCAACCAAAAATCATATGTGCCCTGAAATAGTACCAACAAAACTGCCACCTTATCCTGTAGTTCCAAAAATGAGGTTTCTACTCTAGGGGTGCATCAGGGGGTCTTCAAATATGACATGGCAACTTAGAATTATATCCCAGTGAAATCTGCCTTCCAAAAACCATATGGCGCTCCTTTCCGTCTGCGCCCTGCTGTGTGTCTGTACAGAGTTTACGATCAAAAATGGGGTGTTTCTGTAAACTACAGAATCAGGGCAATAAATATTGAGTTTTGTTTGGCTGTTAACCCTTGCTTTGTTACTGGAAAAAAAATTGATTAAAATTGAAAATGTGCCAAAAAACTGAAATTCAAAAATTTCACTTACATTTTCCTTTAATTCTTGTGCAACACCTAAAGGGTTAACAAAGTTTGTAAAATCAGTTTTAACCGCTACAGGACCGCCTAACGCGGGGATGCGTCCTGCGGGCAGTCCTGTAGCTCTGTGTGGAGGCATCGGCGCGTCATCTCGCGAGACGCGCGAGTTCCTGTGAACACGCGCGCATGCGCGCGTTCACAGTGGCGCGCGTCTCAAGAGTTGAACTACAGCCTGCCAGCGATGATCAATCGCTGGCAGGCTGTAGATGCGATATAAATCGCATCAAACATGTATACCAGACGCAGTTTTGTGAACAGCGTCTGGTATACCTGCTACCTGGTCCTCTGGTGGTCCCATTTGCTGGGATCGACCACCAGAGGACCAGGTAACTATGTCAAGTTGCACCAAACACTACACTAACCCCCCCCCACCCTCCCCCTCACCTGTTAACCCCTTGATCACCCCATCTAGACCCCCTGATCACCCCCCTGTCATTGATCACACCCCTTGTAAGGCTCTATTCAGACGTCCATATGTGTTTTGCGGATCGTGGATTCACGGATCCGCGGAACTGATCCACGGATCCGCAGATCCTCAAAACACGGACACTGGCAATGTGCTTTCCGCATTTTGCAGATCCACACATTGCCAGAACTATATAGAAAATGCTTGCAGACAAGAATAGGACATGTTCTATATTCTTGCGGAACGGAAGTGCAGACCCGGAAGCGCGGATCCGTAATTCCGGATCCGAGCGGGACAAAGTCTGTCCCCATAGAAATGAATGGGTCCGCAATTCCGTTCCGCAAACAGAATTTCGGACGTGTGAATGGGGCATAAGGGTCCCTTATCACCGCCAGTTAGTTAGCTACTTGTTAGGTAGCTAGCGCCCAGCCCACCGCACCGCAGTCACTGATTTGGCAGAGATTTTTTCATCCACATTGACCGATGCGAATGAAAAAATCTGTGCCGTTCATTTTTTTTTTTTTTCAGCGCAGAGGCTGAACGGAAAAAAAAATCTCATTACCCGTATGCTCAATATAAGGAGAATCGCAGAAACTCCTAATGCTGGCCATACGTGTAATGATTGCGGAGACCCTCAAATGCCAGGGCAGTATAAAAACCCCACATGTGACCCCATTTTAGAAAGAAGACACCCCAAGGTATTCAGTGAGGGGTGTGGTGAGTTCATGCATAATTTTATTTTTTGTCACAAGTTAGTGGAATATGAGACTGAGAAAAAAAAAAAAAAAAATCAATTTCCTCTAACTTGTGCCAATTTTTTTTTTTTTCTGTGAACTCGCCATACCCCTCACAGAATACCTTGGGGTGTCTTCTTTCCACAATGGGGTCACTTGTGGGGATTTTATACTGTCCTGGCATTTTAGGGGTCCTAATGCGTGAGAATCCAAATGCGTAAAAATGGCCTGTGAAATCCTAAAGGTACTCATTGGTTTTAGGGCCCCTTTGCGCATCTTGGCTGCAAAAAAGTGTCACTCATGTGGTATCGCCGTACTCAGGAGAAGTAGGGCAATGTGTTTTGGGGTGTATTTTTATATATACCCATGCTGGGTGTGAGAAATATCGCTGTAAACGACAACTTTTTAAATTTTCTTATTCAAAGTTGTCAATTTACAGAGATATTTCTCTCACCCAGCATGGGTATAAGTAAAAATACACCCCAAAACACATCGCCCTACTTCTCCTGAGTACGGCGATACCACATGAGTGACACTTTTTGCAGCCAAGATGCGCAAAGGGCCCAAATTCCAACGAGTACCTTTTAGGAGGGCATTTTTACGCATTTTTCTTCTCACGCTTTAGGGCCCCTAAAATGCCAGGGCAGTATAAATACCCCACATGTGACCCCATTTTGGAAAGAAGACACCCCAAGGTATTCGCTGAGGGGCATAATGAGTCCATGAAAAATTAAACTTTTTGTCAAAAGTTAGCGGAAAGGGAGACTTTGTGAGAAAAAACAATAAAAAAATCAATTTCCACTAACTTGTGCCAAAAAAAAAATCTTCTATGAACTCGCCATGACCCTCATGGAATACCTTGGGGTGTCTTCTTTCCAAAATGGGGTCACGTGTGGTGTATTTCTACTGCCCTGGCATTTTAGGGGCACTAAAGCGTGAGAAGAAAAATGCGTAAAAATGCCCTCCTAAAAGGTACTCATTGGAATTTGGGCCCCTTTGCGCATCTTGGCTGCAAAAAAGTGTCACACATGTGGTATCGCCGTACTTAGGATAAGTAGGGCAATGTGTTTTGGGGTGTATTTTTACATATACCCATACTGGGTGAGAGAAATATCTCTGTAAATTGACAACTTTGAATAAAAAAATGTAAAAAGTTGTCGTTTACAGCGATATTTCTCACACGCAGCATGGGTATATGTAAAAATACACCCCAAAACACATTGCCCTACGATACCACATGAGTGACACTTTTTTGCAGCCTGGGTGCGCAAAGGGGCCCTAAAACCAATGAGTACCTTTAGGATTTCACAGGCCATTTTTATGCATTTGGATTCTCACACTTTAGGGGCCCCTAAAATGCCAGGTGAGTATAAATACCCCACATGTGACCTCATTTTGGAAAGAAGACACCCCAAGGTATTCCGTGAGGGGCATGGTGAGTCCACAGAATTTTTATTTTTTGGCACAAGTCAGCGGAAATTGATATATTTTTTTTTTTTAATTTTGTTTTTACAAAGTCTCATATTCCACTAACTTGTGACAAAAATAAAATTTTACATGAACTCACCATACCCCTCACAGAATACCTTGGGGTGTCTTCTTTCCAAAATAGGGTCACATGTGGGGTATTTATACTGTCCTGGCATTTTAGGGGCCCCTAAAGCGTGAGAAGAAGTCTGGAATCCAAATGCGTAAAAATGCCCTGTGAAATCCTAAAGGTACTCATTGGTTTAGGGCCTTTGCGCCCAGGCTGCAAAAAGTGGCACACATGGTATCGCCGTACTCAGGAGAAGTAGGGCAATGAGTTTTGGGGTGTATTTTTATATATACCCATACTTTGTGTGAAAAATATCTCTGTAAACGACAACTTTTAAAAAATTTTATACAAAGTTGACAATTTACAGAGATATTTCTCTCACCCAACATGGGTATATGTAAAAATACACCCCTAAACACATTGCCCTACTTCTCCTGAGTACGGCAATACCACATAAGTGACACTTTTTTGCAGCCTGGGTGCGCAAAGGGGCCCAAATTCCAACGAGTACCTTTAGGTTTTACATGGTGACTCACAATTTAGCCCTGCCCAAAATGCCAGAACAGTAAACACACCCCACAAATGACCCCATTTCGGAAAGTAGACACCCCAAGGTATTCACTGAGGGGCATAGTGAGTCCGTCTGAGATTTTTTGTTTTTTGCCAGAAGTTATCAGAAATTGAAACTTTTTTTTTTTCTCAGAAAGTGTCATTTTCCGCTAACTTGTGAAAAAATGAAATGATACATGAACTCACCATGCCCTTCCGCGAATACTTTGGGGTGTCTTCTTTCTAAAATGGTGTGATTTGGGGGGTATTTATACTTTCCTGGCATTCTAGCACCTGAAGAAACATGACAGGCGCTCAGAAAGTCAGAGCTGCTTCAAAATGCCGAAATTCACTTTTTTGCACCATAGTTTGTAAACGCTATAACTTTTACCCAAACCAATAAATATACACTTATTGGACTTTTTTTTATCAAAGACATGTAGAACAATAAATTTAGAGAAAAATGTATATAGAAATATAGTTTTTTTTTTAAAAAAATTTACAACAGAAAGTGAAAAATGAAATTTTTTTGCAAAAATGTCGTTAAATTTGTATTAATGGCAAAAAAAGTAAAAATGTCAGCAACAATGAAATACCACCAAATGAAAGCTCTATTAGTGAGAAGAAAAGGAGGTAAAATTCATTTGGGTGGTAAGTTGCATGACGGAGCAATAAACGGTGAAAGTAGTGTAGTGCAGAATTGTAAAAAGTGGCCTGGTCATTAAGGGTGTTTAAGCTAGGGGGGCTGAAGTGGTTAAATACCTTGAGGGGTGTAGTTTATAAAATCGGGTCATTTATGGGTGGTTTCTATTAGGTAAGCCTCACAGTAACTTCATAACTGATCCTTAAAAAAGTGGGTTTTGGAGATTTTCTGAAAAAATGTCAAGATTTGCTTCTAAACTTCAAAGCTTTCTAACGTCTCCCCCCAAAAAAATGCCATTCACAAAATGATCCAAACATAAAGTAGACATATGGGAAATGTAAAGTACCGTATATACTCGAGTATAAGCCGACCCGAGTATAAGCCGACCCCCCTAATTTTACCCCAAAAAAACTGGGAAAAGTAGTGACTCGAGTATAAGCCGAGGTGGAAATGGATGTCACTGTTATGGGGGGGATCTGTGGATGACGCACTGTTATGGGGGGATCTGTGAATGACGCACTGTTATGGGGGATCTGTGGATGACGCACTGTTATGGGGGATCTGTGGATGACACTGTTATGGGATGGGGGCTGTGGATGGCACTAATGGGATGAGGGGATGTGGATGACACTGTTATGGGAAGGGGGATGTGGATGGCACTTATGGGATGAGGGGATGTGGATGACACTGTTATGGGAAGGGGGATGTTGATGGCACTTATGGGATGAGGGGATGTGGATGACACTGTTATGGGAAGGGGGGACGTTGATGGCACTTATGGGATGAGGGGATGTGGATGACACTGTTATGGGATGGGGGCTGTGGATGGCACTTATGGGATGGGGGGCTGTGGATGGCATCCACAGATCCCCATCCTATAACAGTGCCATCCACATCCCCCATCCCATAACAGTGCCATCCACATCCCCCATCCCATAACAGTGCCATCCACATCCCCTCATCCCATAACAGTGCCATCCACATCCCTCCATTACCGCTCATGTATAGTTTTTAAATTTGATTATACTATACAGTTATTCTTACTATAATTCTTGCCCCTCTGTACCTCATCACATGCGGCAGGCGGGCAGTGAATACTTCAGGCCGGGCAGGAGAGCGAGCGCAGTGTGACTGACGTCACGTGCCTGCGCCGCCTGCTTCATTCATAAAGCAGGCCGGGCAGGCACTTGACATCAGCAAGTCACGCTGCTCTCGTCCGCCCGGCCTGAAGTATTCACTGCCCGACTGCCGCATGTGATGAGGTACAGAGGGGGCAAGAATTATAGTAAGAATAAGTGTATAGTATAATCAAATTTAAAAACTATACATGAGCGGTGGGGCCGGAGCGCAGTGAGCGCATCGGCCCTGCCGCAAATGCCCGCCCCCAGCTCCTCCCCCCGCTCCTCCTCCCACTCCGCTCTTCAGATTTAAAATTTATGACTCGAGTATAAGCCGAGTTCGGTTTTTTCGGCACAAATTTTGTGCCGAAAAACTCGGCTTATACTCGAGTATATACGGTAATAACCATTATATGAGGTATCACTATCTATTTTAAAAGCAGAGAAATTAAAATTTGTAAAGTTGCGAATTTTTCCAATTTTTTGGTAAATTTGGGATTTAAAAAAATGAAAAATATTGACTGAAATTTACCACTATCATGAAGTACAATGTATCACGAGAAAACAATCTCAGAATGGCTTGGATAAGTAAAAGCGTTCCAAAGTTATTACCACATAAAGTGACACACGTCAAATTTCCAAAAAAACGGCCTGGGCAGGAAGGTGAAAAATGGCAGGATCCTGAAAGGGTTAAAGGAAGATGCACAATGTAAATCAGGTAGAATTTCTGCCCAACAAGGGAGTCCCTAGCATTTAATTTGAAGATAGTTACCATGCGCAGTAAGGTGTAGACACATTGGTGTCTGTTCCACAGCAGTCCAGTTAACCATGGTATATATTTCACATGTCAAATGAAAATCACAAAATCATTAGATAGTACTTTTGCCAACCAGTACTTTTCAGGCTCTTGAAAATGGGTGGCTAATGATAATTCTGCCTATAAGTAGGCATTTTCATGTGGAGTCTGGGCATTCCCAGGGACGGGGGTTTTGAATGCCCTGATTTTACCAACCTAAATGTTGGTAAGTATGGACTATGGGGGCGGCCATCTTGCCTGAGCTGTTCTTAACAGAATTTAGAAAGCTTTAGGAAAATTGTTTTATGACAGCCACATGGGCCATAGACACAATGGTCAAGAGGGGACCCTATTAACTTCTATGAGAGAGCTTTCTAGGCATTCTCCGTGACCTGTTAAACATGTTAAAGATAATGCTCTGGTGAGATGAGACCAAAGTTGAACTAAATGCAAAACGCTATGTGTGGTGGAAAATATTGCACATCGCCCTGAACACACTTGTAGTACCCCATAGGGGGCACTACCATTTCTACACCGAGCTTCTGTCTTAATAGCTACCAAAGAATGTCTCGTCTCTGTATTTATTTCCAGGTCCTCTGATACTGTGCCTCAATAATATTGCTATGTAACTTATGCATTGTATTACAGTGTAATGTACCTGGTTGTCCAGCTGGTGGCAGTGTATCTGGCAGGGAGAGATCTTCAGTTAGAATGGAACTTAGCATTCCATTCTCTACCCTTTTGGGCAGAACTGTGCTAGTCTTGCTTCCTACCAGAGGGGATGCAGGAAGCTATAGTCAAGCTGAGAGTTGGAAGGAGACGAGACACGGCGCAGTGAGGGGAGCGCCCCCTCCTGCAGCAGGAAAATTCCAGAGGAAGCAGCTCATATAGCACCAGGGATCCAGGCAGTTCATGGACGGAGTATTACGAGGGGGTCAACAGCCAAAGACACCCCACTCAAAGGTACCCAAACTGCTAGAAAGTCCAGAAACCAGACTGAAGCCAGAGAGTAGCACAGCAGAGAAAGATAAAGCAAAGTATTCAAGTTCACCTGCCAGTTTACCCTTAGCATGCTGGAGTCAAGAGAAAGATCAAGTAGTGTTTGGATAACGCAAGTTTATTCAAGTAAAACCATTGAACTTGACCAAGTTTAGTTCGGCTTAGTCCACCAACTACAACTACCTTGTTGTTATGGAGCCTAACCTCTGGGAGTGACAGTATCCACGTAGGAGTACCGTGACACAGAAATATCAGGCCACATCACTACTCAGCATTCTTAACACTGAGGGGGGTTGCGGCACGTTGCACACTATCCCCACCATGAAACATGGTGATGGCAGCATAATGCTGTGGGGATGCTTTTCTTAAGAAGGGACAAAGAAGCTAGTCAGAGTTGATGGGAAGATGGATAGAGCTAAATACAGGGCAATCCTGGAGGAAAACCTGGTAGAAGCTGCAAAAGACTTGAGAATGGGACGGAGATTCATCATCCAGCCAGAAAACGACCCTAAACATACAGCCAGATCTACAATGCAGTGCCACTTACTAATGTATTGTGATTGTCCATATTGCTTACTTTGGTGTATAATGTGATGGAAAAATTAGTCTAGCCAGCAATCATTTCCATGGTTATGAACACTCTGCAATCCAGCAGTGGTGGTCGTGCTTGCACACTATAGGAAAAAGCGCTGGCCTATGTGTGCTCTGATGGTCCCAGCCACCATAGTGTGCAAGCACGACCATGAATGCTGGATTTCAGGGTGGTCATAACCATGGAAACAAGAAGTGTTTAATTGGATGGAAAAATGAGGCTAGCTAACAAAGGAGACAATATGGACAATCACAATACATTAGTAAGTGCCTTGTATTAACTTTCTCTACATGATAAATGCCACTTGCTGAAGTGACACAACCCCTTTAAATCCCATTGAGAATCCTTGGCAAGACCTGCTGTTCTCAGACGCTCTCCATCGAATCTGACTGAGCTTGGGCTAGTTTGCATAGAAGAATGGGCAAAAATTTCAGCCTCTAGATGTGCAAAGCTGATAGAGACATACCCCAAAAGACTTGAAGATGTCATTGCAGCAAAAGGTGGTCTTACAAAGTATTGACCCAGGGCGGCTGAATACATATGCAAGCCAGACTTTCCAGCTTTTTATCTATTACAATTCTTGAAAACCATGTATTATTTTCTTTTCCCTTCACACATACTTGCTACTTTGTGTTGGTCTATTACAGGGATCAGCAACCTCCGGCACTCCAGCTGTTCAGAAACTGCAACTCCCAGAATGCTTCATTCACTTGCATGGGAGTTAGAAGAGCAGTCGAGCATGTTTGCATGCTGGGAGTTGTAGTTTCACAGCAGCTGGAGTGCCGAAGGTTGCTGATACCTGGTCTATTACATAACATCCCAAAAAAATACATTTACGTTTGTGGGTGTAATGTGAAAAAAATATGAAAAAGTTTAAGGGGTATGAATGCTTTTTCAAGGCACTGTAGTTCCTTAGCTGGCATCTGTGTTCTTTGTTTGGCAGCCATATGCCCTATGGCTGCCGCTCCAGGTGCAGTTGCTGTTAATCTTTGCTGCCATTTGCTGGTCTAGGCAAGCATGGATTTCCTGCCACGTTGGTGACATACTCACTTACTTGTGGCTATTTACCCTCCCTTTATTATCTAGCTTGTTCTGCTGAAACATTTCCCTCCCTTTATTCTTGCCTGTTACCTAACATGTAAAAGTACTCTGCCTGCCCGAACCTGTCTGCAATGTACGACTTTGAGGCTGCCGCGCTATCCTGTACCACTCCAAGGTTCATTAAGATGTTGCTGTAAGACTACTTTGGGGAAGGTTCCATAAAGAATATGCAGCAAAGTCCACGCTTCTGTGTGGGGTAAAACATACCTGCTTTTTCCCCATAAATCATTGGAATATCACTGGAATATGTAAAGACAGTAAATTTTGAAATTTTTTGTTAAAGAAAAACGCCTCTTTCTCCACTTATCAGATGTCTTTCCACTATGTTTGACTATAAAGCCTTCATATTTCTGTGTCTGTTTTCCGTGGAAAATCTAACTGTGTTTCATCAGTGAAGAATCCACGTTTGGTCTGTGTGTTCTTTTTTGCCCTCCATGTGTCTTCTGTATTCCATGGATGCTGCTCAGCTGAATGGTCCTTGAAACAATGACACAACATGGATGCCATCTGTGTTGTGTCAGTGTTTTTTTTCACAGACCCATAGACTTCAATGGGTGTGTTTGGTTGGCACCATGGATCAAAGTGCATGTCTCTGTGATTTTACCAATGATCCACGGTCAGTGGAAAATCACTAATGTATGAACAAACAGATAAAAAAAAATCAATGGGTACATGTGCTGTCCAATGAGAACACATCTGTGATTCACTGAAGTACAATGTAAGAGGCAGCACTGCTATTCATGTGCAGTACCCCAGAGCCTGAGGTATTTATAAATGATCTGTTCTTTAGTGTTATGTCATGTAATGTTAGAAAAAAAGGGATCTCAGCTCACCCACCGTCCTCCTTCGCCGTGCACGGATCCAAGACCAAGAATCAATCAAAACAGTAGAAAAAAAAATCCAGCTGCAGGCTTATGATTAAGACATACAGTCGAAACGTGTAGACATTGCCTGTCTGGTCAGCCTATGATTTTTATAATGAAGAAATAAAAAATTGGATTTTATCCTGAGCCTGCTGCTGTACTTTTTCTACTGGCATGTAATGTTATACTATGTATTTATATGTCATGTATTGCTTGTATAGCCATGTATGGATGGCACAGCCAAGGGTTAATAATCTTGGCTCAGCCTTTGCAGGTTGCTAAGTGGTGGCTAGGTCCATCCCTAGCTCTAGAGCGTGTATAGTGAGTGTTCAGACAGGAAGCTGTGTCTTATGCTCCCTCTTCTCAGGCCCAAGAAAACTAAAATGAAAGGAGGAAGGAAGGAATGGAGGGTGGAAGGAAGGAACTTGGAACCTGCATGCCAAGCATAGGGTCATGCTTTTCATGATTATTTACAAGTTAAGTCAGCCTGAAATATTCCCAGAATTTCAGGAAATAGTGGAAGAGCAACTCTCTATAGCTGATGCATGCTAAAGGAGCTCTTCGCAGAATTCCAGGACATATTTGCTAAGGATTTTTATGACTGTGGGGAGACTGACCTACACGTTACAAGAATCTTGACAGATCCCAATGCACCCCCTATCTATGTCAAACAATACCGACTTCCGCAGGCGGCCTATGAGTCACTATTGGAAATCGAAAAAAAACTTGGAGAGGAGGGGTATCATCCGTCCGATACACAGCTTGTTCAATCATCCTATACTTGGGATTCTCAAACCCAATGGTCAATTTCGTCTTTGCTCGGACTTAAGGCAGTTAAAACAAACGTGTATACATGTCCGGATGGCCCTTGCCATATATTGATCAGAGTTTGGCGCAAATACAGGGGTCCCAAATTTTTACTGCTCTGGACTGTGCGCAAGGATATTGGACGATTAAAATAGACGAAAGGGATCAAAATAAACTGGCCTTCACATTTGGAAAGCGGCAATACGCTGGGACGTGATTGCCTTTTGGGTACATTAATGCAGGCCATGAATTTGCTGTATTCATGTATAAGGCGATGCCTGATGTCACTGAACGAGGTACCTAATCCTATGTGGATGACATCCTGATCACAACTTTTGAGGAACACATTGCAGAACTGAGGAATATACTAACCCAACTAAAAAAAGCTGGTGTGAAACTTTCTTTGCAGAAGGCTCAATGGTGCCGTACCAAGGTTAATTTCCTAGGTCAAGAAATCACTGTTAATGGAATCAACCCACAGAAGAAGAAGGTGGAGGCAGTGATCAATACGAAGTCACCTACAAATCCCAAGGAGTTGAGATCCTTCCTGGGTATGATGAACTATTCACGTAAGTTCATAGACAGTTATGCCGAAATTACAAAACCTCTTTTGCAGTTGCTGAAGAAAGGAGTAAAGTGGGAATGGAGTGTGCGTCACGAGCAAGCTGTGACTGAGCTCAAAACCCGACTTTCCCAGACTCCATGCCTTGCTTACCCAGAAGGTGGGAAACCTTTCTTCATCGAAACAGGCTTTACCGATAAAAGCGTGAGTGCAGTCCTTTTCCAGAAATAGGAAAAGCTGAACAAGATCATCGCTTATGCCAACAAGTCCTTATCAACGGTTGAGGTAAAATTCAATGATTGTGAAAAAGCATTACTGTCAACAGTGTGGGCTTTGCAATATTTCAGGAGTTTTATCCAAGGCGAAAAGATCATTGTGGAAACTGCACACCAACCGCTGCAATATTTACAAAGTGACAGAATCAAGGATTGAAATCTATAAAATAGGATAATCGCCTCGACAATGTCCTTAATGGGATGGCCACTGGAAATCAGGTACAAACAAAGTAATAAGAATCCAGTTGCTCAAGGATTAGCTGAACTCCACGATTGTACCAATGCAGGACATAAAGGTGAGCCACCAGAAAATGATTTCCTAGAAGAACAATCTTCATCTCCATATAAGTCTTACGAAGAAGAATACTGCAAATCATTACCATTTGTATATGTTGATGGCTGTTCTTTCCATACAGATTGAGGAACTGAACGCACATTGGTTGCAGGTATCGGGATTGTGTGGAACAATATATTCCCTGATGTATCCGTGGGATAGAAGATTGGTTCCAAAAGTAGCCAGGCTGCAGAGATTACCGCTGTGTACAAAGCCGTACAAATGGCTATCAAATATGATCTCTAGGAGTTTGTCATAATCACAGATTCTGAATATATTCACAACAGCTTTGTGGAGTACTTACCCGGATGGAAAAGGTCTAACACGGTAAGGAGCAACAGCAAGCCAGTCAAGCATGGTTAAATGTTTTGCAGGATCGACGAGATGGTCACCACCCACAGTCTTACCATTTACTGGAAGAAGGTAAGAGGTCATTCAAAATATCCAGGTATAGACAAGGAGATTCCCTTGCCAAACAGCAGATTCCCTTGCTAAACAAGCAGCCATTGATGGAGAAGTCTTGGATGTTGATGACCTCATGGGACCTGTCAAAGTAGATGCAACAACAAGAAGACAGGCCCAAAAGGGGGCTGAGGCCAATGTGGCGCAATGGAAGTAAGATTCCCCTAGTAAGGATCTCATCGCGAGTCAAAAGGTGGATCCAGTTAATGGTGTCTTTTACAAACACATTGAGGATCCACAGAGTTGTCCCATAACCATGGAAGACTGTGCAGGTAAAGAGGAATTGCGGATTTTGATGAAGTGCAAGTCCCAATTCTCATTATAGGAAAAGGACCTCGAAGAATGGTATCGTACAATGGGCGAAGTTTAATGTTACAACATGCCCATGATGCCCCAACAGCTGGTCACCGGGGTGAAAAGTTAACGTACAAATTGTTACGGGACTACGCTTATTGGCCACATATGTTGCAGGATGTTCGCACATATTGTCAAGAATGTCTAATCTACCCTCAATTCCAGCCACAAGCACCCACTCATCAGGAGCCGCTGATGAAAAGTGGGATGTCCATGCCATGGTCAGACATCTAGATTGACTTCATTGGACCAGTAACAACTTCATCAAAAGGCAACAGATACATGCTAACCGTGACTTGTCCCTTCACAAAATGGGTGGAATGTTTGCCTTGTAAAACATGCAGCTCAAGTGTATGTGCCACTCTACTTATTAACCACATATTTTCCAGCTTTGGTCTTCCCCAACGCATAAAGGTCCGATCGAGGAAGTCATTTCACTAGTGAGGTGATGACGAAGATGTGGGAGATACTGGGGGTAAAGAGGAAGCTATACATAGCTTATCGGCCAGCCTCTAGTGGTGGAGTAGAACGCTACAACCAGACCATTGTGAATATTCTAAAGAAGTTTGTCAACGAATCAGGTAAGGACTGGGATGTGAAGTTGCCTTTGGTTCTCATGGCCATCAGGGCCACTCCAAGCGCGGCAACCAAACTTTCTCCCTTCTAAATTCTTACAGGCAGGAAGATGGTGTTACCACAGCATCTACTCTACCGGGCAACGGACTACAATTTGATAAATGCTTCAACTGCTCATCAATATATGGAGAATCTACGCAAGCACCTTCAGCATGCTTTTGCATTTGCCCAGAGCAATATTGAGAAAGCAGCAGTGAGCGCTAAAACTTACTATGATTTGAAGACAACTCAGAAGGAATACCAAATTTCCCATCAGGTCTACCTGTATAACTTTGCCCGGGATCAGGTAAAGGAAAGTAAATTTTTGCCTTCCTGGAAAGGACCATACGTCACTGACAAATTGTCACCTGTGGTCTACAAGATCAAAATTCCTAAGGGGGATGAGTTTGTAGAAAAATGGGTGCACATTAATCAGTTACGTGTTTGTCATCCTAGCTCACGACTTCGCAAAATAGAAGAAGTCGGATGATGAGAGATGCAGAGATATCAAGGTTCCAGCTAAAGACGGAAATCCAGGATCGGTATTGTATGAACAAATGAGTGTACTAACCTATCCTCATGTGTGTTTCCTCTGTAACTAACTATCTCCTGACTCACTTCTGTACCAAAACTTGCTGTTTTAGAAAAAAAAAAAACATACCAAATTAAGGGTATAGGGTAGTATGAACTTTTTCTTGCAGGATTAGTAACAGAATATTTAAAAGATGTATATACTTATATTTGTCAGACAATATATTACAGGCACAAGATGGCATCGACTATTGTTGCCGTTATCTACCCTATCCTAATCTTGGGGAAGGAGCTCCATGTGGGCCGATCACTGTACCAGAACTTTCATCCGGGATTATGCTGCAGGATACCACGGGATTCATCTTGACGAATAAGAGGGTCTTGTCCCAAAAGATTTACGTCAGTCTGGATCCACGCACCTTTGTTGAAAGTTCAACGTCTCTGAAATCCTGTCGCCGGAGATTCGATCATGGTATCAAGTGCACATCGGTTATTCCCAAGAAAGGATTACACAGATCCGGGAACAGGCGAGAAAGACCTTGACCAGGGAACAGTTTTCTACAAGTCAAAGACCAAAGCGGCTCATTTCTGCGATTGTAGCCGCCATAATCTTTAGTGTAGTGGGCGCTGTCATTGCCACCGGTGTATCAGCTGGTAATTCCATCTCTATTAAGGCATTGGAACTTGTGATCAGTTCACCGAAAAGGAACTTACTCAGTGTGTATCCGGAGATGGAAAATCAAAAGCGACACTTGTCGGACTTATATTCTAAAAGGGGCGCATTCAGAAAAACTTTAGCCAAGCTCTAGTTGGAACATTATAAACCAAGTCTGCGTACCCAGGTTCTTGACAAACCCGTATGAAAAGCCCTTTTTGACATTCCAACATAATCCAATTTATAACGTTGGATTGAGTTGTAATGAAGGGGGATCTTGTCATGCTTTTCATGATTATAAACCGTATAAACCATTATATATGCTTATTTCATGGGTATAAAACATGAATGTCTACTTGCATTAGTTATAATGGATATCCATTGCCTTTAAGAGCAATGTTTGTTTATACTCACGTTGTAGAAGGATTTAATTATGAGCTTTAGCTAGTGAAGCTCAAAGAAGCTAGTGTTTATTGTATTAATCAAAGATACATTTAAACAGTAGAATATACACGACACCTGTGTTTAGTTGAGACCTCATTGTATTCTTTATATTTGAAGATGCATTCCGCAGTGTGAGAAGTGTCTCGATGTTCCTCACAGGATACATTTTGTATCAAAGTTTGTTCTTCTGCCCTAAGACAAGGTCTCCAGATGTCAGAAGTGTATAGTGTGAAAATGTTAGGCATGTGTAAGTTAACCCTTAATGGTATTATGCTAACAGCTTATACAATAGTGCCACCTAGGTATGAGTAGATGACACTACATCAGAGCCCAAATGCATTTTGGGTAGTGTTATGATGTCACATTCCTTATCAATGTATACGACCATCCAAAATTGATTGGAGAACTCCAAATAAGGAGGGCGGGGTATTCTGATAAAATTGTGGTTAAGAAACCACGTACAAAAAAAAAAAAAAATTAACAGGAAAAAAAAAAAAAAGAGGCACAACAGATACGTGGCCAGGAGAAGCAAAGCTTTGGATTTTATCCAGGATCACGGGAAACCCTTTTGAGAGCTGATTGTCCCTTGAAGGCTCTGCCTCATCATTTGACCCTTGGTAACATATATATCGTTTGTAGCCTGTGGCATTGATAAATTACTTAGCCCGTTATATAGCCAAATATCCCCGTATTGTTTCAGATGCCTGGTCAATAATGTTCTTTCTCTTGGCAAAGATGCATGTTGCCAATAAGATCAGGCATTAAGACCCAGTCCCTTGGGAGTTTATATTCCCTAGCCCAGTGATGGGCAACGTGCGGCTCTCCAGCTGTTGCAGAACTACAACTCCCAGCATGCAAAGCCTGTCTATAGCTATCAGCCTACTGCAGGGCATGGTGGGAGTTGTAGTTTAGCAACAGCTGGAGAGCCGCACGTTGCCCATCACTGCCCTAGCCTCATACCGAGCTAAAGAATTTATATTTGGTGTAATACCGCCATATACTGAAAAATTTGGTCATAATTATAGCAGAGCAAAAGGGTTCATATATAATCGTTTCCTTTATTGATTTTCTGTGCATATATCAATTGCTTGCATAGTTTTCATATTTTGTGAATCACATCTTTGCATAGTTTTCATATTTGGTTTTAAAACTAAAGAGTGTTGGTAGATTTATGGTGTGTTGGTTCTAGGGGCAGATTTTGGTATTGCAAATTTTTTTTTTTCTACATAGATATTTTCATTGATATTATTGCTCTAAAAATTATTGTATAATAAAATTATTTATATATTTTGCATAGACGCCTGTGCCGGTTTTGCTGATTGCACACAAAAATTTAAGTTCTCGGTCAAGAGTAGAGATGTCCCGAACGGTTCCCGGCGAACATAGCTTGTTCGCGTCCGCCACGGCATGGGAGATTTGCTATGGATCCCCCTCCGGCATGCCACAGTCCAGGTGTTAGTCCCCTTGAAACAACTTTTCCATCACTATTGTGGCCAGAAAGAGTCCCTTTGGGTTTTAAAATTCGCCTGTCTATTGAAGAACATTTGCATAAATTCACGTTCGCCGTTCGCGAATGGAAAATTTTATGTTCGTGACATCTCCAGTCAAGAGCTCAAGGTGTTATATCCACCTTGCGAATCAATAAATTTTGATATTTTTTTCTTTGATCCATGTTTTTTTTATATAAAGCATTTTGCGCTTTATAACACACGACAATAGGAGTCAGCAAAGTAATCTGCGACTACAGCCATTGAGACTTTGCTGCTGTAACGGGAATACCGTTAAAACACCCTTCACACCTGGACATGTCCTGGCCAGAAGTGCCTTCAAAACCTGTATCCCACAGTGGACACTACAGCCACCACTGCCAGAGTTCTATTACCTGCCATAGATTCTACTGAGAGAGACATTAGCAAGATAGTGTACAAAAAGGGCCATAACTCCTATTCTTGTCTAAATCCATACATCCATCTATAACTCCTATTCTTGTCTGAATTCATACATCAACTGAGGAGAAAATTGCTGTAGTTGGATGTACTACAACTCTCATTTTGCACTACAGTAAAGAGAGACATTTCTTCCTTTATCTCTGGCCTGGTTTCCTGACTCCTGCACCATGTGCCATTGCACTGTACATGCCTTACCTTTCACCCCTCCAGACAACTAACATCAAGGGCACCCATTTACCATCAGACAGGAGCCCCAGAATCATTGTATGCCCAGAAGTAAGAAACGGTGCCCCCTCCTGCACTGCACGGCCCTAGGGAGCAACATTGTGAAGACAGCCACCATGATTGACTTTGTCAGCCAAAGCCACTACCACTCTCATCCTCCTCATAGGCTCGCTCAGGGCTGGCGTCAGCACCTGGCATACCTAGGCAAATGCAAAAACAAAAATGCAATGGCACTCTGCAACCAGCACTCTGCCCTGCCTCCATGCAGGATGTTGAATGAGGCATTAGTGTACATTTTGGCCAAAGCGTAATAAGCCACTCACCACGTCAAGGTCGCCTCTATGAGTGGTCCCTAACACTAGTTCCTACCTGTTATGGCATGACAGCCAGGGCTGCCATCAGAAATTTTGGGGCCCCTTACACAGCTCAAGGCCTGGGCCCCCCCCCCCGACACTGCCCCAGTGGCAGACCTAGAGCCTGGTCTTTGGAGGGGCACTTCCCCCAGGAATAGGACATCATGGGGCCCCTGTGTCCCCGTCCACCTTCAAGCCACACCCACACACAGCCCCACCCATATATCGCGCCCATACCTCTTACATCCAAGGACGTCTCCCACACGGCCCTCCACTATGTAGTTCGCCCGCCACACTGCGCCCCACTGAGTAATTTGCCCCCCCAAGTTAATTTTGCCCCCACACAAGTTAATTTTGCCCCCAGACAGCCCTGCATTATGTAATTTGCCCCACACAGTCCTCCATTATGTAGTTTGCCTGCCATAAGGTGAGCATTTGGTGGGATTTGAACTAATGGTGGCCTGTGGATGGCACTGTTTTGGGGGGGTATCTGTGGATGGCGCTGTTTTGGGGGGGGGATCTGTGGATGGCACTATTTTTTTGGGGGGGGGATCTGTGGATGGCACTGTTTTTGGGGGTGTGGATGGCACTGTTTGGGGGGATCTGTAGATGGCACTGTTTTGGGGGGATCTGTAGATGGCACTGTTTTGGAGGGGGATCTGTGGATGGCACTGTTTTGGGGAGGGGATCTGTGGATGGCACTGTTTTGGGGGAGGGGATCTGTGGATGACACTGTTTTGGGGGATCTGTGGATGACACTGTTTGGGGGATCTGTGGATGACACATATATGGAATCTTATGCTATATATATGTCATCCACAGATCCCCCCTAAGTGCCATCTACACTGATCCCCCATAAGTGACCCCTAACACTCAGAATTAATAGTGGTATAATAAAGCAAAGACCTTTTTTTCTTCAGAATCGCGCCACACTCCGGAGCCCAGTGCCGCCTCCTAGTTAATTTATTACATAATATAGATTACAGCGCTTCTCTTCAATTATGTCAGCGCCAGTGAGGTGAGTAAATTAGCTAGTTTGCACGTCAGACAGACACACACGCAGGGACAGACAGACACAGACACACACAGGGACAGACAGACACAGACACACACAGGGACAGACAGACACAGACACACACAGGGACAGACAGACACAGACACACACAGGGACAGAGACAGACACACATACACCATGGCCCTCAGAATACACTTGGATCTGTGCTATAAACCCCCTTAATTGCACCAGATTCCACTCCACTTAAACCACACTGCTCCTGAGTGCTCCACCTACCCCCTCATATATGAGCTGCCCCTCACCTGCTCTCCATGAAGCTCTGTGGACTCCAGGACTGCAGCACATCCTCCATCACTGAGCAGCCTGCAGGCCCACAGCACCTCCTCCCTCCACAAGCTGCTGCTGCTGTCGGAGTTTGTCCATATGACTATTAAGGAGCATGTGACCAGTGATGTCACAGTCACAGACCTCCTTCTAGCAACTACATTCGACCCATGGATCTGCCGGGGCCCGGGGAGATAATGGACGGGCTGCAGAAGGAAGAGGGGGAGGAGCACTGGGCCCCAGAGCCGGCTGCCACAATAAAAAAAAAAAAAAAAAGTTTCAGGACTGGCTGGGCCCCCCCAGGGTCTGGGCCCCCTACTGGAGTATGGGCTGTACCCCCCTGATGGCGGCCCTGATGACAGCCACACAAAATCCAGGAAGCGCAGGTGCAGCATGCATGCCAGGTACACTCTACTTGTAACCCTGTCTGGTGCCATAACAGCTTCAATCAGATCCAGGGATGCAATTACCAACATGCATGTTAAGCCCACTAAATACTTCTCCTGGAGCCAAATGGCTACTGGTAGGCGCTATAAAAACAGACTCAGTTTTATACTGACTTTAAAACCAGCCTCCATGGCAGACTAACTAGTCAGGTGTGCACGACTGCATGGAGATCGCCACGCCTCCAATATATACTACAAAGAAAAAAAGGTGGGGGGTTCAGTCAGCACAACCCTATATGCAGGTGCACATTGCTATGGCAAAATACACATACAAATGCAAAAACAAAAATGCAATGGCACTCTGCAACCAGCACTCTTCCCTGCCTCCATGCTGGATGTTGAATGAGGCATTAGTGTATATTTCGGCCAAAGCATAATAAGCCACTCACCACGTCAAGGTCGCCTTTATGAGTGGTCCCTAACACTAGTTCCTACCTGTTATGGGCCATGACAGCCACACAAAATCCAGGGAGCGCAGGTGCAGCATGCATACCAGGTATACTCTGCTTGTAACCCCGTCTGGTGCCATAACAGCTTTAATCAGATCCAGGGATGCAAGTACCAACATGCGTAGCGATCTCCATGCAGTATCACCCATACGGCACAGGTAGGTGAGTGGTAGGGCCTTGGGCTACTTGAGAGACCTGACTATAAGTGCAGGATATGCTCCCCTATATACATGCACAACTGCATATGGGTTTGAGCATACCCTGCCTGTTTAACACCACGTTTTCTAATGGTTTGTATATTCTTATGTTTGGAGGTGTATAAACTCCAATTTAAATGTGCCTGCTTTTCATCTACAGGCTACATTCAGGCGCACCTGTTAGGCCCTGGGCCATAACAGCCAGTCGAGTGGGGCTCACAGGCACCTCCCATTGCAAGCATGGCTACATGCTGGAGGTTACTGGTAAGCTGTCTGTGAGTCAGGCCTTATGTTGCCATAATTTGCCCACTGGCCCCTGGTATCGCTCATACGGCACAGGTAGGTGAGTGGTAGGGCCTCGGCTACTTGAGCGACCATGGCGCGGTGCCCGAACTTAAGACATATCCTCCTAGTAGAATATGTCAAACTAACCTCTCAATTTTAACATCAGTGTGAGGGTTTAGTATTGCCGCAGAGTTCACCTGTCTTTGCTATTGTTAAGGTTTTTGACAAACATGCTAAGACTGATGTAATATGTGCAAAATTTGGTGCAGCTTCTGGCTTTTGATGCCCCAGTAACTGAAAATGATGCCATCTACAAGCTGGTATAGTTTCAGCTATAATGTACACAAGTTTTTGAGGTAAATGAAAGTAAATCTGGTGGCAGCTGGAGGCACCACCCCTCGCGCTAAGCCGCGCCTCGAGAAGAGCCAAGTTGCAGATTGGAGGAGATGTCCGTAGCTAGAGAGGTAAGTTGTTTATTTATTTTTTTAATTAATTTTTTTTTTTGTCTGATATGAGGTCTGAAGGGATCTGGTGGGAGGGGTATGAGGTCTGCAGGGATCTGGTGAGAGGGGTATGAGGTCTGCAGGGATCTGGTGGGAGGGGTATGAGGTCTGCAGGGATCTGGTGGGAGGGGTATGAGGTCTGCAGGGATCTGAAGGAAATTCTGTTCTGTGGTCTGCAGGAATCTTGGGGTGGGAGAGAACTGTTTTGAGGTCTGCAGGGATCTGAGTGGAGGGTCTGATCTAACAGCACAGTTTTATTTTATTTTTTGTCTGACCTGAGGTCTGCAGGGATCTGGTTAGAGGGGTATGAGGTCTGCAGGGATCTGGTGAGAGGGGTATGATGTCTGCAGGGATCTGATTGGGGGAGTCTGAGGTCTGCAGGGATCTGGAGGAAATTCAGTTTTGTGGTCTGCAGGGATCTGAGTGGGGGGTCTGATCTAAGGTCTACAAAGATCTGTGTGTCTACAAAGATCATTTGAGTGTGGGGGGGCACATGATATTAGGGTCTGATATGAGGGGGGGGCATGAATTTTGGAGTCTTATATGCGGTTTGCAGGGATCTAGCCTCTGAGGTAAATTATAGTAAATCTGGTGGCAGCTGGAGGCACCACCCCTCATTTCCTGTCATTTTTCCCAAGGTTTATTTTCTCACCACTTTAAAAAGTCTCGAGATGCTAAAACAGTTACAAATTATGGTGCATGTGGCAGGCTTATAATCTGGATGCCAATAAACAAAAAAAACACAAAAATCGGAATACGGTTGTACAACACGAATAGAACGCAAGTGTCAAAAATGAATAGCTCCTAGATGGGACAAGCCCAGGCACTCAGCATATACACAAATATATATCCAAAAATATATCTTTATTCAAATCGATGAAACAAATAAATAGATGCATAAATTGGCAAAAGACAAACACAACCACATGGAGAGTGCACAAAACACGTCCGGACATCAAGTTATAGCATTGAAAGTAATGAAGAAGGTGGGGATGGAAAAACAAGTATAAATAAATACAAAATCAAACCATGTGGCTCCCCCACCTAGATAAAAAACCATGATTCACAACATATACACAATACAAGACCTGGCAGCTTCCTCGGTGGGAGTTATAATCTGTTCAGATTTTCTATTCTAATCGAACTGCCTTTTTAGCCATGGATTCCAGAAGGAAATTCCAGCATCCAAGTAGAATAAAAAAAAACTCCAACCAACAAGAATAAAAGCCATGATACAAGAGGCACTGTACCTCTAATGCTTTTCGAACGCTAATACAGCTATTTTTGGACATCGTTTCTCTCACATCAGTCACCAACTCTGTTGCATCTGTTATAAAATAATGTAACAGCATAACGAAGAAACACGTAGACATAATGGCATAATAAAAAATACCAAGTGCCTTATTAGGCTACATGCCTAAAATGTAGGCCCTAATCCAGGAATTTCCGAAGAAGCGTCACCCACATCCTGAAGAATGTAACACCCACCCTTTCCGTAAGCATCCAGCCTGGCACTATAGCGATCTAAACATGTTTTTCCCGTCTCCCAGGCTCTCGTAATATCCGGACAAGTCTTTGTAGAATTCGTTTTGTATCAGTTACGATGCTCCTCTCAATGTTATCATCTGGAATGGAGACTAAACAAAATAAACTTTGTTGGTTTGGGTAATAAAATCACTTGTTTTACCAGCAAAGGCCACAAACGTCCGAATAGGCAGCAGTTCAACTGAGGTTAATCCCCAGGAATGTCGCTAATCCTATTATTTGTTCTGAAGCTACACTTGGGATATCACCCATCACTTCCATGTCTGTGTGACCATAGCTGTCACCAGCAGTGTTACAGCCAAGTCTACATATCATCAAGCAGGTAGCCTTCATCCTTCTAACAATTACCTGGATGATAATGACAGACTTGATGTTGTACGGAGTTTCAGGGAGGATTTTCTTTAATTGACATGTTAGTTCTTGTTCGTCTGGATAAAATGATTTGGTGCACATCGCCCATGATCATGAAGCAGAATTAAGGTATAAAACTATAAATGCAGCAGGGAAGGCCTACAAATTACTGACAAAGCTGCAGTCTGTAATCTGAGGACCCTTCGAGTTCATTTAGGAGAAACAAGATCTCACATGTATTCAAGAAGTTGGCAAGATGAATGATGTCACCTGCCGTATCCCTCAAACATGGTAAAAAAAAAAAAACATTAAAAATAATAAACTACTACATTTCCACTTGTCCAAATGTAGGCCCTGCTCAAGAAGCAGCATCAGAAAGCATACAGTACATCCAACCTAAAATAAAAACTGGGCAGTGCCCTGTATGTGTATTTTTTCTTAGAAATTAAAGGGGTTGTGCCACCATTAAATGTTATTCTAATATAATTCACCATGAAAGCCAGTTACTTTTTAAGTTACATTCTGTTACAAAAATGATCCTGTTGTGATATAATAACTTTACTTCATTATAATGGTGCCCCTGGTGTTTATTCCGTATAGTAATGTGTGCCTCCACCTACTGAGGTGGTCGCACATGCTCAGTTCCATCCTTTAACCTTCACCAGTCGTATCTACTGTTAGAAGCTGTGACATTTACAGCGGAAGAGAGCTGCAGTGGAAAGGACACGTCACCTGAGCTGTGACATGGAGAGAGCTTTAGCAGAAAGGACATGTCCCCTGGGCGTACTAGCTTTCATGGGGATAATTTTTGTGTCATCAAGTGGCATGGCTGCATTTATAGCTGGTGTCCCACTAGGGACCAACTTTAAATGCTCCATACCAGGGCCAAAATGAAGTAGTATGTTGTAGACAGCTCCAAATTGACAGAAGGTGAGGTCAACTCACCTTAAAGGGGCAGTATATTGTGCCACACTTTGGTATTTGGTTCTACAGCTGAAGCAAATACCACAGTGCAGCACAATATACTGCCCCAGCAGAACCAGATACCACAGTGCAGCAAAATGTGCTACGCAAGTAGAAACAAAAACCACAGTGCAACATGATATGCTACTCCAGCTGAACCAAATATGGCAGTGCAGCACAATATACTGCCCCAGCAGAACCAAACAGCACAGTGCAGCACAATATACTGCCCCAGCAGAACCAAACAGCACAGTGCAACACAATATACTGCCCCAGCAGAACCAAACAGCACAGTGCAGCACAATATACTGCCCCAGCAGAACCAAACAGCACAGTGCAGGACAAAATACTGCCCCAGCAGCACAATATACCGCCCCAGAAGCTGCCCCTCTGTGGTGGCCAGCTGCCACATTCTGCCCTCTTACCCCTAATAGTATTAGGAGGTGTAATGCAGATCACAGCAGCGAACCAGCTTTACCAGGGCCAGAACGACGGGTAGGTGAAGGTAGGGGCCCACATAGGGCGCCACCTCACTATCCACAAGGGGATCAGGTGCTTGCACAAATAGGAGAAAATCACTGTAGAGCGCAGGCGCTTAAAGTTCTTCTGCTTCCCTGCTGTCATGGATTCAAGCTCCAGTGCAGGCCTGGCATGACTGGGGCTTGAAGGGAGCTGAGGCATGGGATACAAAGGGTTAAGGATGGGGAATGGTGACAAGAGGGAGTTAGGGGTTGTTTGGGGCTTAAAAAGGGGTAGTAAGGGCGCGAAAAGGGGCCATTTTGTGGGGACAGCAGTGTGGCAGCAGCCCCCCCCCACCCTACCCTTTTAGGCTGCTGTTGGTTTGGGTTAGGTAAGGGTCTTGGAACGATTAAGAATACGGGTGGGGGCCTGGGGAGGTTGTGAGTGGATTTTGTTGGTCCGGCAGTGATTCGTTAGGGGGCTTTTGTCATAGCGGCCTGGGGCGGTGGGGGGTCCTTGGAGTTGGTGGTTATGGTGGTTCTGGCATGGTGGGGAGGGAGCCAAAAGGAGGCTCTGGACTCCCCAGGTACTGGTTTAACCACTTCAGCCCCCCTAGCTTAAACACCCTTAATGACCAGGCCACTTTTTACAATTCCGCACTACACTACTTTCACCGTTTATTGCTCCGTCATACAACTTACCACCCAAATGAATTTTACCTCCTTTTCTTCTCACTAATAGAGCTTTCATTTGGCGGTATTTCATTGCTGCTGACATTTTTACTTTTTTTGTTATTAATCAAAAATGACCGAAATTTTTGCAAAAAAATTAAATTTTTCACTTTCTGTTGTAATTTTTTTTTTTTAAACTACATTTCTATATAAATTTTTCACAAAATTTATTGTTCTACATGTCTTTGATAAAAAAAATCCAATAAGTGTATATTTATTGGTTTGGATAAAAGTTATAGCGTTTACAAACTATGGTGCAAAAAGTGAATTTTTTGAAGCAGCTCTGACTTTCTGAGCACCTGTCATGTTTCTTCAGGTGCTAGAATGTCAGGAAAGTATAAATACCCCCAAATCACACCATTTTAGAAAGAAGACACCCCAAAGTATTCCGTGAGGGGTATGGTGAGTTCATGTAAAATTTTATTTTTGTCACAAGTTAGTGAAATATGAGACTTTGTAAAAAACAAAAACAAAAATAACAAATATAAATTTCGCTAACTTGTGCCAAAAAAATAATTCTGTGAACTCGCCATGCCCCTCACCGAATACCTTAGGGTGTCTTCTTTCCAAAATGGGGTCACATGTGGGGTATTTATACTCACCTGGCATTTAGGGCCCTAAGCGTGAGAAGAAAATGCGTAAGAATGCCCTGTGAAATCCTAAAGGTACTCATGGAATTTGGGCCCTTTGCGCATCTTGGCTGCAAAAATGTCACTCATGTGGTATCACCGTACTCAGTAGAAGTAGGGCAATGTGTTTGGGGTGTATTTTACATATACCCATGTTGGGTGAGAGAAATATCTCTGTAAACTGACAACTTTGTATAAAAAAATTTAAAAGTTGTCGTTTACAGCGATATTTCTCACACACAGTATGGGTATATATAAAAATACACCCCAAAACTCATTGCCCTACTTCTCCTGAGTACGGCGATACCACATGTGTGCCACTTTTTTGCAGCCAAAATGCACAAAGGGGCCCAAATTCCAATGAGTACCTTTAGGATTTCACAGGGCATTTTTACGCATATGGATTCTCACGCTTTAGGGACCCTAAAATGCCAGGGCAGTATAAATACCCCACATGTGACCCCATTGTGGAAAGAAGACACCCCAAGGTATTCCATGAGGGGCATGGCAAGTTCACAGAATTATTTATTTTTTTGGCACAAGTTAGCGGAAATTGATATATATTTTTTTTTTTTTTACAAAGTCTCAAATTTCCACTAACTAGTGACAAAAAATAAAATTTTACATGAACTCACCATACCCCTCACGGAATACCTTGGGATGTCTTCTTTCTAAAATGGGGTCACATGTGAGGTGTTTGTACTGCCCTGGCATTTGAGGGTCTCCATAATCATTACACGTATGGCCAGCATTAGGAGTTTCTGCGATTCTCCTTATATTGAGCATACGGGTAATGAGATTTTTTTTTTTCCGTTCAGCCTCTGGGCTAAAAAAAAAAAATGAACGGCACAGATTTCTTCATTCACATCGATCAATGTGGATGAAAAAATCTCTGCCAAAAAATTTAAAAAAAAAAAAAAAAAGTAGTAAGGCCCCATTCACACGTCCGCAAAAATGTCCGCATATATTCCGCAATTCTGCGGAATAGATGCGGACCCATTCAGTGTGAATGGGGCCGGAGGTGATGCGGAGAGCACACTATGTGCTCGCCGCATCAACTTTTGCGGAGCTGCGGCCGCAAACTTCCGGGTTTCGGCCCCCAAACATCCGGCCGCAGCTCCGCAAAAGATAGAGCATGTCCTATTCTTGTCCGCAATTGCGGACAAGAAAAGGCATTTTCTATATAGTTCTGGCAATGTGCGGATCCGCAAAATGTGGAAAGCACATTGCCGGTGTCCGTGTTTTGTGGATCCGCGGATCCATGGATCCGCAAAACACATACAGACGTCTGAATGAGCCTTACAGGGGGTGATTAGTGACAGGGGGTGACAGGGGGTGGCAGGGGTGATCAGGGTTAATCAGGGGTTAATCAGGGGTTAATCAGTGACGGGAGGGATGGATGGGGGGTCTGTGTGGTGATTGGTGCACTTACAAAAGTTTCCTTTGGTGGTCCCAAGCAAAAGGGACCACCAAAGGAACGAACAGCAAGCATATCAGACGCTGTTAACAAAACAGCGTCTGATATGCGATTTTTTTTTAACTTCTACAGACTGCCAGCGCATGATCAGCGCTGGCAGGCTGTAGTTAAGTTCTCCCCGACGCGATCCTGTGAACGCGTGCACGCGCGTATGCACGTTCACAGGAAATCGCGCGTCTCGTGAGATGACGCACCTGCGCGTCCAGGAGGAACAAACCGACCGCCGCCAGGACGCAATCCTGCGTTCGGCGGTTGGGAAGAAGTTAAGGTGGGATATGGCAGGTAGCGGCCCACGTTGGTTGCCCTTGGTTACCGGTTCCTGCCTCTGAGCTGGCGTTCATCGGCTAGAGGTAATTTAACGAGGGTGGGGCCGTTATCCGCCATTTATGGGGCTCCAAGGACCCTCCCCGTGTTGTGGTTCTTGGGCGTGGCCTTCAGGTGGAAAGGCCTGGTTTTCTGTATTATTTATGTTATTTATTTGTATTAATATTATTAATAAAAGGCTGCTGTGGCCTTAAAATCCACTTGCCGAGTCTGTCTTTATTGGGTTAGGAGCGTAAATTACAGTGAGGATGAGGGTAAGCGACTCGACAGTATGCCAGTCAAGTGCTGGTCATTATGCAGTGTAGACACAAGATAGTGTCCTCAGATCTCTAGCACGACATTGTACCTGTCTCCTCTTGCCTTCTGTCATGCTAGAGACCTGAGGACACTGTCTTGTGTTTACACAGGGAGATGACCAGCGCTCACATCCCTGTCTTTGTAAACCGTCTGCCTATTAGTGGACGTGAACCGCATTCTCCCTGCCCATACGTCAAGGCTGGGTTAGCAGTTTCCTGGATGATGTGCTAGCCAGAAACAGATTCTTCTAATGCATGGGCATAACGTTAGAGGAAATCACTTCACAGGACCATGGGCATAGTTACATGACCACATCCCAGAGTGTAGCATATAAGCAAAAAAAGGTGACAAACACAATGTACAAAGTTAAAGCTGCCATCATAAAGGGACCACCCTTTAATTTCTTCCTTTGCTTTAATCCAATTTAGTCTCATTGAAAAGAATAGAAATAAATCTCTCCGTGTTCCAGGAGATCAACCATGTCCCTCTCCCTCCTCTCCGTTCTGTGTCTGGCTGTAAGACAACTGGCTGCAGCAGAATCCTTCTCCTTCGGCTCTGTCTGCAGTAGACAAAAAAAATCAAGACCCTCCTTCGAAACCCCACCCGTCAGCTGGACACCAGCTGAAGATGGAAGAAACAAGCAGGACATGATTTTCTATATTCTCTACAGGTTTTTTTTTTCTTACAAGACTGGCTGTTTCGGGACCATGCAGAAAATGCTGCTGATTGACAAACAGTGGGGGCAACTATATTTCTTGTTTACATTTAGGATTCATTTCTAGGTTTAGCGTTCCTATAAAAGTTTTGAGTCATGAAGACAAGCTCTGTGGATGCAGCCAATTAGGGCATATGGACAGAGGGGGGCTCGGGGTCCCATCAGAATGGAGATGCTGCTACCACTTAGAACTTGTAAATGTCCATGTATTACATGGAGGAAGTGGGGGGGGGGGGCGCAATTCGTCTGCCTTATCATAGCCTAGTACTGGAAAAGTCAGCTCTGCTGCAGTGGTCACTCCCTTAAAGGGCATCTGTCAGCAGTTTTGTACCTATGACACTGGCTGACCTGTTACATGTGCTCTTGGCAGCTGAAGGCATCTGTGTTGGTTCCATGTTCATATGTGTCTTCATTGCTGAGAAAAATGAAGTTTTAATATATGCAAATGAGCCTTTAGGAGCAACGGGGGCGTTGCCATTACACCTGGAGGCTCAGCTCTCTCTGCAACTGCTGTACCCTCTGCACTATAATTAACAGGTCCTGGCCATGTCAATTACAGTGTAGCTGCAGAGAGAGCAGAGCCTCTAGGTGTAATGGTAACGCCCCCGTTGCTCCTAGAGGCTCATTTGCATATATTAAACCATCATTTTTCTCAGCAATGCGGCACATATGAACATGGGACAAACACAGATGTCTTCAGCAGCCAAGAGCACATGTAACAGGTCAGCTAGTGTCATAGGTACAAAACTGCTGAGAGATGGGCTTTAAGATACACACCTCAGTGTGTTCAAGTTTCTAATCTAGAACTAGAAAATGTAATGTTCTGTGCCGTCTATTAGCTTCATTCACTTTTAATTTGTCTAGTGTTGAGCTAATTGAAGTCAAGCGAATTGACTTTCATCTGAATTTTAGGAAAAATTTGATTTGTCATAAAGCCGAATTTCTTTGCGCTTCGTGGTAACAAATCAATTTTCCCTGAAATGGCGGTAAACACATTTGCGTGCAAAGAGGCTATCACAGCCATCTTGATTGAAGACACCAGGCGAATGACGTCACTACGCCTGCAAGCTTGATGATGTCATCATGTCACTGTGTGAGAGATCGCGTGGTGTCTTCATTCAAGATGGTCACGAAGGCCTCTACTCGATCAAATGGATAAGATGAAGCGTTTTGTTTTTTTTAACCCCGATTAACCCCTGAAAGGCCTAAATGGTAGTCTCAGAAGCCGCGATCAGCAATTTATGCAGCATCTGAGAGGTTCAATGACGGGGAGCAACTCGATTGCTGTTCCCTATAATTGTGCACGCAACATAAAAGGAAATGTGCTTCGTGACAAAGTAAATTGCCACAAAGAAAATTTCTTTGTGAAATTCAGCGAAGCAGCCAAATCAAATTTTCCATAACTTTGCTCATCTCTAAATCTGTCTTACACTAGCAGTGCTCATATCACTGGCTTATACCTGCTGGTACCAACTATGCAAATCATCTTCTCACACCTACCGACTAAATATTGTTTTGGCTGATCCAGCATAATGTTGGGAGTTCTCAACCGCATGGCAGTATTAGTATAAATGACCTCCTGAGAGTTCAGACGAGTCCTTCTTTTTCTCATGCAGCATACTTGATCAGTATGAGGTTCTCGAATAAAATATTGCAATCAGTGATGGTACATGGAAAAAAGTATATTTCTGCATTTTTGATTGTCCTTCAAAAGTCTAATTTCTGTACAAAGTACATGTTGAAAATCTTTCCTGTTTTTGCACTTTCCGTCTACTCTAGCATGTTTTTATCTTGAAGCAGCAAGACTTCCTGTGCAGTTTTCTTGAAGGAGGTAGATGTCCAACATTTGTAAACCCCCACCCTTCCAATCAATACTTAACAAAAAGGTATAAAACAGTATAAATTAACAGTTAAAGGCGAAGTTTTTATGGTCAACATTTTTTTTAGAATTTTTATTTTTTTTCCCATGTCCCTATCTATATATTTTTTTTAAATCCCACAATCATGCTGTTCTCGCATTGGCCACCAGGCCTAAAATATTTTCAAAACTAAGGTTGAGCGAACCCGAACTGTAAAGTTCAGGTTCATACTGAACATTACGGTTTTTCGCACCCGGACATTTCCGTAAAAGGTCGTGTTCGTTGTTCGGCGATTTCTTCCTGCTTTTTGAAAGGCTGCAGGGCAGCCAATCAACAAGCATTTCACTACTTTGCCCTAAGAAGCCATCACAGCCATGCCTACTATTGAAGCTAAGTGCAGCATGTGACCCAGCCTCTATTTAAGCTGGAGTCACGTAGCTGCTCTTAGTGTAGGGACAGGTTGCTGCAGGTGCTCTCAGGGAGAGATTAGGGAAGAAATCTGTTGAACTTGGTGGTGTTTACTCTTCAAACTACTGCAATTGAGCCCTGAGCCCAGTGATACTGCAAAATAATTTGAATCCATCTGTTACTGAGGTGGGGGTCGGCAGCCATTTTAGCAACTACAGTGTCCTAAATTAATCCCAAGGCTTTAAAAAAATTAATCCACCGACCGAAGTGCCATAGAATTGGTCGACAGAGAAAAGGCCCAGGACTGCGCGTCCCCTTTAAGCAGGGAAATTATTATTATTATTATTATCCCTACTCTCTGAGTCTCATCGCCAGATGAAGACGGCCGCAACCGAAAGTACAGCCTGCATGACTCCCTAAAGCGGATAAAGTCATCCACATCCCCTGAAAATCTATCAGAAAGAGCAACTCTAGGCTCCCCATAAATTTGACTTCCTCCAATAGCACCTAATGCCAGAGAATTCTGACAACATGCGACTGAATTGTGCAGTTCAGCAACCTCCAGGGATAATCCCTGCATGCGATCCACTAATGCATCAACTGACTCCATCTCACAGCAGCGGAGAAATGGCAGTCTAGGTATTGGCGGGTCATAATGTCACGGCGGGAAGGATACAAGATACAATAAACACACAGAAAACCTCAAAACAAGCGTCTAGGCCAGAAGCTGGGGATAAAGGTCACCTCCTAACAATATCCTACCAACTGACCCTAGACTACTGTGCACACGTTCAGACCCTAAAGGTGGGAATCAACGTGCCCCCGTGCCTAAGACTGAAAATTCCCTAAAGTCCCTGAGATAGTAGAAAAGGGGGAAAGAGGCAGCCTGCTTCCTCTAGTCCTGGAGGAGGCAGGTGTCTCTCTAGTACCAAAAAAAGAAACCAAAACCAACTTATCTTGTAGCAGAGCAGAAACAGCGAATCCACCTTTCCACAGAGCAAGATAGAAGCTATAACCCACACAGGACACTGGGAAGGTGCATGATTTAAACTCACACAAATGACCCCACCCAGTGCACCTGAAGGGAGGCGGATACAGCTCAACTTCAAGTTTAAAACAAACAAAGAGCTACACACTTGCTGCCAACCTGACAGACCTCCGCACATAACTAGAGCAGGGCATAACAGGCACCTGCCACCCAGCAAACAGAGGATGTGCTACTAACACCACCACCTCCGTCATCATCACCAAGCATCTCCACCATGTCACACGCAAGCATTCAGCTGTCCATCTCCCAAACACTGGAGAGAAAGAGAAAATACCCACCTACCCTCTCTCAATCCCTGATCCTGAATGCCAGCATTTCAAAATTACTGGCCTTTAAAATGCTGTCATTCCGTCTGGTGGACACGGACTGTTTTAAACAGCTGATGGTGGCTATCCCACAGTACATCGTTCCCAGCCAACACTACTTTTCCAGGAGAGCCGTCCCTTCCCTGCACAACCAAGTGAAGTTGCCATCTGTGGCAAGGTCCACATAACCACAGATACATGGACCAGTAAGCATGGGCAGGGACACTATATCTCCCTAACTGCACACTGGGTAAATGTAGTGGCGGCTGGGCCCGAGGCGGATAGCGATTTGGCGCATGTCCTTCCACCACCGAGGATCGCAGGGCATTATTCTTTGCCTCCTGTTGCTTCCTCCTCCTCCTCTTCTACCACCTCCTCATTCGGTCAGCGAAAGACCTTTACCACCAACTTCAGCACAGCCAGGGGTAAACGTCAGCAGGCGGTTTTAAAACTCATGTGTTTGGGGACAAACCCCACACTGCACAGGAGCTGTGGAGGGGCATAGAAGAACAGACCTGTGAGTGGTTGCTGCCAGTGAGCCTCAAGCCCGGCCTGGTGGTGTGCGATAATGTGCGAAATCTTGTAGCAGCTCTGGGACTAACCTGTTTGACGCACATCCCTTGCCTGGCGCATGTGCTGAATTTGGTGGTGCAGAAATTCCTTAAAAATTACCCAGACATGTCAGAGCTGCTGCAGAAAGTGCGGTCCATCTGTGCGCACTTTCGCCGCTTTCACCCTGCCGCTGCTCGCCTGTCTGCGCTGCAGCGTAACTTAGGCCATCCCGCTCACCGCCTCATATGCGACATGCCCACCAGGTGGAACTCCACCTTGCATATGCTGGAGAGACTGTGCGAGCAGCAGCAGGCGATAGTGGAGTTTTATCTGCAGCACGCACGGGCCAGTCACTCTGCGGAACAGCACCACTTCACCCAATGAGTGGGCCTCCATGCGAGACCTGTGTGCCTTGTTGCGGTGTTTAGAGTACTCAACCAACATGGCCAGTGTCGATGGCACCGTTCTTAGCGTTACAATACCACTTCTATGTCTCCTTGAAAAAACACTTAGGGCAATGATGGAAGAGGAGGAGGAAGAGGGGGCATTTCACAGGGTTTCAGGCCAGTCATTCAGAAGTGGCTCAGAGGGTGGGTTCCTGCACTAGCAGAGGCCAGGTACACATGTGGCCAACCAGGGCACAGTTCTGAAGGACGAGAAGGATGAGGTAGAGGAGGAGCAACCGGGTTTACAGCAGGGTGGCAACCAACGCAGGTCAAGGCCATCACTGGAGCATGGCTGGGGGGATACGGAGGACACAGACGATACACCACCTACAACGACCATAGAGTTGCCCACATTTTAACTTGTGCTGACTACTGGGTTGCCACCCTGATGGATCCCCGTTCCAAAGACAACGTGCCGTCCTTAATTCCCTCACTGGAGCGTGATAGGAAGATGCGCGACTACAAGCGCACACTGGTAGACATGCTCCTGAGGGCATTTTAACTGACACCGGGGGACAAGTGGAAGCACAAGGCGAAGGCACAGGCGGAGAAGCAGGAGGAGGAAGAGGTCGCCAACGCAGCTGGGTCACGGCCAGCACCTCACAAGGCAGGGTTAGCATGGTCGACATGTGGAAAAGCTTTGTCACCACGCCACAGCAACCGGCACCACCAGCTGATATGGAACGTCTTAGCAGGAGGCAGCATTTGAACAACATGGTGGAACAGTACGTGTGCACACGCCTACACGTACTGACCGATGGGTCTGCCCCATTCAACTTCTGGGTCTCCAAATTGTCCACATGGCCTGAGCTTGCCCTTTATGCCTTGGAGGTGCTGGCCTGCCCTGCAGCCAGTGTATTGTCTGAACATGTATTTAGCACGGCAGGGGGCTTCATTACAGACAAAAGCAGCCGCCTGTCCACAGCCAACGTGGACAAGCTCACGTTCATTAAAATGATCCAAGCTTGGATCCCACAAGACTTGTCTGTACCTTGTGCAGAATAGACATTTATACCCGCCTCAACCATACATTCTTGTACTCAAGTGCACATATTCTTTGATTTCTTTTTTTTTTATTTGTCCCATTATTTTGGGGGGCTATCCTTAAAAAAAAAAAAAACATTGTTAGCTGACTCCCTTCTCCTCCTCCATCTCCGCTTAGACCTACAACACAACAATCACTGCCTCCTCAACCTCCGACTCCACATCCACCTCCTCCTCCGAGTTGCAGGTTAATAATTTAAAATTGTTATTTACTTTATTTTATGTTAAGTTATTTCCTTTTCCACATTTGATTGCAGGGCGATTGTCCAGCTCTTAAGCACATTTTGCTGCCTTTTGCAGCCCTCTAGCCCTTTCCATTACATTTTTAGGGCCATTTTAGTGCCCAAAAGTTCAGGTCCCCATTGACTTCAATTAGGTTCGGGGTCAAGTTCGGATCCCGAACCCGAACTTTTTTGTGAAGTTCGGCCGAACCCGTTGAACCCGAACTTCCAGGTGTTCGCTCAACACTAGTCAAAACTGCTTCAAAAATGTTCTTTGAGAGAAGCCACATGTGCCATAGACACAAGGACAGGAGAATACCCCATTGACTTCATGGCTGTGGAATCGAAAAATTAACTTTTATTTCCAATATAATGTTGTTTTAGCCCTACATTTTTTATTTTCACAAGGGCTAACAGGAGAAAATTCACCCCAGAATTTGTTAAGCATTTTTTCCTGAATATGGCAACACCTCATACGTGGTCATAAACCGTTGTTTAGGGACACGGCAGCATTCAGAAGGGAAGAAACAGCATCGGGATTTTCTAACATGTAATTTGCTGAAATTGTTTTAGGGGCCATAATATTTTTACTTTTTCACCAATGTAGCTGTGTGGAGGCTTGTTTTTTGTGGGATGGGCTGCAGTTTATATTCATATAATTTTGGGGTACATAAGTCTTTTTTATCACTTTTTATAACATTTTTTGTAGCGGTGAATTAGGTAAAAATGGCAATTGTGTCTGTTTTTTATTTTTATTTTTAAGGGGTTCCTCTAGCGGTAAATATGATAGGATAATTTTATTCAGTGGGTTGATATGGTTATGGCGATACAAAATTTATATAGTTTTTTTAAGTATTACTACTTTTTTAGCATACAATAATTTTTGTGCTTAAAATAAATGATATTTTGCATCACCATATACTAACATCAATTACATTTTAATTTTTTCACCAATGTAGCTGTGTGGGGGCTTGTTTTTTGCGGGATGGGTTGTAGTTTTTATTGGTAACATTTTGGGGTACATAAGTCTTTTTAATCCCTTTTTATCACTTTTTTTGGAGGTGAATTGGGTAAAATGGCAATTGTGTCAGTGTTTTTTATTTTTATTTTTTATGGGGTTCCTCTTGCGGTAAGTATGATATTATAATTTTATTCTGTGGGTTGATATGGTTATGGCGATACCAAATTTATATAGTTTTTTTATGTTTTACAAATTTTTCAGCATAAAATCACTTCTGTGTTAAAAATAAATTATATTTTGTATAGTCATATACTAAAGTCCATAACTTTTTTATTTTTTCACCAATGTAGCTGTGTTAGGGCCTGTTTTTTTGCGGGATGGGCTGTAGTTTTTATTGGTATTATTTTGGGGTACATATGACTTTTTGATTACTTGTTATTTTTTTTTGTGGAGGTGAGGTGACAAAAACAGCAATTCCGTCATTGTTTTCTACATTTTCTACACTGACTGCGGCATCCATGGGGTTAAACTGCCGAGATGGGTGCCAGCACCGATTTCGGCCGTAGCAGCAGAGTGTTGCAGTGTCCTGAAACACACTGCTTAATATTGAGATTGTGTTTCATGAAAATGTGCTTGTGCCTGAGTTCCCATAAAGTTGCACAGGGAGGGGGAGGTTCTAAGAAACCTCCCAGGGCTGACTCTGCCCTGCTCACTGAGAAGAAGAAGGAGGAGAGTGTGATGTCTAAGTAAAAAGCTGCACCTCAGCAGCCATTTTAGAGAGTTATCTAAACTTCAGAGTTAGTTCCATGTACCAGCCCATAGAAGGGAAAGATTATAGAAGATCCAGGCAACCCAGAGAGGGAGTGCGAATATTGGCAAAAGAAGGTAATTGTCGTCTATCAGGCTCTAGTCTCCTTTGCATTTGATGGAGAAATTCTAAGCTACCAGCTGCCCACCATAACCAAAGACAGAAAGGCCACCTGTCAGGAGATAGTATTCCTAGAGAGGATACAGAAGTATATGACTATACAGTACAGGAGAGATAGTACATCCTGCCAGCCTGGAGAAACAAGGGATTGATTGTTATAGAGGAAAACTACCCCTTATGCAACTTTTGGGAACTAACCTGAGCCATTGTAGAAGCTGCCTTGCTTTAAATTACTTTTGCGCACCTTGATGACATTTGGATCATCTTCAGTAAAGTACTGGGAATTTAAGAGAACTGGTTCTTTTTTGTGAACTTATCACCTATTTGCACCTTAGGGTGCTGGCGTCACGAACACCAGGTACCCTGCCTCCACAGCGCCTTAAACCCACACCACCAAGGGCACCTCAAACATCCTTTAGGCGTGAGTTCCTGGACAACAGAGTGTCCCCCGAAGGAACTGGTGCTGTCCTTCCATTCACTACACGCCGGCCCAGGGAGCGCTGCTAACCGTAAGTCAAACTGCTACTACCCCCATCGGCCCACCATAACTCACACATATTGCCCCTGCAGCAATGTAAGTTACAGCTGGCACTCTCTGCTGATGGCAGCGGCTCAGTTCCAGAGAGGATCAGGCTGCAGGGGGCATCAGGATGCAATGGGGGCATCTGGGGGGCATTATGGGGCGCCACTTAATTACTGGGGGCAATATAAATATCAGGGGCACTGGGGGCACATTGGGGGTCTTACCAGAATTCAGGCTGTGATCTCCAGCGTGGAGATCACAGCCTGAAACTGGCATTTTCACACTAAAGCGCTCTGATTAGTTAGTCTGCAGAGACTAACCAATCGGCGCGCTTGCTGACAAGGCACCGCTCTGATTGGTCCCTTGCCGGCTTTCTCGGTGTGTCTGCTTTCCGGGAGAGCAGAAACTCCGGAGCTATGACACTTTATAGTGTCACAGCACCGTTAAGCAGTTTGGACGTGACTGTACATCCAAATGCATTAAATTACTTGCGACTTGGATGTACAGTTACGTCCAAATGCATGAAGGGGTTAAGCAATAGGTCATTTTCTAAAAAAAAAAAGTTTAACATATAAATGTAAAAATGTAATTTAAACTACAGGTGATGCAATGCTGCTACTTGACCTTTATCCCCATTAGGCCTGTTTTAACAAGGGGGTGAAACAAACCAGGCTTGACTCCCTTTTCCCAGTGACTCCATAGCAGATGCATTGCCAGCCTCTGTGGTATGCATGGCTCTGGTCACAGGTTTATCCTCTGTATGAATACATCTTTCTGCAGCCTACTACATTCTCCTGAAATATATGTTCAGGATTGATATACAGTACAGTAACTGCAGTACCCCAGACCAGGTTATTTGCAAACTCCTCTTACTATTTAATGTTACTTAATATGTTAATGCACTGTAGTGTACCCAGTATAGCTTTTGTATGGATCGGTCAGGGTTAATAATCCTGACCTAGCCCCCTGCAGGAAGTAAGGTGTGGATTCGGGATCCACCCCTAGTTCAAGTCTAGTCTAGAGTTAGAAGAGGAAGGGAATTCTGTGATATGTGCTCTCTTCTCACAAGACTGGGCCAAATGTACCAGAGAATCAGCATCTCTGATGATTATCTACTGAGAAAAAGACCTCACCATTTTTATAGTTCTCCAGGAAGAAAGAAAGGATAAGAAGGTCCAGAATCTGCATGGCCGAGCACTGGAGTCAGTCAGTAAGGTATGTTGCCACCACTGCAAAGAGTAATATTGCCAGCCTTAGATTCTGCAGAGAGAGACTTTGGAGAGACAGAGGGAAGGAGTACTACAATTCCCATCCTTGCTCAAATCCATACAATGCTATCAGGGAAGATTTGCACTGTGAACTATTTTGAGCTGTTTAATACCATTAGATGTACTACAACTCCCATTCTGCACAAGAGAGACGTTTATTTTCCTACAGATATCCTGGTTACTGACTCCTGCAGCATACACCAGCTATTGCACCCTGCACCTACTGCCTTACAACCACATCAAACCACAACATCAAGACACCCCAACTACCATCAGGTAGGAGCCCCAACATCAGGGTGTTCCCAGAGGAAAGAAAGGGTGCACCCTCCTACTATTGCCCTTGTCCTAAGAAACATCTGTGTGCGGTTTGCCACTGTGATTGACCATTACAGACAGAGCCTCTACCACTCCCATCGTCGGCCCCGCTCCTCTAGGGCCTGAGGCATAACCGACCTGTGTAAGATATAGTTAAAACACATATGTGTAAGCTCACCATATCTACAGTGTAGCAACAAAAGTACTTACCTTAAGTGTTACTGTGCTGATTAATATAGCATATCTGCCCCAGTCACTGAATCTAATCTTCTGTGATATTCCTGTGAGTAGGAGTCAGCAAAGGTAGCACTAACACGTTTCCAGGGTTTCTTTAAGAAATGTCACAACCCTTTTTTTAGTTATTTGGATGTAACATGGGCAGATTCTTCGAACTGCTTTATTGATATTAAGGAAGCATAGCTCGGGTGCCACTTATAACTTAACTGGTTTTTCAGGCTTTACGTCACTCCAGCTTAATCATTGTATAATGCATGCAAAGTTCTTCAATTTTTATTCAATATACTTTGTAAATCAATTTTACATTTTCAGGATCTCTGCTTTCTGGCAGTAAATCCAAAGGAGTTCATTTACTAAGACAAACTTTTTACACAGGTCTGAGATTCCCCCTACATTGCTGTAAGATTTGGCTACTAGCTGGAGTACATTTCAGGCATAAATTTTTAGTAAATTTAGTAAATTTGCTGGGGTTCTGGCCCCAGCACAGCCCCAGACACGTCTCCTCTGAGAGGTAACTACCGGTGTATCCAGTCTAAGTAATCCATAGCAGTATGAATTGCTCTCTATGCATTATTGTAGGTACTGTAAAATGTATCAGTTTGCATCCCAGAATTTTTAGGTGCTTTTTTAAAGAGATTGGTGGAGATTTATCAAAACTAGTGTAAAGGAAAACTGTTTAAGTTGCCCATAACTAGTGTTGAGCGAACAGTTTGAGCATAGTTCGGGTTCGTACCGAATTTTGGGGTGTTCGGGACACAGACCCGAACCCGAACATTTTCAAAAAAGTTCGGGTTCGTTGTTCGGCGATTACTTCCCGCTTTCTGAAGGGCTGCACAGCAGCCAATCAGCTAGCGTTTTACTTCTTGCCCTAAGAGCCCATCACAGCCATGCCTACAAATGGCATGGCTGTGATTGGCCAAGTGCAGCATGTGACCCAGCCTCTATTTAAGCTGGAGTCACGTAGCGCTGCACGTCACACTGCTCTGATTAGTGTAGGGAGAGGACGCAGCTTCTGTCAGGGCGAGATTAGGCAGGGAAAAGTCAGCAACAGCACCTAATAAACTGATCGATCTACAGCTGTGAATGATTGAACTTCTGCTAGTTACTTGCTCACTGTTTTTTAGGCTGCACAGAGCGTTTTTCTGTCACTTATTTTCTGGGGTGATCGGTGGCCATTTTGTGACTTGTGGTGCACCAGAACAAGCTGCCACCAAGTCCATCAATCCATCAATACTAGTTTTTTTTTTGCTATATACTACATCAGGGGCTTGGCTGTGCTAATTGTCACCCTTAGAAACTCAGGATAGCAATTTCTATATTTTATTAAGGGGTTAAATACAATTGCCCAAATACCAATTCCCTAAATCTGGTGTTCCAGCATTGGCTAGCCAAGTATAATACTGTCTGCTGTCTGGCAAAGGATAGATTATTTTCTGTGGTGAAATTCAATTGCCAAAATAGCAATACCATAAATCAGTGGTTTCAGCTGTGGCTGGCCAAGTTTCATAGTGTCCGCAAAAACATATATTTTGTTGTGGGGTGAAATTCAATTGCCAAAACAGCAATACCATAATTCAGTGGTTTCAGCACTGGCTGGCCAAGTTTCATAGTGTCCTGCAAATTATATATTTTGTTCTGGGGTGAAATTCAATTGCCAAAATAGCAATACCATAAATCAGTGGTTTTAGCTGTGGCTGGCCAAGTTTCATAGTGTCCGCAAAAACATATATTTTGTTCTGGGTGAAATTTAATTGCAAAAATAGCAATACCCTGAATCTGGTGTTCCAGCTGTTGCAGGCCTAGTTTAAATTTGTCCGTAACAGGGTATATTTTGTTCTGGGGTGAAATTCAATTGCCAAAATAGCAATACCATAAATCAGTGGTTTCAGCTGTCGCCTCATATGCGACATGCCCACCAGGTGGAACTCCACCTTGCACATGCTGGAGAGACTGTGCGAGCAGCAGCAGGCCATAGTGGAGTTTCAGCTGCAGCACGCACGCGTCAGTCGCACTGCGGAACAGCACCACTTCACCACCAATGATTGGGCCTCCATGCGAGACCTGTGTGCCCTGTTGCACCTGTGTGCCCTGTTTCGAGTACTCCACCAACATGGCCAGTGGTGATGACACCATTATCAGCGTTACAATACCACTTCTATGTCTCCTTGAGAAAACGCTTAGGACGATGATGGAAGAGGAGGTGGCCCAGGAGGAGGAGGAGGATAAGGGGTCATTTTCAGCACTTTCAGGCCAGTCTGTTAGAAGTGGCTCAGAGGGAGCAACAGCAGAGGCCAGGTACAAATGTGGCCAGCCAGGGCCCACTACTGGAGGACAAGGAGGATGAGGAGGAGGTGGAGGAGGATGAGGATGAAGCAGGTTCACAGCGGGGTGGCACCCGACACAGCTCAGGCCCATCACTGGTGCGTGGCTGGGGGGATACGGAGGACGATGACGATACGCCTCCCACAGAGGACAGCTTGTCCTTGCCTCTGGGGAGCCTGGCACACATGAGCGACTACATGCTGCAGTGCCTGCGCAACGACAGCAGAGTTGCCCACATTTTAACGTGTGCGGACTACTGGGTTGCCACCCTGCTGGATCCCCGGTACAAAGACAATGTGCCCACCTTACTTCCTGCACTGGAGCGTGATAGGAAGATATGCGAGTACAAGCGCACGCTGGTAGACGCGCTCCTGAGAGCATTTCCAAATGTCACAGGGGAACAGGTGGAAGCCCAAGGCGAAGGCAGAGGAGGAGCAAGAGGTCGCCAACGCAGTTGTGTCACGGCCAGCTCCTCTGAGGGCAGGGTTAGCATGGCAGAAATGTGGAAAAGTTTTGTCTCCACGCCACAGCTAACTGCACCACCACCTGATACGGAACGTGTTAGCAGGAGGCAGCATTTCACTAACATGGTTGAACAGTACGTCTGCACACCCCTCCACATACTGACTGATGGTTCGGCCCCATTTAACTTCTGGGTCTCCAAATTGTCCACGTGGCCAGAGCATTTTATGCCCTGGAGGTGCTGGCCTGCCTGGCGGCCAGCGTTTTGTCTGAACGTGTATTCAGCACGGCAGGGGGCGTCATTACTGTCAAACGCAGCCGCCTGTCCACAGCCAACGTGGACAAGCTGACGTTCAAAAAAATGAACCAGGCATGGATCCTACAGGACCTGTGCCTCCCTTGTGCAGAATAGACATTTATAACTGCCTCCCCCTCAAACATGTATTCTTGTACTCCGGGGCACTTCTTAATTGAATCCTCATTTTTTTAACTTTACCATGATCTTGCGGTGCAACCCAAAGTTGAATGAACCTCTCCTCTGTCTGGGTGCTGGGGCCGAAATAACTGAAAGTGGCCTTCTCCAGTGGTGGGTGATATGACGCATGATTCTTTGCTGTGGGACCTCTCTCCTCTGTCTGGGTGCTGGGCCTAAATAACTGAAAGTGGCCTTCTCCAGTGGTGGGTGATATGACGCATGATTCCTTGCTGTGGGACCTCTCTCCTCGGTCTCGGTGCTGGGCCGAAATAACTGAAAGTGGCCTTCTCCAGTGGTGGGTGATATGACGCCTTATTCCTTGCTGTGGGACCTCTCTCCTCTGTCTGGGTGCTGGGCCTAAATAACTGAAAGTGGCCTTCTCCAGTGGTGGGTGATATGACTCATGATTCCTTGCTGTGGGACCTCTCTCCTCTGACTGGGTGCTGGGGCCTAAATAACTGAAAATGGCCTTCTCCAGTGGTGGGTGATATGACGCATGATTCCTTGCTGTGGGACCTCTCTCCTCTGTCTGGGTGCTGGGGCCTAAATAACTGAAAGTGGCCTTCTCCAGTGGTGGGTGATATGACGCATGATTCCTTGCTGTGGGACCTGTATCTTCGTTCAGGGTGCTGGGGTCGAAATAACTGAAAGTGGCCTTCTCCAGTGGTGGGTGATATGACGCATGATTCCTTGCTGTGGGACCTCTCTCCAATTGATATTGGTTAATTTTTATTTATTTTATTTTATTTTAATTAATTTCCCTATCCACATTTGTTTGCAGGGGATTTACCTACATTTTGCTGCATTTTGCAGCCCTCTAGCCCTTTCCTGGACTATTTTATAGCCTTTTTAGTGCCTAAAAGTTCGGGTCGAGTTCGGATCCCGAACCCGAACATTTTCGGGAAGTTCGGCCGAACTTCCCGAACCCGAACTTCCAGGTGTTCGCTCATCTCTACCCATAACAACCAAATGTCACCTTTCATTTTTCAAAGGAGCACTTAAAGGGCTTGTCCCACAAAAAATATTCTACAGTTTTTGAACCAGCACTTGGAGCTGAATACTTTTGTAATTACATGTAATTCAAAATGTACTATTGCTACTGAGTTATTCAATAAAACACATCTGCAAAGCTCCATGCACTTTAGTTTTTTTCTTATTTCTTTGTCGTGCTCACCGAGATGGCCACACGTGCTCAGTTTCATCCTTCAACTGCCTGTAATAGGCAGAGCATAGTCATAGCCCCCTAGCTGCAGCAGAAAAGACACTCCTCTTGAGCCATCAGCTTGATATAATGGGGAGATCTCTGGATCCATGTGAGGTATGGGCAGGGCCGGCAAACTTAAATACACAGAAAAGACACTCCTCTTGAGCCATCATCTTGATATAATGGGGAGATCTCTGGATCCATGGGAGGTACGGGCAGGGTCGGCAAACTGGGCAATTGCCCTGGGCCCCAATTCTCTGGACAGATTGCAGAAGGTTGAACAGTCAGAACTCCAGAGTGGGGAATTTACCAGCTTAGGAGTCCCTGCCCTGTCTCAATATATGCATATGTCCATATATGGAGTCAGTGTTATGAACATGAAAGGGGTATTCCCAAGCATTGTCATTATGCTTAGGGATACCCTGTGTATAATTGAATCTTATTTAGACTATTTTTTAAATGTCCCTGAGGGGATTTGAACTCACAACCTTCTACATTAAGGGCAAGAACCATAATCACTGGGCTATACAGCTTTATGCTAGGTCAGTGCTGAAAAACCTCATAGAGGTGTCTATTCTATAATACAAGAAAATCTTCTATGCTGTTTTTAACAGAAGAGAAACTTCTATGATGTTTTCAAGCACCAACTTAACATTGAGCTCTATAGCCCAGTGGTTAAGGTTTTTACCTGTAATGTAGAAGGTTGTGAGTTCAAATCCCTACAGAAACTTTTTAAAAATAGAGGCTAAATAAAACTTAAATACACAGGGTGTTCCCAACAGTGAAAAGTTTGATTTTATATTAAAAAAAATGGAGCAAAACGTAAAATATGATCAAATAACACCCATATTAACCCACACCAACCTTTTTAACTTGTGTAACCAGTATTTTTTGTTGGGAAAGGTGGCAACCCTAACAGCTCCCCAACTTAGGACCTTTATAGGCCCACTCACTGCAGCAAGCTAAGCCTCATCAGAACTCACTTCTCAAGAAAAAAAAAACATTTTATTGCGATATTCTGATAACTTTTTTATAGTTATATCCACGGTGATATATGGGGGCTCATTTTTTGCTGGACGATCTGTCGTTTTTGACGACAATACCATTTGGGTTGTATATGACTTACTTTTTATTACATTTTTTGGGGAGATAAAGTGATGGAAAAAACTCGAAACGGCCCTTTTTAAATTGTTTTTATATTTTAATAGTATGGGCGCTTTTGCATGCTGCGATGCCCATAATTCTATTTTTATTTTACTTTGTTTTTATTTGGGGGGGGTGATTTTAATTTTTATGGTTACTTATATTTTCAAAACTTTTTTAGTTATATTTTCTTCTTTTTGTTGAGTCCCACAAGTGGACCACAACTTACAATCAGAGGTAAATTGCTCCATTATTCTGTATAGAAATCACTATATCACAGTTCAGTGCTGCCATCTAGTGGCCTGAACTGGGATACAAAACTTAACAATAACAAAGACAGGTGCACGCGGTAATACTAAAACCTCACACTGATGTTAAAATTGAGAGGTTAGTTCGACATATCCTACTAGGATAGTAGCCATGCTTGCAATGGGAGGTGGGAGGTGCCTGTGAGCCCCACCCGAGACTGGCTGATATGGCCCAGGGCCTAAAAGGTGCACCTAAATGTAGCCTGTAGATGAAAAGCACCTCCAAACATAAGAATATACAAACCATTAGAAAACGCGGTGTTCAACAGGCAGGGTATTCTCAAACCCATATGCAGTTGTGCATGTATATAGGGGAGCACATCCTGCACTTGTAGTCCGTTGCTGATGGCAATCAACAGCAAAAAAATGCATACACTGGAAGATGCCAGCAACGGACTACAAGTGCCACAATAACCATCCTACATCCTACAAAAACGTAACAATAACAAAGACAGGTGCACTCTGCGATATTACTAAACCCTTACACTGATGTTAAAATTGAGAGGTTAGTCCGACATATCCTACTAGGAGGACATGTCTTAAGCTCGGGCACCACGCCAAGGTCTCTCAAGTAGCCCGAGGCCCTACCACTCACCTACCTGTGCCGTATGGGCGATACCAGGGACCAGTGGGCAAATTATGAGAGCATAAGGCCTGACTCACAAACAGCTTACCAGTAACCTCCAGCATGTAGCCAGGATATGCTCCCCTATATACATGCACAACTGCATATGGGTTTGAGCATATCCTGCCTGCTTAACACCACGTTTTCTAATGGTTTGTATATTCTTATGTTTGCAGGTGTATAAACTCCAATTTAAATGTGCCTGTTTTTCATCTACAGGCTACATTTAGGTGCACCTGTTTAGGCCCTGGGCCATATCAGCCAGTCTCGGGTGGGGCTCACAGACACCTCCCACCTCCCATGGCAAGCATGGCTACATGCTGGAGGTTACTGGTAAGCTGTTTGTGAGTCAGGCCTTATGCTCCTGTAATTCTCCCACTGGCCCCTGGTATCGCCCATACGGCACAGGTAGGTGACTGGTAGGGCCTCAGGCTACTTGAGAGACCTTAGCGCGGTGCCCGAGCTTAAGACATGTCCTCCTAGTAGGTTATGTCGAACTAACCTCTCAATTTTAAGATCAGTGTGAGGGTTTAGTATTACCGCAGAGTGCACCTGCCTTTGCTATTGTTAAGTTTTTGATTGTTCTCCACATCCACATAATTGTTACCTTATGTAGGATGGTTATTGTGGTACTTGTAGTCCGTTGCTGGCATCTTCCATTGTATGCATTTTTTTTGCTGTTGATTGCCATCAGCAACGGACTACAAGTGCAGGATATGCTCCCCTATATACATGCACAACTGCATATGGGTTTGAGCATATCCTGCCTGTTTAACACCACGTTTTCTAATGGTTTGTATATCCTGAACTGGGATATACTAACAATGAGCCTGGAAGCCTACTAGTAAAGGGTGTGACTCATTTTTAGGGGAGGGAGGATGTGGCATATTCTGGGGCCATGAGGGTGAAGAACTGTGTGAGGAGCTTTACGGGTTTGAAAATGTGTGGGAGGGCTGGAATCGACAGAATGTAACTTTGTTGTTAGTACATTACTACAAGATTTGGCGCCCCACTTTTGATTTTGCCCAGGGCCACATTTTGTCTAAAACCGGCCCTGGGTACAGGGCTGGTTTTAGCTTTGTTAGAAAAAGATTGTCATGTATTATATGATGTCTGATTTTCATTTTTTACATCAGTCATGGGACAACCCCTTTAATATGCACTTGTCTGTCAAAGGCTGAATTAAAATGTTTTTGTAAAGGTGCATGAAGAACGTGTAGCAGCCCTGCAGATTTGATCCAATGCCACTTTTTATTTTTATTTATCTTTGCCCGAGCAACAAAGTGAACTGAATTGAGTGTGCTGTAACTCCACCTGGTAAGGGTGCTTTCACACTAGCGGTTTTACTTTCCGGCATAGAGTTCCGTCGTCGGGTCTCAACGCCGGAAAGATACTGATCAGGATTATCCCCATGCATTCTGAATGGAGAGCAATCCGTTCAGGATGCATCAGGATGTCTTCCGTTCAGTATGTGAACGTTTTTTGGACGTTGACAAAACCGCAGCATGCTGCGGATTTGTCTCCGTCCAAAAATCCGGAAGACTTGCCGTAACGCCGGATCGGGAATTAATGCCCATTGAAGTGCATTAATCCGGATCCGAAATTAAGCTAAACGACGTTTTGGCGCATCGCCGGATCCAACGTTTAGCTCTGCGCATGCGCAGCAGCAATTCCGATCGGTTACCATGGCAGCCAGGACGCTACTGAAGTCATTGTACAGCAGTGTACTTACCTGTGCTGCGGCCTCCGGGCGCTCCTACATGATGTCACAGGTCCAGGTGGCACATTGATCTATGCGCCGCGGGGACCTGTGATGTCATGAAGAAGCGCACGGCGGCCGCAGCACAGGTAAGTACACTGCTGCGGAGTACCATGGCAGCCAGGACTTCAGTAGCGTCCTGGCTGCCATGGTAACCTGAAAGCATTTCGAAGACTGATCAGGATCCTTATCAGTCTTCAAATGCTTTCAGGCGACTTGCGTTCTGACGGATCCGGCGGACCTGAAGTGCTCATATCCTCAGAACGCAAGTGTGAAAGCACCTTAACTGAAGTACTTGAGATTGAGAAGCAAACTTAATAGTAATCTTGATCCAACCAGTATAGTCTTGCTGGCACTTATGCTTCTCTATAAATGTAACGCCCCAGAGAGGCATTACCACCTTTGCGCCTCTCTACTGTCTCCTATGGTTAACCTAATGTCAATCTATGTATTAATTTCCAGGTCCTGCACAATGTGTATTCATATTTCTTATTATGTAACTGTTCACGTGTAATATGCCTGGTTCACCAGCAGGAAGCAGCATAAATGGCAGAGCTATTTTACCTAGTTTGGAACCCTTCTTTCCATTCTAGCTTTCTCTAAGGAGGGAGGAACTAATTAGTAAGAAGTCAGTTCAGCTTAACCCCTTCTAGGGGAAGGTCTAGCTTACCCCCATGCTTGGGGAAGGCAGCAGGAGCATGTGTCTGCTGGACGAGCCCTGTCTAGACCAGCCAGAGCACCTTCAGCTCTGCTGGACATGGAGGCCAAAGCTGAAAGCCTCAGAAACCAGGAGTAAAGTTTTTGCTGGACAAAGCTAGAGACAGACCAGACTACAGAAAGTTAAGTACAACCTAAAGAAGAAGCCGAGTTCTATAGCCAGCCTGTTAGCACAGCAGAGCCAGAGAGCAACAGATGTAGCAGAGAGGAGTTTGGCTGCCACAGTTAATGCCAAAGCCTGCTGGAACCAAGACAAAGCCTGTAAATTGTTTGGATTAATGTTTGCCAAAGGAAAGCTGTTATCAACTTCAATACAAGGTCTGGACTCAAGTTATTTTATCATCTTCTTCATCAACAACCCCCCTTTCATTGCTGCGGAGCCAACGCCTAAGGTCCAGCGTATCCAGGTAGGAGCACCGTGACACATGCACCAACATTAAGGGACATTTAGGTCGCCCTACACCACTCTGGCATTCCTACACCTGGGTACCATACACAGTATCACTAAAAGGGGCCATGTGCCCTTGTTGCTTCACTGCAACTGGTGTCACGACAAGACAAACATAGTTTATAAGGCCGAAAAAAGACATTTGTCCATCCAGTTCAGCCTGTTATCCTGAAAGTTGATCCAGAGGAAGGCAAAAAAACACCCTGTGACGTAGAAGCTAATTTTCCCCCCTTAAGGGGAAAAAATTCCTTCCCAACTCCAATCAGGCAATCAGAATAACTCCCTGGATCAACGACCCCTCTCTAGTAGCTATAACCTGTAATATTATTATACTCCAGAAATACATCCAGGCCCCTCTTGAATTCCTTTATTGTACTCACCATCAGCACCTCCTCAGGCAGAGTTCCATAGTCTCACTGCTCTTACCGTAAAGAATTCTCTTCTATGTTTGTGTACAAACCTCCTTTCCTCCAGACGCAGAGGATGTCCACTTGTCACAGTCACAGTCCTGGGGATAAATAGATGATGGGAGAGATCTCTGTACTGACCCCTGATATATTTATACATAGTTATTAAATCTCCCCTCAGTCGTCTTTTTTCTAAAGTGAATAACCCTAATTTTGATAACCTTTCAGGGTACTGTAGTTGCCCCATTCCAGTTATTACTTTAGTTGCCCTCCTCTGAACCCTCTCCAGATCTGCTATGTCTGCCTTGTTCACAGGAACCCAGAACTGTACACTGTACTCCATGTATGGTCTGGCTAGCGATTTGTAAAGTGGTAGGACTATGTTCTCATCACGGGCGTCTATGCCCCTTTTGATTCAACCCATTATCTTACTGGTTTCTTCAGCTTAGTTTGCTGTTCACTAAAATTCCTATTCCATGTCAGTGTTACCGAGTGTTTTACCATTTAGTATGTACAGGTGACTTGCATTATTCCTTCCCACGTACATAACCTCGCATTTGTCAGTGTTAAACCTCATCTGCCACTTCTCTGCCCAAGCCTCCAATCTATCCAGATCCATCTGTAGCAGTATACTGTCCTCTTCCGTGTTAATTACTTTACACAGCTTAGTGTCATCTGCAAAAATAGATATTTTACTGTGAAAGCCTTCTACAAGATCATTAATAAATATATTGAAAAGATTAGGGCCCAATACTGACCCCTGAGGTACCCCACTAGTGACAGTGACCCAATCTGAGTGTGTACCGTTAATAACCACCCTCTGTTTTCTGTCACTCAGCCAGTTACTTACACACATACAGATATTTTTTAAATGCTTTGGAGAAATCCAGATATTCGACATCCATTGATTCGCCGCTGTCAAGTCTGGAACTTAATAATCAAAATGCACACTTTGGACCTAGGATTAATTCATAATACGTAGTACAATAACCCAATTAGGGCTATCTAATTCCTGTTTCTGGTCATTTTTATTTTAAAACATAACATTTATTATTTATCTTAAGAGAAACAACCAAACAATATTTAATTAAAATAAAGTGGTCATGAGGCGCAACTGTGTGAATAGTTATTACTAAAGATTCACCACATATAATCAATAGGTGGGAGATCTCTGTGGGATATTCATTTCATACCCCTCAGTTACTATTAGGTTACTGTAGCTTGCCACTTGGCCACAATAACACTCTCAAAGTAGATATAGTTAGGGTCTATTATAGGATGTATAGCTTATCTTACCTAGGATAGCTATCCCTGATTTATAGTATTCACGTCCCTATATATCCCTAATCCTTATTTCTCCCTGCCTATGTAGTGATCCAAGCATTCACCCAAATATCGGAGTGCCTGCAGCACACTCCGTATTATTACTGCATACACAACTGCGTCCATACATGACCGCTTTAACTTAAAACTCTAATCGTAGCTCCCCCAACATGTTTCGTCACCTAACGTGGTGTCTCTTTAGGGGTGATGGAGTTACCGCAAACACGAGTGTTTAATCTCAATACTATTTAAGGATTGGGGGCGGGATCATCCTGTCCATTCAGCCAGTATCTTAAGCCAGCTCGTGTTAAAGGCAATGGAGGTATCCAGTAAGATCCAATATATTACCTTGGTGAGGTATGATAGGCTGTAAGTCCGCGCATCCCTCAGGTTTCCTGCGGAGTTTACGGAGATACTGGATTTCTCCTTCTCAGTTACGTGCGTCCCCATGCGCTAGGATGTTCAATAATAGGACCAAATCTCTCATTTTTATCCATTTACCCATTTATCTATTTAATTCCAAACTTCATTTATATATTACCATTGTATAATACTCTATGCCAAAATATTAATGATTTGAATATCGTATAATATACAATTAAAAAAGGAAAAAAGAAAAATTAAAAAATAAATAAATGAAAAAGAGAGGGACTTAGGAGTACTAGAAATAATAATGTTAACAAAAATGACATTATTAATTATTTTGCTTGAATTAATTCTCCTTCTGAAAGTATCATTTATTTATTCTTGTATATATAATTAATTAAGGTGCAAATCAATCAATCACACTTTCAGAGTATTAGGATCACTGCAGGATTTAGATCTTCAAAAAATACAATTACAGCTCCATGATGTTTATTTCCCATAATATACTTGATTTCTATTGTACTTTTAATCTTATTATGTTCATTCAATTAATTCATCTCTCATTTTCCATTATTTATTCCTCCATCTTCATATACATTTCTCATATATATATATAAACATATATTTCCCTCATCAATTATTCAGGTCCATTAATCAGATGGAATTATTATCTGCACTGGAAATGTTGGTACCATGCGCTTATATAATTGTCAATGGCTGATTTTGTAAAAATACTTGGATCAAAGGCCTATTTTTGATATCCATTTAAGGCCTCCCATTATTGCTAGAGTTGACTTTTACAGTTTCTAAGACAAACGAAAAAATGTATATATAGAGAATTATCCCTTATTTCAAATGAATGCTGTAAAGGAAAAGCCCTCATTTAGGCCAGTTGGGCTCATGGCATTGAGCCTATGTGTCCAGTGAGCTTCACTCTAAGAGTTTTTTATCTGAATTTCCCCCCTCATTCCTAATTTTATCTTTTCCACTCCCCAGAATCGTAGTAGACTTATATTTTTTCCGTGAATGTATTTCATATGTCTAGAGACTGACATATTTGTCAGTCTAAATTGCACTTAAATGCGACGTCTTAATTCCTGTATCGTCTTCCGTATAATTTGGGGCATGGACCTGCTGCTATATATATCACTCCCTGTGTCTTACAGGCGATAAGCTGTCTTATTTCGGAGACCTTGTTGTCACTTGGATTAGTGAATTATTTAATACGTGAAATGAACTTGCAAAATGAACGGTCACCACAGGGTGCTGATCCCCAGTATTTTCATCTGATTTCAATGTCTCTATTTTTTGGTTCTTGAAGAAAGCTATGGACCAAATGGTCTCTCAGATTGGGACCTCTACAAAAAGTAATTTTTGGATTGTATGAATCTTTTTTTGAGGGGGCCTTCAATAGACCCTTTCTCTTGGTAGTGCTCGCTCTATTGAATGCTTTATTCAGGGGGCGTTTTGGATAGCCCCTATTTCTGAATCTATGAAACAACATCACTTTCCTTAATAAAGGAAATTTCATTGGTACAGTTGAGTCGTGCTCTTAGATATTGGCCAGTCGGAATACCCCTTTTAAGGGGAGGGGATGCCAGCTTGACTTGTTGTAAAAAACAATTCTAGCAATAATAGGAGGCCTTAAATGGATATGAAAAATAGGCCTTTGATCCAAGTATTTTTTACCAAATCAGCCATTGATATATAAGCACATGGTACCAACATTTCCAGTGAAGATTATAATTCCATCTGATTAGTGGACATGAATAATTTATGAGGGAAATATAAGTTTATATATATGAGAAATAATATGTAGCTGTGTTCAGAATTAAGCAATTACATTCAAAATCATGTTAAATAGGAGTCAGCATACGCCTGCCATCATTTACAGCACCTCTGATTAACCCCAAATAAAGTTCAGCGGCTCTAGTTGGTCTTTCCTGAAATTTTTATAGTCTCATACCACAGCAAAAGCCATGGTCCACAGAGAGCTTCCAAAGCATCAGAGGGATCTCGTTGTTAAAAGGTATCCGTCAGGAGAAGGGTACAAAAGAATTTCCAAGGCATTACATATACCATGGAACACAGTGAAGACCGTCATCATCAAGTGGAGAAAATATGGCACAAGAGTGACATTACCAAGAACTGGACGTCTAGTCCCTCCAAAATTGATGAAAAGACGAGAAGAAAACTGGTCTGGGAGGCTACCAAGAGGCCTACAGCAACCTTAAAAGAGCTGCAGGAATATCTGGCAAGTACTGGCTGTGTGGTACATGTGACAACAATCTCCCGTAATTTTTCATATGTCTGGGCTATGGGGTAGAGTGGCAAGACGAAAGCCTTTTCTTACGAAGAAAAACATCCAAGCCAGGCTACTGCAAAAACACATCTGAAGTCTCCCAAAAGCATGTGGGAAAAGGTGTTATGGTCTAATGAAACCAAGGTTGAACTTTTTGGCCATAATTCCAAAAGATATGTTTGGCGAAAAAACAACACTGAAGTGTAGCATTGTGGTGGCATCATCATGCTTTGGGGCTGTTTTACTTCAGCTGGAACTAGGGCCTTAGTTAAGATAGAGGGAATTATGAACAGTTCCAAATACCAGTCAATATTGGCACAAAACCTTCAGGCTTCTGCTAGAAAGCTGAACATGAAGAGGAACTTCTTCTTTCAGCATGACAACGACCCAAGGCATACATCCAAATCAACAAAGGAATGGCTTCATCAGAAGAAGATTAAAGTTTTGGAATGGCCCAGCCAGAGCCCAGACCTGAATCCGATTAAAAATCTGTGGGGTGATCTGAAGAGGGCTGTGCACAGGAGATGCCCTCGCAATCTGACAGATTTGGAGTGTTTTTGCAAATAAGAGTGGGCAAATCTTGCCAAGTCAAAATGTGCCATGCTGATAGACTCATACCCAAAAAGACTGAGTGCAGTAATAAAAACAAAAGGTGCTTCAACAAAGTATTAGTTTAAGGGTGTGTACACTTATGCAATATTATTTTATTTTTTATATTTTTTCTTCCCTCTACCTAAAAGATTTCAGTTTGTTTTTCAATTGAGTTGTACAGTTTATAGGTCACATTAAAGGTGGAAAAAGTTCTGAAATGATTTATCTTTGTCTCATTTTTTTACAGCACAGAAACCTGATATTTTAACAGGGGTGTTGACTTATATCCACTGTACAAGAATAACTAAATTATACTTTGATAAGGAGAATTAATTCAAGCAAAATAATTAATACTGCAATTTTTATCATATGTCTAGCCTATTTTGTTTATTTTTTATTTTTTTCATTGTATATTATACTATATTAAAATAAGTAATATTTTGGCATAGAGTATTATAATATATAAATGAAGTTTGGAATTAATTTTCAATAGGGCCGGAAGAGATGCGGACAGTACACAGTGTGCTGTCCGCATCCGCATTTTCGGTGCGCTTCCCCGATCTTCCGTTCAGCGGCTCCCGAAAAAAATTTAACATGTTCTTTTCTTGTCCGCAATAGCGGACAAGAATAGGCATTTCTATAGGGGTGCCTGGCCCAGTGTATACACAATGGACGTGTGAATAGACTCTAAGGCCTCTTGCACACGACCATATGGCTTTTTCAGTATTTTGCAATCCGCAAAAAACTGATCCACAAAAAATACGGATGACAGTCCGGTAGAACAGTCCTATCCTTGTCCATTATGCGTACAATAATAGGACAAGTTCTATCTTTGAACGGAAAGGAAACGGAAAGTACCTGGAGTACCTTCTGTTTTTTTTTGCGGATCCATTGAAATGAATGCTTCTGTATAGAGAACGCAAAAAACGGTACATAAACGGAAAAAAAAAAGTTGTGTGCAAGAGGCCGTAGGGATATATAGGGACGTGAATATTATAAATCAGGGATAGCTATCCTAGGTAAAATAAGCTATACATTCTGTAATAGACCCTAACTATATCTACTTTGAGAGAGAGTGTTATTGTGGCCAAGTGGCAAGCTACAGTAAGATAATAGCTCCATGTGAGCAATATTTTGATACTATTTCATGTCAACTCTTACTTTATAGTAACTGGGGGGTATGAAGTGAATATTCCACAGAGATCTTCCACCTATTGATTATATGTTGAGAATCTTTAGTAATACCTATTTACACAGTTGCGCCTCATGACCACTTTATTTTAATTAAATATTGCTTAGTTGTTTCGCTTAAGATAAATAATAAATGTTATGTTTTAAAATAAAAATGACCAGAAAAAAGTCTAGAACTTACCTCATAGAAACTGATTAAATTTGTTTGAGATAACCGATCCCTCATGAAGACATGCTGATATGGCGTTATTTGCTTATTTTCAATGACATACTCCAAGATAGTATCTCTTAGAAAAACTTCAAACAGTTTACCCACGACAGATGTTAAACTTACCGGTCTATAGTTTCTGGGCTCTGTTTTTGGACCCTTTTTGAATATTGGCACCACATTTGCTATGCAACAATCCTGTGGAACACTCCCTGTCATTATAGAGTCCTTAACTATCAGAAATAAGGGTCTGGCTATGACATTACTTAATTCTCTTAGGATACGGGGGTGTATGCCATCTGGTCCTGGCGATTTGTCTATTTTATTCTTTTTAACACGCCGCTGTACTTCCTCCTGGGTCAGACAGGGCATTTTGAATGGGGAATTTACTTTTACATTCTGCATTTCATCTGACAGTTTATTTTCCTCAGTGAATGCAAGGGAGAAAAAAATATTTAATAGTTTTGCTTTCTCCTCATCGCTCTCTGCAACTCCCCCCTCATTACTCTGTAAAGGGCCGACTCCTTCAGATTTATACTTTTTACCATTTATATATTTGAAGAACATTTTAGGGTTAGTTTTGCTCTCTTCGGCAATTAATCTCTCGGTCTCTAGTTTGGCTGCTTTTATTAGTTTTTTACATATTTTATTATTTTCTTTATAGTTTTTCAGTGCTTTCTCGCTACCCCCCTGTTTTAGTGATTTAAATGCTTTCTTTTTGTAATTTATTGCTTTCTTTACAGTTTTATTTATCCATATTGTTTTTTCTTTTTCCTTAACTTTTTATTCCCAGGTACCCAGGGTACATACCCAAGGTATGTACCTCTCACAATTAGATTTTAAAAGGTTTTTAAAAATATTCCATTTTGTGGCTGTATTTTTATGTTTGAGGAATTTGTCCCAGTTAGTTAGGCCTATGGCCTCTCTTAGTTGGCTAAGTTTTGCTTTTTTCAAGTTTGGTATTTTTGTTCTTCCCTGAAGAAACACTCTTTTGAATGACAATTGGAAGGTTATTACTTTATGGTCACTATTTCCCAGGTTTCCCCAACCTACAGATATATGAAACACTTTTCCAGCTCACCCACATGAAGATTCCAGCGTGCACGGCACCTCAGGCAAGTTCCTGGATAATGACTTCAGATGAAAAACAACACTTCCAGCACTGCATGGATTTTCATGCAAAATTTCTTCCATTTATTTCAAAGTGACAAGATGAGTACAAGACTGTAATGTTGTACATTAACTTCCCAGTCATAGCTATCATCCAGCCATGTCTCAGTTATTCCCACTGTCATAGCTATCATCCAGCCATGTCTCAGTTATTCCCACTATATCATAGTCCTCCTCCCACATCACTAATTCCAGTTTACCAGTTTTATTAGTCAGGCTTCTGGCATAAGTATACATAGAATTAGTAGGTTTATGTATATTTTTTACCCTACACCTTTCCTTCCGAACTGTTCTAGTCCCTCCTTCCATTCCTCCCCATTCCCATTGCCTCGCCCCCCGGTCTCTATCTGCATTATTTTCCCATCCTATAACGTAATTACCCTCCCCCCCAGTCCCTAGTTTAAACACTCCTCCAACCTTCTAGCCATCTTCTCCCCCAACACAGCTGCCTCTTTCCCATTGAGGTGCAGCTCATCCCTACGATAGAGCCTGTAGCCGACAGAGAAGTCGGCCCAGTTCTCCAGGAAACCAAACTCCTCCTTCCTAGACCAGTTCTTGAGCCACTTGTTAACCTCCCTAATCTCCTGCTGCCTTTCTTGTGTGACTCATGGTACAGGTAGTATTTTGGAAAATACTACCTTTGAGGTTGACCTAAATCCCTAAAATCATTTTTAAGGATGATCCACCTACCTCTAACTTTGTCATTGGTTCGGATATGGACCATGACTGCTGGATCTTCTCCAGCCCCTCCCAGTAATTTGTCAACCCAATCCGCGACATCTCAAAGTCAAGCGCCAGGAAAACAACACACCGTTCGGCGATCCAGATCTTTGTGATCCGTACCCCTAATAATTGAATCTCCCACTACCAGCACCTGTCTGGCCTGCCCTGCTTTCCTGGTCCCCTGCTAACTAGAGCTTACATTCCTCTGACTGGCAGAAGAAGGGTCCAGCCGCAGAATTGCTGTCCCTGAACTGACATCCCTCTCATCTGCCAACCTTGCAAACTTGTTGGGGTGTGTCAGATCAGGGCTAGCCTCCCTGGCACTCTTCTCTCTACCCCGCTTTCTAACTGTTATCCAGCTAGCTACCTCACTTTCCTGAGCCTCTTTGCTACCACCCTCCCCCACATCTAACCCATAGAGTTCTTGCTCAGTGAGCAGCAAACTCTTTTCCAAATTGTCAACGCTTCTCAGTGTTGAAACTCGCCCGGTTAGATAATCGATGTTCGATTCCAAACAGGCAATTTGCTTACATTTTGAACAAAGATATGCACCCTCAATGGCTGTTCGAGGACTGCATACATTAGACAAGATGTGCACTGGACTGAGTTGGAACACATACTAAATGGGGATTAAGCAAGAAAAGAGAAAAAATACAATATAGTGCAGTGATAAGAATGCAACTTACTGTAGTCCCCTCCTAAAGTCCCTGAATCTCAAGTCACATAATCTAAAGTCACACACTAAATACAAACACACACACTTGAAATAAAACACGCGAACGCTCACAAACTTGCATTGTTTGTCTGCTTGCATAAGTGCAGGTCTCAAACCAGGCTGCTTTTTTTCCCTCTGGATTCAAAGGGGATTCAAAACAAGTAGTTTAACTTTTTTCCTCTTAAAAAGCACTGGGGGGAGGCACCCGCTGCATAAACAGCTGGTCCGCCGCCCTGAAGGACCCCAGTCTTCTAATGACCAGTAACTGAAGCTTCTCTTGTTTAGCTGATTGAGGATACCGATAGAAAGTAGGCAGATTAAATCTTGATTTACATAAATGTCAGATGAGACCTTTGGTAGCAGGGCCGGCGCCACCTGTAAGGCGACCTAGGCAATTGCCTAGGGCGCAATTTAGCAGGGGGCGCCGGAACCCTGCGATTGAAAAAAAAAAAAAAAAAAACTTATGTGGTAACGGGGCGGCCGGTGTGCCGCCCGCTATCATGTTGCACTGCCTGAGGGGGCGGACCTGCACTGGTGACACCAGTCCCTGGGGTGACACCCGGTGCGGTCTCCCGCCCCAGGCACCAGAGCAGAGTCGCGGCAGCGGAGCGTGCAGGAGGAGGGCGGGCCGGAGGCGTGTCCCGTCCTCCCTGTTCATCTGATAGGCTGCCGGCCTAGTGCTGGCAGGCAGCCTATCAGAGGCCGGTCTCAGGAGGCGCGATGACGTCATCGCGCCGCCTGAGCCGTACAGCGCGAGACACAGGCCGGAAGAGGCCTGCATCGCATCGCTGCCATGGAGGTAAGTATGTGTTTTTTTGTTTTTTTGTGTTTTTTACTCAAATCAGGGTGGAGCACATATGTGGGGGCTACTGGCACATAAGGGGGTCACTGGCGCATAAGGGGGTCACTGGCGCATAAGGGGGCTACTGATAGTACTGGAGCATAAGGGGACTACTGGCACATAAGGGGGCTTGCTGGCACATAAGGGGGCTACTGGCACATAAGGGGCTACTGGTATATAAGGGTGCTTGCTGGCACATAAGGGGCTACTGGCACATAAGGGGCTACTGGCACATAAGGGGCTTGCTGGCACATAAGGGGGCTACTGGCACATAAGGGGGCTACTGGCACGTAAAGGGGCTTGCTGACACATATAGGGGGCTACTGGCACATAAAGGGGCTTGCTGGCACATAAAGGGCTACTGGCACATAAGGGGGCACTACTGGCACATAGGGGGAGCTACTGCACATAAGGGGAGCTACTGGCACATAAGGGGGCTACTGGCACATAAGGGGGCTACTGGTACATGGGGGCTACTGGTATATAAGGCTTGCTGGCACATAAGGGGGCTTGCTGGCACATAAGGGGGCTACTGGCACATAAGGGGGCTTGCTGGCACATAAGGGGGCTACTGGCACATAAGGGGGCTACTGGCACATAAGGGGGCTTGCTGGCACATAAGGGGGCTACTGGCACATAAAGGGGGCTTGCTGGCACATAAAGGGGCCACTGGCACATAAGAGGGCACTACTGGCACATAAGGGGCACTACTGGCACATAAGGGGGAGCTACTGGCACATAAGGGGGCTACTGGCACATAAGGGGCTTGCTGGCACATAAGGGGCACTACTGGCACATAAGGCGGGCTATTATTATTGTTATAAGGTCGCCTCTGTATATTATTATTATAATGTCCCCTCTGTACTTATTCTTATGTTAATAGCCCCCACTGTATTAGTATTATTATTATTTATACAGAGGGGGCCGTTATTATAATAATAGCACAGAGAGGGCCTTTATATTAATAATAATACCGAGCTCAAGTTGCCATGTTGGAGGGGGAGAATTGGGATATACCCTATATACTGTGTATTATATTATGGGGGCACTAGGAGGAAGGCGGGAGAGGAGCACTATGGGGGCATTTACTAGGGGCACTATATAGGGGTATTTTATACTGGTACATTATGGGGACATTAGCTGAGCTGGGGTATTACAAGGGGTATTTTTTGCACTGTATATTAAAAGGAGAATTATTACTACTGGGGATATTATGGTGGGCTTTATTACTCCCCATGTTATGACCCCCCAGTAGCAGCACCAGCCTCTCCCTGCTCTGCTATCCCTCTGATCCTTCTCCAAATCCTTATTCTGATATCTTTCTCTTTAGGATAAAACACATCATCAGCTCCGCCGATCCCCACAGTATACCTCTACACCGATCCCCCGGCCAAAGTGTGAAGTGGTGTCCGAGATCCCCAAGGGCCAAGCAACTGTAAGTTTTCATGTCAAATATGTTTGTTATACACATATAGCATACACTGCGCACAGCGTCATTGATTACTATGACGCCGTGCGCTTCGTGTCGCCGCTACAGTACCGTAAGGGCAGATCATCTGATAAGGGGCGCCAATTTTTATCTTGCCTAGGGCGGCAAAAATTCTTGCACCGGCCCTGTTTGGTAGGAAATAAGGCATCAACCTTAAAATCACGCTTTCTTGATGTACCTTGACTCAAAGCTCTTTACATGGTAGAGCTTGCAACTCTGACACCCTATTGCCTGATGCAATTGTCACCAGAAATAAAACCTTCCAAGATACGAACCTTAGTGGTGCTTCTATAAGAGGACAAAATGGAGATTCAACCATGGTCTTGAGGAGAATAGCCCAATCCCAGGGTGGAATAGAAGACTTAACTTATGGATTCAAATTGAATAAAGCTTCAAAAAAAATCTCTAAAATGCCTGATTGGACAGAACTATCCATGCAAGCATTGGCAGACGTGAAATGTACTATTAGAGTGTTAGGTTTTAACCCAAAATGGAAACCTTCCTGTAAAAACTGTAAGACTTCAGAAAGATCAGAAATCCATACCTGTTTCTTATAACACCAGACCTTGAACATTTTTCAAATTCTACCATACGCTTTATTAGTAGCCGACATGATGCCAGCAATGTTTTCACCACCGTATCTAACAAGCCCTTCTTCAGTTCTGAACCGACAAATTCCAGGCTGTAAGCTAAAACATCTTCAGTTTGGATCCGGCTTGACTGTATCTCCAGTAATTTCCTCTGGAAAATTGTAGCCAGTGAGGGAACCATGCCCTCCTGGCCAGATGAGCACTATAGCTATGGCTGAGACTTTCGTCTGATTTTCCTAAGCATAGAGTAAAATTTGGATGAATATTCCTTCCCAACTGAAAGACAGGCCATCTATTCTCTCTGGGTGATCAGCTGCATTCCAGGAGCAGAACCTCTTGAGGTTGGTATTGAGGGCTGTTGCCATTATATCTTCTCTTGTGGAGACCACTTCCCCTGAACTCCAAGAACATGGAAGTGTGTTCCCCAACCTGAGGCGTCCAGCATCAGAGTTATTGGAATGGCCAGAAATAATCTGCCCCGTGCAATATTTCTCAGACGAACCCATCAAGAGAGATCTTCCCGAGTTTCTGACTTGATCATCATTAAATAAACCAGAGTTGAAAGATGCAGGTTAAATCTTGTAAAGATGCTGGTTTGCAATGTGTAGATGTGTGCTAATGCCCATGGTACAGCTTCTATAGATGAGGTCAGACTCTAGAACTCTGCTAGTAGTTCTGACTGGCACTTGGTGATGGGATCTTAGACCTCACATCCACCTTGATTTCCTGAATCCACTCCTGTGGGAGCTTAGGCAACCAGTTTCTAGAGTCTAACTGGTAGCCATCTAACCGTAGGGCTGAAGTTAGTGCCACGACTAACTTAGTCAAAACTCCAGGCACTGATGATAAACCAAAGGAAAGGCAAGTGAATTGAAGATGAGATACCATACCCTGCTAAGGACACATACAGATAAGCATCTCTTAGATCTATCTTGGCCATAAAGTCATCCTGCTGACGAATGTTGATGACAGAGCAGATATTCTCCATCTTTAATTTCTTCTGAGAAGGTATTTGTTTAGATACATCAGATCTATTCTCAGCCTCCATCTCCGCTGTGGCTTCAGCACTGTATACACTCTTGAAAAGACTGCTGAAAATGTCTGGGAAAGTGGTAAAGATTTTTCTGTGAAGGGTTGATTCCAATTTGCCCTGGGGGCAATTTATTTAACCTGAGGACGTAACCTTTCTGAATACAAAATTTTATCCAGGTGTCTGGAGTAATCTTTGCACTATATGAGAAAAGGTTTTGTAATCTTATTCCCACCAGAAGCAAACCTTCTTGAAGGAGCTATTCTCTATGCAGTGGCATAACTAGAAGAGACTGGGCCCCACAGCAAATTTTTGAATGCCCCCTCCACCCCCAGCAACTTCTTCATAATGCTCTCTTCCTGTGCAATCCCCACTCCTGCAGCTAGTGAAAATTGCTCTCTCAGACCAGGCCAGGCAGTTGCTCTGTTCATTTCCTACATGTATATACTGTATGTCATGTCACTGTATATTATGTCATTGTATAGTACTGTTGAAGGGCCCTGACAATAAAATGTTTTAGTCCTCCTCCTGGGTGGGCCCCTTTTGAGATTGGGCCCCAAAGCAGCCGCTTCCCCTGCTTCCAATAAAGATACGCCCCTGTCTCTATGTCCCTACACAACTAAAACCAAAGCTGCTTTGCACTCTGCCGTAGCCAAAGAATAACTATGTTTCAGCAGGATATCAACCTTCCTAACCATAGGGTTTCTAAACAGGGAATAACCTACTGCCAGAAAACTGGCCACTGGGATATTTACCTTATGGGGGTTTCCGCACTGAGCTGAGACTGCAGGATCTGTAACACACATTGCTTTAATCTAGCTCCCACTTCATGTTTCCTATCTGGCTGGGACCACACTCCTGCCATACATCTCTATAATATAGGATGATCAGGCAAACCCTAGTGGATTTTAGGGGAGGGAGAATCTATCCCTTTTGGGCTTATCCTCTCTAGATGCAACCATTTCCAGTTCAGCTTCCACAGTTTTTAGTAATGAAGGTACGCTATCATTATGAACAAACATCTTCAGAATCTCCCTGATCAGAGACAACCGATCACAGAGATGAAGTGAGGCAGGAAATAAGGTAAAAGGAGTTGTAGATAAGCGAGGTCTTATACATATATGAGCAGAAAGGACTGGTGTGAAAGCTTCTGACCACTGGGATCTTAACCATTCCACAACCTCTCCACTATGTCTGCACTGGAGGACCTTCATCTGGGAGACAATGTTTCAGACATCTCCTACACTGTCTTCAGGAACAGGCTGTTCACAGTTGGTGCACACACTATGATTAGCTTTATGGGATTTTTTGCAGAGTTCTGCATCTGTAACATGTTAATTCGCTCACACATACATCACCAGCTACGTATTAGCCATTCCAGGACACAGGATCCATAAAGCTACTGTGATTCTGCTGCTCGGAAAGTGCACAAAACATAAGCTGAATGCCGAGATTCAAACACTGCAACAGTATCTTGCACCTGTGCAGATCTATGCTTCTTCATTGAGATCTACACCAAAATGGCTGCCTCCTAAGATGGAGACACTGTCTACAGGTGAGATAATAACTCTGTGCTTGTAACATTCAAACCATCACTTCACACACCCTGTTGAACACATTGATACTCGGCAGGGAACACTCACTGCATATGAGAACATTTCCAGGAACACTCCAGGATAAATCTCAGCTCGGTCATCCCATGGAACGACCAATGGGGAAAAATAGACTCTGGAACACACTTCCAGCTTAGTCATGTCATGCATTTACTCTGGAAAACACTTCCAGCTCTATAATATACATGTAACTCTGGAAAACACTTCCAGCTCTATAACATACATGTAACTCTGGAAAACACTTCCAGCTCTATAACATACATGTAACTCTGGAAAACACTTCCAGCTCTATAACATACATGTAACTCTGGAAAACACTTCCAGCTCTATAATATCAGGCTTTTTCCATCACTTAGGGTACTTTCACACTAGCATTATTCTTTTCCGGTATTGAAATCCGGTATATTGTCTCAATACAGGGAAAAAAAACGCATCTGTTGTCTCCTAATGTATTCTGAATAGACAGCAATCCGTTCAGTATGCATCAGGATGTCTTCCGCTCCGTCCCTTGTACAGTATTTGACCAGACAAAATACCGCAGCTTGCTGTGGGTTTTTTTTCCGGCCAAAATTCCGGAAATTGACACTTCGCCAGGTCCGGTTTTCCGGGCTGCTCATGCATCCGGTATGTAGGAGGAGCTGGTATCACCGCTTCCTGTTTTCTCCCTATTGCGCCAGCCTGCGAGGGATTCGGCAGCACGCCTTTGAAGGTGAGTATTAACGTTTGTTTGTTTTTTGTTCTGCAGCAGGAAAATACTGGAATATAAGCAGCTCCTATATATAAGCTGTATGTTATAAGTACATAGGGGATCCTAGAAGCAGTAGTACATCTCCTATGTACCTATACTACTAGCAGTCCCTATATACTTTTGCATAGGGACTGCTGGTAGTTTACGTACATAGGGGATGCTAAGAGTAGTAGTCCTAGGTACTACTACTCCTAGCATCCCCTACGTACTTATCCTATCAGCAGTCCCTATGTACTTAGACGGATCCGTTATTATATCATAAGGTTTGCCGGATCCGACCGGCAAATATACTGACCTTCGCAGCCTCTGTACACGTCAGCTTTTTCACTGTCCTAGACAGAAGAAAAAAAACACATCTGCCTAGTGGGTGTGCACTCCTTTATAGGGGTAGTTAATTAGGCTGATTTACTAATGATCTGTCTTCTGTCCTAGACAGAAGGAGCAAGACATCCTTTTTGTGTGCTGCCTGAAGGAAAGAGATTATTCTGTACTCAGGCCCGACCAAGCGGTTGCCTTCGGACGCTGAGACGCTGAGCCAAGGGGAGGGGGAACGGAAAAATTTAACTTTTTTTTTTTAAATAAATAACTTGCGCGCAAGAAGGGGTCGGGGGGGGGTGTGACTGGCATTGTGGCGGCAGGCGGCAGCAGGGAGATGGTGACTTACACAGCCAGACGGACTGCCGTAGGTCAGCGTGAGCCACAGTTCATGTTCCCCTCAGTGTGGTCCTGGTATCTTCTCTCTGGGCTCCCGACAAGTTTGAGGACCTTTCCCACTTAGCCAATCAGTGCCACAGCTGTGTCACGTGTCAGGCCAGTGATTGGCTCATCGGGAAAGGTCCTCAAACCAGCGATTGTCTGAAGCCGAGAGAAGATACCAGGACCACACAGAGGAAAAGGGGAGCTGCTGCAGACGGGACCAGGGCCAGGTGAGCATTATGTTTTTTACACAACATTAATGGGGGGTGGGGGGTTGGTGACATGGGAGGAAGGAAATGTGCCATGGAGGGGGAGAAATGTGATATGGGGGGAAGAAATGTGAGACAAAGGGGGTGATGTGACACGAAGGGACATGGAGGGGGAGAGATGTGACATGGGGAGGTGATGTGACATGGGGAGAGATGGACATGGGGGAGATGTGACATGGGGGGAGAGATGTGACATGGAGGAGGAGAGATGTGACATGAGGGGGGAGAAATGTGACATGGAGGGGGTGAAATGTGACATTGAGGGGGAGAAACGTGACATGGAGGAGGAGAAATGTGACATTGAGGGGGTGAAATGTGACATTGAGGGGGTGAAACATGACATGGGGTGTGATGTGACATGAAGGGGGAGAAATGTGACATGGAGGGGGAGAAATCTGACATGGGGGGGTGATGTGACAGAGGGGATTATGTAAAAAGGAGGGGGAGAAATGTGATATGGAGGGGAGAAATTTGACATAAAGGGCTGATGTGACATAGGAGGGTGATTTGACATGGAGGGGCAGAAATATGACATGTAGTTTGTTTTTTACATAAAAGAAAAATAAGTTAAAGAAACATATATGCACAGGAGGTGGGTGCGGTAGGTGGACTGCAGGGTTTTGCGAAGCAGGCATTCAGGCGATTGGAGTGGGGTCCGGTTTAGCTTTGCTTGTGTTGGCATAAATCCTTGCACCGGCCCTGTCTGTACTATATGATGTCTGATTTTCACTTTTTTAACATTAGTCATGGGATAACCCCTTTAAAAATTTTAAATTAAATCTGATTGGTTACTATTGCCAAAAAGCCAGTGTTTCTTTACACCAGTTTTGATAAATCATGTATGGCGATGTCACTGGCCTATAAAGAGTCCTAGGGCCTTATGGAGAGCCCTGGCTCACATCGGCTGGGTTTTCGGGAATCAGGCCCCTATCGACGTGATATTGATGAGCTATCCTGAGGAAAGTTTATCAATATCAAAATCCTGGAAAATATCTATAATTTATTTACTTTATTAAGGGAGCCTACGATCATAGATAGGATAGCCAATTAATGTTAAAGTCCTGGAGAAGACCTCTAAAGGGCTTTCCCCTCTAAGAAAATAATTGGGCAATTGAATCCAACCTGCCTGATCCTTGTGTCCCCTGTCATCAGCCAGGAGGCCGCCTTACAAATCTAATGTGTATGGCCAGCTTAATCAGTGGATGTGACATCCAAGATGAGGTGTGAATATGAGCTGTACATACACTGCTCACAGACACACAGAATAGTACCGCGACGCATGTTGTTCATCTTATGGACAGGACCTCTATATGGACTGCTGGACAGCACAAAAGACTTGCCAAGTAAGGGAGCATGGCTTATGAAATATAGCAAATGGTGCAGAATATCAACAAGGACTATATTAGTAAGAAGAATATAGTCATCTTCCATACACATTGGTCAGTAAAAGCCAGAAAGTGGCCAAACCCTTTAAACATATACTGCAAGCGGTGGATCATCTGCATAGCCAATGCGGTCAGCAGCTGCAAGCAGCAGGACATGTTTTACGTGCAGACGACCTCACGTACAACAGGTGCAGTCATCATAACTTGGAAAGTGCCAGGTCTGTCTCCGAAAACCTATTTCTCCATTGACTTCTATTGGGAAATGAGATGCTGCTATTCCTAAATGCATCACGACCGCGCCACGTGGTCGTACCCTCAGCCTAATATTTACGTGCTGTGCTCTGACAAGAGCTTTCTTCAATTTAGGGGGAGCTGCAGGATCCATATAGAAGCGGCTCTCCTTCAATCTGTACAATAATAAAGTCAAGGATCCGCGCTGCCACCACAATATATACAGGATAGACCAATAATGCATCCACATAATCAATAAATAAATAAACTTAAAACAATACAAAACATGTTGATATGTACAAAACAATGGCACAGTTCATATATATCACACTTCAGTTATCAAAGTATACTGTCCCGTCCCCATGTTACTATAACAAACTACGGTCGCAGGGCAGTAACTAGGGACTATTTTCCCTAATAATGCTAATAATCCTAAGAGGTGTGGACTAGAAGACCAGAATGATTGTCCCGTACCTTGGAGAATCTGTGATTCCAGAGTGAGCCCAGGTCTTGTGGCAGAGGTCTAGTTTTGTTTAATGCGCTTTATTCGGAGGGGGCCTTTCCAGCCAACTCTTTGAAGTTAATAATCACGCCTGTGACCATTATCAATGAACTTTGATCCTCTTGTCTGGTGACCAAGAAATGTTAAAGAGAATCTGCTCGCTATCAAACCCTCTTACATGCAGGATGCACACTTGTCTATACATTCTAGTAGCGTTTGTCCTATATCCATCAGTGGCCCCATTGTGGAGAAATTAGACTTTTTTATTTGATGCTAATTAACCCCTGGGTGCAAAGAGGGTGGTGCCGTTGCACCTCGCTGCACCCGAGGCTCCACTCCTTCTCCTTCCCACCAATTTTACTGACTGGGCCATACTGACACCTGCCCCTCAAGTCTTGCGATTGCTTGTTTGCTTCACTGTTCGCCACAGGCGCAGAATAAAATCTGTTAGCTGGCAAACATCTGAACTGAACTGCGCCTGCGCTGAACAGAGAAGCAAATAAGCAATCGCGAGAGTAAAAGTCAGTAAAAGTGGTGGGGGTGCAGCTGGGAAGCGAAAGGAGCAGATCCTCGGGTGCAGCGAGGTACAACGCCACCCCTCTCGTGGTGGGGCCGATCAGAGGAAGATTAGCTATCCCATGGCAAATGCCACTCACAAATGTATCAGATCAGAACAATGGAAATTTCTAGGGCCCATGTGAGCTCATATGGACATTAAGAGTCTGTATATTTTGTTAAAGGGGATGTCCAGTAGGGCAAAATTCTTTAGAAAGGACTCAAAATGGGCTTAAAAAAATAAATTCCCACAGGTCTCCACTTCCTGAAGATGCCTGCTCAGCTAGTCACCGGCGAGGACCCGGAAAGCGTCAGAACGGATCAGTGAAGGTGAGTATTGATTGTTTTATTTTATTTTTTTATCCGACTTTGAACCCTTTTTTTTAAAATAATCTGCCACTGGACAACCCCTTTAAAGGGCTGTATGGCTTATGGATGTATACTCAAATGTCTGGTTTTGAAGGGAGATGTCCACTGGCCCTGGTATTGCCCATACGGCACAGGTAGGTGAGTGTTAGGTCCCGAGCTACTTGAGAGACCTTGGCGTGGTGCTCGGGCTCAGACATGTCCTCCACAGCAGGATATGTTTACTAATCTCTCAATTTTAACATCAGTTTGAGGGTTTAGTAAGACCGCAGTGTGCACCTGTCTTGTCATTTGTTATTGCTATATTGTTATATTATTTATCACATCCACAAAATTGCCATTTTGTGTATGATGTCTATTGTGGTACTTGTGGTCCGCTGCTGGCATCCTCCACCGTATGCATTTTTGCTGGGGATCGCCATTAGCAACGGGCCACAAGTGCAGGATCTGCTCCCCTGTATATATATGCACAACTGCATCTTGGGTTGAGCACATCCTGCTTCATGCCAGCTTTCAGTTGTTTTCTCTATTAGTGCCTCCAGAATTAATAGTGCCCCCAGTAATGCCTCCTTTAGTGCCTCCCAGAATAAATAATGCCCTGTAAGTGCCCCCCAGAATTAAAAGTGCCCCCAGAATGAATAATGCCCCCATTAGTACCCCCAATAATATTAATGCCCCAATTAGTGCCCCCCAGAATTAATAATGACTCCATTTTAGCCCCCGGTAATAGTAATGCCTCTATTAGTGACCCCAGTAACAGTAATGCCCCCATTAGTGCCCCCCAGAATTAATAATGTCCACATTACTGCCCCCCCCCAGAATTAATAATGCCCCTATTAGTTCCTCCAGAATTAATAGTGCCCCCAGTAATGCCTCCTTTAGTGCCCCCCAGAATTAATAATGCCCCATTAGTGCCCCCCAGAATTAATAGTGCCCCCAGTAATAAGAATGCCCATATTAGTGCCCCCCAGAATGAATAATGCCCCCATTAGTTTTATTTTTTTTCTTAACACAAGTGGGGTGGGGGGTATTAGTTAAAGGCTGTATTAATGAGCGCTCCACAATGGAAGCACTTATTAGTAACAGTCCACATAGGAATACACGCAATTATTATTGCTGGAAGAAAAACTGGCAACAGCAGGGACACCAAATTACCGGCAACCCTAGAGAGCGATTATGTATATTTATACATGTTAGAATATAGGCTTTTTGAAAAAACAAAAGCTAAATTTTTTTTTAAGTTGACCCCTTTACGTGGAAAGTTTCTTTCACCCGAATGAAAGGATTGACCAAAGTGCCCCTCTGGGCGCAACCAAGCTTCTTCTTAGGTTTTTTCAGACTGCGTCTTTTGTGGCGGTTTACCTATGTGATGGGAAAGCACTTGGTGCATCTGTTACATGGACCCATAGGCCCCCATTAGGCCAAGGTCAAAGCTGTTAAAGGAGCATAACATGAAAATAACAGAAGTTCTAGATTCGTCACATAACTGAAACCAACAGAGGCGAACGGATCCCACGGACTATAATGGAGTCAGTTTGGTTTCTGTTTAGCTTTTATAGCAGAAAAAAAGTCCTTTTTTGTCTGCTCTTTTTGGCAGAACACATACCTCCCAACCGTCTGGACCGGCGGGACAGTCCGGGATTTCAGTGGCTGTCCCGCACTCCCGGTACGGGGGAGCTATGTCCCGCTTTCTGGCAGCTGTCTCTGCTTTCATAGGAAGCAGAGACAGTTGCCTGTATTATGATGAAGCCGAGAACCGGCATCAGGGTTGCCAACCAGAATTTTTCTTTTTTCTAGACAACTTATCCCAAAATCACGGACAGCCAACATTTTTTACAGACAAATTGGAAAACCATAAGGAATGATAAAGATTATAAGTAATACGTCTATAGTTTAATATACTGATAAGAACTCATTGCCAGCATTTACTGTGAGCTGTAAAATGATAATAAATACCACTAAAATAATCTAGTCAAGGACCACCAGCCTCCAAAAAATCACAGACATGTCTATTTTTTCATGGACGTATATTTACGGACTGTCTAGAAATTTCTGGACGTTTGGCAACCATGGCTGGCATCGGCTCCCTGCTTCATCATCCCTCCCCTGCCGGCTCTCCACACCTCTCATCTGTGCGGGGGCGGGGCCGGATGGAAGTCAGCCTAGGCTCCGCCTCCTCCACAGACCAGAGCAGCCGATGTCCTGCTGCTGCTAGGAAGAAGGTAAGTGTGTGGTGTTTATTTTTCTTACTTTCTGTGAGGGGCACAACTGAGCATATTACTGGGGACACAGCTGGGCATAATACGGGGGGCACAGCTGGGCATAATACTGGGGGCACAACTGGGCATATTACTGGGGGCACAGCTGGGCATATTACTGGGGGCACATAACTGGCTATGTTACTGGGGGCACAGTTGGGCATATTACTGGGGACCCAGCTGGACATATTACTGGGGGCACATAACTGGCTATATTACTGGGGGCACAGCTGGGCATATTACTGGGGGCACAGCTGGACATATTACTGGGGGCACAGCTGGGCATATTACTGGGACACAGCTGGGCATATTACTGGGGCACAGCTGGCATATTACTGGGGGCATAGCTGGGCATATTACTGGGGGCACAGCTGGGCATATTACTGGGGGCACAGCTGGATATATTACTGGCGGCACATAACTGGACATATTACTGGGGGCACAGCTGGGCATAATCCTGGGGGCACAGCTGGGCAATGGGCATATTACTGGAGGCACATAACAGGGCATATTACTGTGGGAACAGCTGGGCATAATTCAGTGACGGGGCACATAACTGGGCATATTACTGAGGGCACAGCTGGGCATAATTCTGTGAGGGGTCACAATGTTGGCATAAATACTGTTCGGTGGCATAATTACTATGTGGGGGCATTAAGAGGACTGGTTGGGATTAGGTGCATAGTTATGTTTTGGGCGGAGTTAGAGGCGTGGCCTAGTGCAGGAAGAATGTGCTCGCCACACAATGTGTCCCTCTTTGATCATTTAGAATATGCAACAGGAGCTCCAAACGGAGCCTCCAACGCAGATGTGAACAAGCACTACACTGACAGATGGCTACAGAGCGGCTCTTAGACTGCGTCTGACATATACTGCACGATGCAGAGTTTCCTAACATGGGCCCTTATGAGGGACAGGGGCCACTCCAGATATCTGTTTTTTGGCCTTGTAATGGATGCGCCCAGGGGCGTAACTATAGGGGGAAGCGGCTGCTTTGGGGCCCTGACCCAGAAGGGGCCCATCCAAGAGGAGGAGAAGTACTAAAAGATTTTGTCAGGGCCCCTCAACATTATTACACAATGAAATGATATACAGTGGCAGTATAGACAGTGTAGAAAACGAATGGAACAGCTGCCGGGCCTGGTCTGAGAGAGCCATCTTTACTAGCCACAGGAAAGTGGGCGGCATGAAAGGAAGGGGTTGTGAAAAACTTACTGGGGGAGAGGGCCCCATTCAAAAATATGCTGTGGGGCCCAGTCATTTCTAGTTACGCCACTGGATGCGCCGCTGGGAGCTTTCCCTGCACATATGGGCTCATGCACATGAACGCACTTTTTTTTTGTGGATCCTTGTTTTGTGCACCGCAAAATACATACGGTCGTGTGCCTGAGCCCTTACAATGGATCTGAAAAAAAAACGGATGCAATACGGATATCACATGGACTTCATCCATATTTTTTACGGATCCGTATTTTTCGGACCACAAAATACATATGGTTGTATGCATGAGCCGTATGGCAAATGAACACAAAAAGACGTAGCCCAAAAGGAGTCAGTGGACTGTGTAATAAACGTGGGGGAGGTAATACTGATTATAGTGATAATTACGTGTTCATATTACATATCTAGATTTATCATTCATGTTCGGTTTTCCACTGTCAATGGCATCATTCCGAACTTGAAAAATATACTGAGCCTCATTTATCAAAACTGTCTAACAGGAAACTTGCATTAGTTGCCCATAGCAACCAATGACAGCTCAGCTTTCATTTTTTCAGAAAACTTTAAGAAATTAAAGGTGAGCTCTGATTGGTTGCTATTGGCAACTAACTAAGACAGCGTTCCTTACAGTTTTGATAAATGAGGCCCGCCCACTGTGTACAATTGCAGCACCAGACATCACTCTATCACGAGCGGATGGGTAGAATTGCTCTAGAAACTACAATTCCCAGCATGCATTAGTACTCAGTCACAGAGAGACACACTCTGCGCATGCCCGCTTTTATTGCGCAAGTTTACTAGAACGCCTACGGAAAAAAAGCTGGGAGAGAGAGAGGCGCGTGCGCAGTGGAGGCAGCGTTCTGGGAGTGACGCCGAGAGAGAGGCGCGCAGGCGCAGTGGCGGTAGGCCGTAGTGGCGCACTTGTACTGGGGGGTGTTGTTAGTGCTGGAGGGTTTATTCCCGTAGTCGTCGTCCTGGTAGCCTGGTGGCCGCCCGCGGAGCTGCGCGTCGTCTTCGCTGTATGGAGAGTGGAGAATGGCTCCTTTCCCGGATGAGGTGGATGTGTTTACCGGGCCGCACTGGCGGATGAAGCAGCTGGTGGGACGGTACTGCGATAAGGTGAATGTGCTGCGTTATTACCGAGACCGCAGAGTGTGACCGGCCCGGCCGTGTAGGTGCGATACATTATCCGGCCCTGTCCATTACATATAGTGTGCAGGCGCTCATCTACATTTCACATGTGCAGTTATAGACCCTGTACCGCACATACAATATACCATGTGTTACATGTAAACTATATATAGTGTGTGATATATTACATAGTGTACCGCACATACAATATATCATGTGTTACATGTAAACTATATATAGTGTGTGATATATTACATAGTGTACCGCACATACAATATATCATGTGTTACATGTAAACTATATATAGTGTATGATATATTACATAGTGTACCGCACATACAATATACCATGGTTACATGTAAACTATATATAGTGTGTGATATATTACATAGTGTACCGCACATACAATATATCATGTGTTACATGTAAACTATATATAGTGTATGATATATTACATAGTGTACCGCACATACAATATATCATGTGTTACATGTAAACTATATATAGTGTATGATATATTACATAGTGTACCGCACATACAATATATCATGTGTTACATGTAAACTATATATAGTGTATGATATATTACATAGTGTACCGCACATACAATATATCACCATATAGTTTATATAAGATCAGTGTACATGTAACATCTTATATTGTATGTGCGGTACATTATGTACTATAAGATGTTACATGTACACTGATCTTATATAAACTATATATAGTGTATGGTGATATATTACATAATGTACAGCGCGTACAATGTCATCACATGTACATTCAGCTCATGTGAATTATATATAGTGTATGGTGATATACGAGATGTGTTATTACATGTGCAGTTACGGATTATGTACCGCATATACAAGATGTCATCACATGTACTTCATCTTATATGAATTCTATATAGTGTATGGTGATATATTACATAACATGTACAGTTTATACAATATTACATGTACATTCAGCTTATGTGAATTATACAATATACATAATTGAGGGTATATTACATAAGATGTATACATATACATTCATCTTATGTAAAGTAGTATATGGTGATGTATAACAGGATGTACAGCATATACAATAGGGGTCATCTCATGTACACTTATTATGTAAATTCGATATATTGTATAAGCCGTACCTCTTATGTCATCCCATGTACGATACATCAATTATGTAAACTCTGTATAGTGCACGCTGATATTACATCAGATGTATACTATATACACTATAAGATGTATTGTTACATGTACACTCATCTTATGTAGTTTATCTAGTATCTGGTGGTGTATTACATAATGCACAGCTTATACAATGTGAGATGTTATGTAAATTCTATATAGTGATGTGTTACATAATGCACAGCTTATACAATGTGAGACGTCATCACGTGTACATGTATTATGTAAATTGTATATAGCACATGGTGTATTACGTATGATGTATTCTGACATTTACAGTTATCCCAGGTTATGTACAGTACATAGCGTACAAGCTGTTGTTTCGTGTACAAGTTGTCATATATTACTGTGCTGTTCTTCCGTATAATGTACAGTCTATACAGATATTACATGTCGAGGGTGGCTGCTTGTTTATACACTAGGCCGGTCTCCTCTGCAGCCAGTCACTGTCCTCTGAGGGAGACCCCTGAGTGCTCACATGCTGGAGAAAGGGGTGAGGTTATGGTATTCCGGCAGTGGAGCAGACTACCAGAATTACCGGATGTGGCTTAGGCCTCTTACACCCGAACGTTTTTTTTTTTTTCTGTTTCCGTTCAGTTTTTTTGTGTACCATATACGAAACCATTAATTTCAATGGATCTGAAAAAAAAACGGAAGGTACTCCATATGCCTTCAGTTTCCGTATTTCCGTTTTTTCTTTCAATGATATAACATGTCCTATTATTGTTCGCATAACGGACAAGGATAGTTCTGTTCTATCAGGGGCCAGCCGTTCCGTAAAAAATGGAATGCACACGGACGTCATCCGTATTTTTTGCGGACCGCAAAATACTGAAAAAGCCATACAGTCGTGTGCAAGAGGCCTTTTCCAGACACTATCGGGACCCACCGGATCCTCATTCACTATAATAGCATCCGTCCTGTTCCTGCGGTGAATGGCAGCGCTGTGCGGGAAGATGCCGCGGCGCACTGCTATGTTTGTGGCAGAAGGGTTTGATCCATAGAACCGAACCCGAGATCGGGAAATGTGTTTTTTTTACAGTACAAAATGATTTATGAAGTTATTATGCGAAGTCTCGTGAGACTTTGCGAAATAATAACTTCGGCTCATCGGAGCCAATACATTCTAATACTGTACTGAGCGCTCACTCCCTACAGTATTCAAACGAAGTATTATGCGAATCGAGACTTCGCTCATCCACAGTTATTACTGTAAAAGTGAAAAAAAAAAAAAGTTAAATCACCCACCTCTCCCAATTTTACGTGTAAAAAATATTTTAACAATAAAACATAAACATCAGGTAACGCTGCGTCCAAAAATGTCTGAACTATTAAAATATTTTTAAAAATTCCCACGCAGTGAACGTAAAAAAATGAAAACCGCAAGATTCCCTATTTTTTAGTCACCTTTTCCCCAACTAAAAATTGAATAACTGTGATCAAAAAGTCGTATGTACCACAAAAATGGTGCCAATAAAAGCTACAATTTATTCCGCAGCAAAAAAAAGCCCTCATACAAAAAAGTTATGGCTGTGAGAAAATGGTGATGCAAAGAAAATTAAAATTTTCCCAAAAGTTTTCATTTTTTTAAAAGTAGTAAAACAAAAAACCTACACATGTTTGGTATCACTTTAGTGAGCTGCCGTAGAATAAGGATGTCCAGTCACTTTTAGCGCACAGTGATGTAAAAACCTGAAAATCCTTGGCGGAATTGTTTTTTTTGTTTGTTTTTTTGTTTTCCCTCTTTTCTAAATTAAATGGAGCCATTAAAAAAACACATCTTATCCTGCAAAAAATAAGCCCTCATATGGCTATATGAACAGAAAATAAAAAAAAGCTATGGCTATTGGAATGTGGGAAGCGAAAATGCAAAACCAAGAATGGGCCCGGTACTTAAGGGGTTAAGTTAATAGAGGGGATTCCAGTTTAACCCCCCCCCCCCTTTATTAGTTAAAAGGGATGTCCCGTTTAGAACCCTCTTCTCATACACTATGGGGATTATGATTCAGTAGCGGGGGCTAGGGTCGGGCGATATCAAAAATATTGCCACGATAACGATATTAAGAAATTTATCACGATAACGATATATATCACGATAAATGCCCATTTAGAAGAAAAAAACACTTGGAGACATTATACTGTATGGGGGCGGCCACAAGGAGACGTTATACTGTATGGGGGCAGCCACAAGGAGACGTTATACTGTATGGGGGCAGCCGCAAGGAGACGTTATACTGTATGGGGCAGCCACAAGGAGACGTTATACTGTATGGGGGCAGCCACAAGGAGACGTTATATTGTATGGGGCAGCCACAAGGAGACGTTATATTGTATGGGGGCAGCCGCAAGGAGACGTTATATTGTATGGGGGCAGCCGCAAGGAGACGTTATACTGTATGGGGGCAGCCGCAAGGAGACGTTATACTGTATGGGGGCAGCCGCAAGGAGACGTTATACTGTATGGGGGCAGCCGCAAGGAGACGTTATACTGTATGGGGGCAGCCGCAAGGAGACGTTATACTGTATGGGGGCAGCCGCAAGGAGACGTTATACTGTATGGGGGCAGCCGCAAGGAGACGTTATACTGTATGGGGGCAGCCGCAAGGAGACGTTATACTGTATGGGGGCAGCCGCAAGGAGACGTTATACTGTATGACGCACTGTTATGGGGGGGCACTGTGCCGTCTGCCCCTTCATTCATAAAGTGGGCGGAGCATGGAGGAACAGAGAGCTGCCCGGGGAGCCTGCGCAACAATAGTTATTAAGATCGGGCTACTTCTAAAGAGATAAACTACATAAATACTGGATAAGAGCTGCGGGGCCGGTGCTAAATTCCCAGCAGAGCCCGCTACTTGCCCACAGCAGGGCTAAGTTACTTAACAAACTACCTGCCTAGCACTACATGTCCCGGGCGCCAGGCGATAGGAATTCCACACCCCTGACATGGATGTTTTAGGAGCGGTCGGCACACATGCGACCGCTCCTATGACGTCAATAAATACCGCGGTTATTGGGAAACTGTGATATCGCCATATCGCAGTTTCTTAATACCGCGGTATATCGCAGACACTGGTATATTGCCCAACCCTAGCGGGGGCCCGGTGTCTCCTGCTCTGGAGGACTTGTCCTGTGCCGTCCATTGAGGTGAACGAGGACGGTGTAATTCTTCAGTTCAGCTGTGGTGGCGCTGCAGGGACATCGAGCACTTACTGACTGCAGAGGTCCTGGGGTGGGGGGCAGGGACACTGATCACTATAGCTATCGGAGCCGCTGGATGGCCGCCCACCGCACACACACAACCCCCATCCTCTACACCGTGAACTAGGGCGGTATGCAGTGGTAGCACCTGTCATTGCTCGGCGGAGAAGAGCAGGAGCCACCTCCGGTTTGTGTCTTGGACTGCGGATGGGTGCAGAGCCTGACGCTTAGTATTAGTGGAGCTGTAATTGCACGTCCCTCCTTATGGGTGCTGCTGGCACAAAGGAAGCTGCGAGGACAGCCTAGCAGGGGTGACGGCTTCCCTTTAACACCCATTCACACAGTGGGAAGAACCTGCACCGTTCCTCAGCATCCTGTTATGTCTTATTTTTTTCTTGATGATTTTTGCTGGGAATTACGTCTTGCAAAATTTGCAGCGAGCAACGTGGACGCATAGCAATTCTGAGCGCCCCTCATATATTACACTTAGTGCTGCGTATACAGAATACAGCAGCATTTTACACCAGAGGCCCCTCAGTGTCGTCTGCTCCCCCGACATGTCTGTTTTAGGCTACCTTCACACTCGCATTTGGTGTCATGGACGGATCCGTTCAGATAATACAACCGTCTGCATCCGTTATGAACGGATCCAGTTGTATTATCTGTAACATAGCAAAGACGGATCCGTCATGAACTCCATTGAATGTCAATGGGGGACGGATCCGCTTTCTATTGTGTCAGAGAAAACGGATCCGTTTGGCTCAGTTTCGTCAGACGGACAACAAAACGTAATGGAGACTGAACGGAGGCAAACTGATGTGTTCTAAGCGGATCCTTTTCCATTCAGAATGCATTAGGGCAAAACTGATCCGGAAACGTAAAGCCAAAATGCAAGTTTGAAAGCAGCCTTAGTAAATCATTGTAGACCATCTACTTTTCTTGTGTTTTGCCGTTCCTCTGTTATTCCTCCTACAAATGTATGACTGAATTGACAACTAGCTAACCCTTCGGACATTGGCACCTATGCTTTAGTAACACCGGCATGTGATTAACAGCTAGTGGCACCTATACACAGGGCAGTTATTTGGGAGGAGTACTCCTAGGAATGCTGCTTCCCAATAATTGCCCCGATCATTGGCCTGTGTAAAGGAGCCTTAAAGGGTTTGTGCGCCCCCTCTCCACCCTCAGACCTACGAAAGGAAGCCTACTTACCTGCTTTCCAGTGCTGGCTCCCGGCGACTTCTCTCCACGGCCTCAGCTGCTGCCCTCCCAGGATATCAACTTCTGTTTTGACGCCACTGCAGCCAATTTCTGCTGGCAGCGGCATCAATGGAAGTTTACATCCTAGGAGCAAGGTAGGTCGGCCGGGGAGAGAAGAAGCGGAGAGCCAGTGCTGGGAAGCAGGTAAGTAGGCATCCCTTCACAGGTCTGCCCAAGGTGCAGAACCCCTTTAAGGAGGTGTGCTGTTAATGTATGTTCTCTCCTCTTCCGGGTGCGTCCAGCTCTGGTGAAGTTTTCCGCTTACTTAGCAGCTTTATGTTTTATTAACTTTTTAAAGGAAGAACCAGAGCTGTAATCGTCCTGTTATCCCATAAGTGTCTCTATAAAGGCCTATTCACACCTCTGAGTTTATGGTGCGTCGTCTGTGAAGAGATCTGACGTGGTATTGGTAGGTCCAGAGTCCCCCGGCTCTCGCGTGTCCTCGCACACGTACGGTCTGTCCAGCACACTTGGGCTCTTTCATACTGTGTCTCCAGCGCCCCTGTCCCTTCTTGTGTTAGTTGCTAGTTACAGCGCCGGGGTTTGTGACTTTTATTAGTGAGAAGATAAGAAAGTTAGTTCGCTAAACGTTTGTTACGTGACCCATTAATCTTTCCATTGCATAAGCGGCGAGGTTAGGACCTGTTCTTTATGGCTGCCCCTGCCTGCATGCTCGGATACGTCTGCCTGTTCCAGTAGATTGCTTTCGCTTCACTTATGCAAGGGTGCTTTATGCAATTTGTCACCTGCTTGACTAAGCACTTTTTGGAAATCCACTTAGAGGCGTTAATCCCAGGTAGAAAAATAAAAATAGCCGCGTCCCGTGGTGCCTTCATCAGGCTGTAATCCAGGGGCCATGCAGAAAATGCAGCCCTGACTTCAGGTGAGCGGGAGCAGTGCAGCAACCAATGCACCCTACAAAATGTGCACTGCACAATATACTCTACTGTATTCTATAGAACCAAGGTGACCACAGGGGTATACATCAGGGAATCTTCCCAACCTTTGATGACAGGCCGGAACGCATTGTGCACAGAACGTTAGACCCCCATTATATTTGTGTACGCATATATTACGCGCATATCTGTGACCCGACCCCTCTGCACGTGCCACCAAGCATTTGTGGAATGCACACGGACAGGTCGACACGTTTCTAACCTAGAGGGGTTGTCCAGCCTTTTTTAAGAGACGGCCTATCCTCATGACAGGCCTGTCATTTGCTGATCAGCGGGGATCTAGCACTGAGTCCTCACCCTGCTGATCAGCTGTGCTGCACAGCGCCATCAACATGGCAGTGGAGCCAGCTCTCTCTCTCGCCACACCTTTTCCATTGACTTTAATGGGAGCAGCATTGCGGTGACGAGCGCCGTCCACTATGACGTTGAACAGCCGATTAGTGGGGGAGGGTACAGGGCGACGGATCCCTGCCGATTAGCTAGTGACGGTCAGGTCAAGAGGGTAGGCCATTACTTAAAAATGGCTAGGCAATCCTTTAACCCCTTAAAGACCGGGCCTATTTTTGTTTAAAAATTTATTTTTATTTTTTCTTAACTTTTTGGTGGGACAAGAAGCATTTTTTGGAGCGGGTGTATGGAGCAGGGTCACTGCAGATTTACTAATCCTGAAGATGGAGTAAGTAGAGATTCATCACAGGCTCAGGATGATAGACGCTTTTCTCTGACTCTATACCAGCTGTTGGTTGGCTTACTTTCAGAAAGATTTTTACACCAGAAATGTGGTGACATCTGGCACATCATAGGCTCCACATTTTTCTCACAGAGAAACCCCCTAGCTGAGCATGGCAGAAAAAAGTTTAGAAACCTTAGATGTGCCAAATTGTGCCACTTTTTAGACCGATTTTCTGGCAGACACCTTGGTAAATTCGGGCCAGACTTTCTACACTACTGCTGATTTGAGGCTCTGATGGACAAATGCTTCCGCGCTGCTATTTTCCATCTGGACGTTGATGGCCCCCTAAACCTGAGGGTCCGGCTTCACGGAGATCTTGGTCATCGCAGCGCAGAAATGAATGGGGCCGCAGTGCGACTCACGCATTTGCCACGACCTCAGAATGGCAATAAGACCCAGCAGTGGAGACTTTTTCGCAGTTCTAGGGTCTCGGTGGTCGCACAAGTGTAGGTCACACTGCGACCCATTTATGTCTGTGCTTACACTGCGACCACGTGCCACAGCTGTCGAGCCCAAGTCGGTGATTAATTCTGCTGTCGTCTCTAATGAGGGTGACGCTGATGCAATCAGCCATGGGACTTTCATCAAACTGCTTGTTCAGGGTGACTTGGCCCTTCTAATAGAAACCGGAAGAGCGTTTATCTGGGCCGTAGGTTATAGACACGTTTCCTCCCAAATATATTCAGATATTCACACTGAGATCTTTTTATCGGTTTCACAATCATAATTTACGTAGTTATCATCTTCTGGTACAATTAATTTTTTTATGTCATTGTCTTTTACATGCTGATCTGAATTTCCAGCCTCGTTTCTAACGTCTTGTGTCTCTCGCAGCTCTCCAAGACCAACTTCTCCAACAACAATGACTTCCGGGCTCTGCTGCAGTCGCTGTACGAGACCTTCAAGGAGTTCAAAATGCACGAGCAGATCGAGAACGAGTGCATCATCGGCCTGTTACAGCAGCGCAGCCAGACCGTGTACAACGTGCACTCCGACAACAAGCTCTCCGAGATGCTCGTCCTCTTTGAAAGGGGGCTGAAAAACGTGAAGGTAAGCGTCCCACGGTGTGTCTGCGGGCTCTCCGGAACAGCAGAGCGGAGTGTGCCAAGAAGACAATTCACGTTTATCTAGAAGGCCACTTCTGGTGTGACCGCAGGTTATGTTACATGCGGCTTTTCAAACGAATGTTAATAGATGGGCAGCTCGCTTCCATCTTTATTCAGAGGCCCTTAGGGAAAGGAAAGCAGCAATCTTGGTTGGTGGTCATGTGTGTAGAGCAGGGCTTGACAAATTTCCTTTGAATCTAGGAGCCAGCTAAAAAAGTTAGGAGCCAGACGGAGCCGCGTCATAAAGCTCCCAATAGATGCCCCCATAGTGCTCCTCCCCCCACTTCTCTATAGAGCCCCCCAATAATGCATGCCAGTACATAGGGCCCCCATAGTGTTCCTACCCCTGTTTTCCATAGTGCCCCCCATAATGTGCGAGTATATAGGGCCCCCCATAATGCTTCCCCTTTTCAATAGGTTATATGACACGTCAGATGCTGCCAGCGTCTAAGTGATCGCCACTTGCGGCCGCCATGACATGTGGAAACCCTTACAAGGATTACAGGGTCCGGAGGGGAGGGCACAGGGGTCCGGAGGGGAGGGCACAGGGGTCCGTCTTGTCAATCTTTCTCCCCTTGTCATTCACTTTCTCTCACCAACCCCCCCCCCCCCCCTTGTCATTCATTTCCCCCCCTTGTCATTCACTTTCTCTCACCCCCTTCCCCCCCCCCGCTTGTCATTCACTTTCTCCCACCCCAAACCCCCCCCCCCCCCCCTCCCCGCTTGTCATTCACTTTCTCATACGCCCCCGCCCATCATGGATGCACCAGCCCGGGCAGTGCTGCAGCCGCCTGAGGCTCTCTATAGAGCGCTCGGGCGGCTGCAGCATGAGGGGGCCGGCGCTCCTAGTCCGCGTCGGCCCTGCGCCCGGGCACCTGAGAAAACGGGCTGACAAATACGCCATGGCGACCTGGCGCCTGGGATTTGTCGAGCCCTGGTGTAGAGACCATATACTGACATCTGGTCGCAGTAAACTGATGTAAGCAGTGTGTGCGACTCGAACATCAGACTATATATACGCACGCGCGTGTAATAGTGCTCCGCTATCTCACCTATCCCATAGACATTCAGTGGAGCAGGAGCCACACACATGACTGCCCCTACATTCAAATGCATCTGATTTTCTAATAAAGGGGTTTTCTGAGTTATTTTTACTATACAGGTCAGCATTATCTGACTGATCGGGGTCCAGGACCCCCACCAATAAGCTGTTTGAGAATGCATTGGCGCTCACAGTAGTGCCGCAGCCTTCTCTCTGCCCACCAAGCACAGCGTGGTCCGTTGGATAGCGGTTGTGCTTGATATGGCGCTCAGCCCTTGCACTTCAATGCCCTGTGACTGATGAGTGACGTCACATGGCCCAGGCTAAGCTGTGAGAAGGCCACGGCGCTACTGCGACTCCCGCTGCTTTCTCAAACGCTAGAGGAAGATCCGTGCTTTCACATCGGCAGTAGTTGATCCTTTGGCCAATTGGCTAAGGCTATGTTCACACGACGACATTTGTCGCGCGACAAAAAGTCGCACTATTGTCGCGCTACAATTTTTATAATGGGAGTCTATGGTGTCGCAATGCGACACCATAGACTCTCATTATAAAAATTATAGCGTGACAATAGTGCGACAAATGTTGCAGTGAAGTTGTGCGACAAATGTCATTGTGTGAACGTAGCCTTAAAGAAATATGGAATTAGAGGGGAAGGTGGTAAACAGCTGCGGGTCTCTTCAGATAGGATGGGACTCGATTAATTCAACCTGTTTGATTCAAGTTTTCCCCCAACATCAGGTGAAGGATGGAAAGTCATGTGATCCTTTTGATGCACTATAAGTAAATGACTCCCCCATATTTTCAGTGAGGAGTTAATGTCGTTACTTGCGTTCCTAGAACATTTTGAGGAAGTCTGAGAGTGCGCAGAGGTTGTGACACCTCCGTCCTGGAAGAGATTTCCTCACGATAAATCCGTATGCCTGCAGACGTGTCTCGTCTATTGTAAAAGTTATCTACTTTTGCTGCGCTGACAGATTTAACAGTTTATATGCCGCAGATAAGGTGTTGTCACTGGGTCATTGTTCTGTGCTCCCAGGATGAATACGAGCAGCTGAATTATGCGCAGCAGCTGAAGGAGAGGTTGGAGGCTTTCACCAGCGACTTCATTCCTCATATGAAGGAGGAGGAGGAGGTGAGTGAGCGGTGGTCTGCAGCCTGGTGTCAGGGTCCTGTACACTAATTGTCCCGTTGACAAGCCTGTTTAGATGGAGGGGCATTACCACCTTGTTACCAGTCTCCTGTGGACCCAGGTTTTTGAGCAGAGTTTCTCCATGAGGTGTATTTCTTAGGTTTTTCAGCCCATGTTGATGGAATACTTCACGTATGATGAGCTCAAGGACATTAAAAAGATGGTGATCGCCCAGCACTGCTCCCAGAAAGACCCCACAGACCTTCTCCGAGGGCTTAGTCTCTGGACTGAGGCTGAAGAGCTTCACAAGGTGCTCAAGTATTCTGTGGATGAAAAGTCAGAGGAGGGTAAGGCCTGCCACCGGTGTACCACATGGTGTGCGTAGTCTGTGTGCCCACTTTGTACATTTTACTGCTTGACTGCGGCGCGTACATTACAGCTGCTGGTTGTGGAATAGCACAGTATGGACTAGGGTTGTTTCCATACCAACATTTTGATTCGGTTTTCGATACCATAAAGTATTGCGATACTCAATACCATTCGATATCACGCAAAAAAAATAAAATGACAAAAAAAGCCACGTGCATTCTGCATTTTATGGAACGTCCGGCTCTTAATCGAACAGTCCAATCCTATTTTTTGGGGGGACAAGGTGATAAAAAAAAGGCAAATTGCGCAGTTTTTAGTTAATTTTTTTTTCTTTTACGACGTTCACCGCATAAGAGATTTTTTAATATTTTAATAGTTTGGACTTTTCGGACATGGCGATATGTTATAATTTACTTATTGTTTATATATTTTATATAGGATCTCACACTCTCCCTGTGCATAGTGCACACAGCAGCAGGGAGCTCACCATGGCAGTCAGGGCTTCAGTAGTGTCCTGGCTGCCTTGGTAACCGATCGGAGCCCCAGGTTTACACTACTGGGGCTCCGATCAGAAGCTGCCACTTCACCTCCAATAAGGAGGAGGGGACCCTGTGGCCACTGCCACCAATGATTTTAATACTGGGGAGGGTACCTTGCGCCACCAATGATAATTAACGTTTAATATACAAATACAGCCGGCAGCAGAAACACATTGCTGGCACCCGACCTCTGACAGGGCGTTACGATCAGTGGCAGTTAACCCCTCAGGTGCGGCACCTGAGGGGTTAATTGCTTCGGATCCCAGCGCCCTGTCAGAGGCAGGGTGCCGTCTATGTGTTTCTGCCACCGTCTGCATTTGTAATGTATTAAACGTTAGTTATCATTGGTGGCGCAGTGGCCACAGCCCCTCTGTGCTCTCATTGGTGGCAGCAGCTGCACAGGGGGTGAGAGAGACTGCTTCCTTCTCCCTGTGCTGCTGAGGGAACATGGCCGTGCGGAGAGCTGCACGGCCACGATCTCTGATGAAAGTCAAATCCAAGTATCGAGCTCGATACCAGACAAAAGTATCTATTGGGTATCGAAAGTTCGACAACCCTGGTGTGGACCCAAGAGCACCACAACACAAAGTTAACTTCTCGTGTGTCTCTTCTCTGCGGTTCCCCTCCTCGTACCTTGTTGGCTTTTTTCAAAACTGAAACAAATCTTTCTGTCCTACACGTGACCTCCGATTAGTAAAATCCTGAATTTAGCAACAGCATTGCTCAATGTGTTTATGGAACATTGTGAAACTGCGGTTGAGTTGGTGTTCCTCCCAGACTGTGCCTACCTCACCGGCAGCTGAATAACGGGCATTCACCTGGCAGGGACAGGGACTGTCACGTGCTGCTGTCATGTTATGAGACGTCTGCGTGTTGTTCCAACCCTTAAAGGGGGCTCTGTCACCACCAGTACACGTTTTACACTGTTCCTGGTGCCCTATCGCCCACATACACCCTCTCCCAGACATACTTTGGTGTTCCTTTTTAGTTCTTTATTGCCCCTGAACTAGAGCCGAGCCGCTCCCTTCTGAATCAGAGCCTCGCTCTTCCTGTCACAACATCATCAAGCAACAGCTCAGGCAGGCGCACTTCACCGCTGTGTTTGCAACGTCAGGGCCCTTCTCTAGGCAGCACCAGAAAGCTGCGCAGCGCATTTGATGATGACACAGCTCAGACGTCAAAGGCGCAAGAGTGGAGGAGCAGGGGCACTGATTCAGAAGGGAGTGGCTGGGCTCCATTATGAATACTGACCCTTTTCTGCTTATTTGTTTACCAATTTAAGGATGGTTTTCAGGGGCAATAACCCTGGGTTCACACCTGAGCGTTTTACAGCGCGTTCAAACGCTTAACGTTTAACGCGCGTTAAGTGTAGATATGCCCTTTTTTAATTGGTCTCCAGACCAATTAAAAAAAGTCTCCAGAGTCACGAACACGCGTTAAACGCGCGTTTACTATTGCCAAAAACGCGCATAAAAACGCGCGACTAAAACGCGCGTAAAACGCGCGTCTTAGAAACGCTCAGGTCTGAACCCAGTGTAAAGATCTTAGGGTATTTTCACACTTGCGTTATTCTTTTCCAGCATTCAGTTCCATCTTAGGGGCTCAATACCGGAAAAAACTGATCATTTTTATCCTAATGCATTCCGTTCAGGATGTATCAGTTCAGTCACTCTTCCGTTTTTTGGCCGGAGAAAATACTGCAGCATGCTGCGGTATTTTCTCCGTCCAAAATTCTGAAACACTTGCCGGAATGCCAGATCTGGAATTAATTTCCATAGAAATGTATTAGTGCCAGATCCGGCATTAAAATTACCGCACTGATGGATCCGGTCTGCGCATGCGCAGACCTTTAAAAATGTGAAAATGATAAGTACCGAATCCGTTTTTCCGGATGACAACCGGAGAGACGAATCCTTTATTCCAATGCATTTGTGAGACTGATCCGGATCCGTCTACAAATGTTATCCGTTTGCATACAGATTGCCGGATCCGGCAGGCAGTTCAAGCGATGGAACTGTCTGCCGGAATCCAGCAACACAAGTGTGAAAGTACCCTTAAAAGGAACACAAAAGCATGTCTGGGATAGGGTGCGTGTAAGCTAGACGGCACTGGAAGATTCCCTTTAACCCTTCCCTCTCCGCGTTGTAAGCTGCTATACTCGTTTCCAGTACTGGTGCAGATACATAAGTGGTTGTATATTACAGGGTATAACGTACGTTCTCCATTATTTACGAGGTCTTCTTCTTGCAGAGGCAGCTGCTCAGCCGAGCACAACATCCATTTCTCATCTTCCTCCGGAGGTAATGCTGAAAATTTTTAGTTACCTTAATCCGCAGGAGCTGTGCCGCTGTAGTCAAGTGAACAGTAAATGGGCCCAGCTGGCCAAGGCTGGATCTCTCTGGAGACATCTGTATCCCGTGCTGTGGGCAAGAGGTGAGGCCACACTTCACATCTCAAACGCTTTACCAAATCTACCTAGAGCACCCGTCCAGGTTTGGAGCTTTAGGGCTTGTTCTCCGTTTTTTTTTTCTTCCACATGGATTTTATCACCTGTTCCAAGGCAAAAACTGCATAGGAATCTGCTCCGCCATTCATCCGTGCAGATGTTAAATCTGTTTCACGAATCTGTTTCCTCTCTTGACGTGGTTTTGGTGCTAAAAAAGCTCGTAAGCCGCGGCGGGTGTCTGCAGGTAGATTGCGGTTTTTTGCACTAATGCTTTGGCTTTGGAAATAACTATTGTGTAGCTTCTTTGTTGTAATATCGAAGCTTTCACCTCATCTGTTTTGCAGGTATGTAGTAAAACCCGCCATTCTTTCAGTCTTCCTCTTCCTGTCTTTCACAGTGCATTAGTCTAAGGCTGTCCATGCCCATTAGACAAACGTCAGCTCAGCCCGTCAGTTTTCATGACATTGACTGATGATCCAATCTTCTGGAGCGTATTACATTTCTGCGCCCAATTCTTTGCTACTGATGCTGGCAGCTGCTTATCTCCCTGGCAGTAGCCATGGCACAGCTATCTCCCCTTGTTAATTGCACATATGTTGTAATATGTATGTAGTAGATCAGGTTCTGTCTCTGCTACTGGGTAACATACAGGGTATGTCGTCTCTGACTGCATTTAGCTTCTGAGCAGGGTGAATAGGTACATAAGATGCATCCTGTAACAGACACCGTGTAATTTCATCTTGCAGCGCTGTCTTTCCCCTTGTGCGTGGCACAGACGGCACTTGACGTTGCGGCATATTTACCGTGCCCTGATTTGCTGGCTTATTTCCTTTTCGCATTGTGATAAGTGTCTTATTATAGGGAACTGGTACAGCGGGGCAGCTTCTCACTTTGACCCTGACCCAGATGAGGACTGGATCGCCAGTAGAAAGGATGAGAGCCGTGCATACCAGGAGTGGGATGAAGATGCAGACATCGATGAGTCTGGTAGGGAACTGTCTTTTTTTTAACGGCTGTGTGTCCCTCTTTGAAGTGAATGGGACTGAGCTGCGATACCAAGCATAGCCGCTATACAATGCACAGTGCTGTGCTTGGTGAGTTGAGAAAAGGCTGCTGTGCTACTGCGAGAGCCTTCTCAAACAGCTGATCAGTGGGGGTCCGGAGTGTCGGGCCCCCACTGATCAGATACTGATGACATATCCGGAGGTTAGGTCGTCAGTTAAAATATCTCCGAAAATCCCTCTAACCCTGTACTGCAGACAGGTTTCTCATGACCGCTGTTCATCGTGTGTTTCTTACTTTTACAGAGGAGCCTGAAGATGATGAGGGTTATTCTTCCTCTGTGTGTGTGGCACAGCAAGAAAAGGAGTTACTGCATGGTTTAATCCAATATATTCTCCCCCATGTTGGTCAGTCGGTGAAAACGCTTGTCCTTGCGTACAGTTCAGCAGCTAGCAGTAAAATGGTATGCGCATATACACAGACGGGGGGTACGGTCAGTAGCTTAAGCAGAGACTATAATTGTTGTTTTGCCTTTATAGATTCGTCAGATACTTGACTTTTGCCCCAATTTGGAACACTTGGATCTCACACAGACAGATATTTCAGACTCTGCGTTTGATGGGTATGTTCATGGAATATGCTGTAGAAAATAAGAATTGATATCTATGCAAATGGTAAACTTACATGTCAGCCCTGTAAGTTATTGTCACACACCGGACAGAATCTTAAGTGTCTCAGTCCATTAACGGCTGAACTTGACGGACACGTTGCACATATGTTGTAATATGTATGTAGTAGATCAGGTTCTGTCTCTGCTACTGGGTAACATACAGTGTATGTCGTCTCTGACTGCATTTAGCTTCTGAGCAGGGTGAATAGGTACATAAGATGCATCCTGTAACAGACACCCGTGTTATTTCATCTTGTTGTTTTTCCCCGTGTTCTTGGCACAGACGGCACTGTACGTCGCGGCATATTTACCGTGCCCTGATTTGCTGGCTTATGTTTAAATGGTACTTAGTGTGTAACCAGAGTCATGAATGATTTGTAGATGGATCTAGGGTTGGGCAATATACCGGTGGCTGTGATATACCGCGGTATTAAGAAACTGCGATATGGCGATATCACAGTTTCCTAATAACCGCGGTATTTAATGACGTCATAGGAGCGGTCGCACGTGTGCCGACCGCTCCTAAAACATCCATGTCAGGGCCGAATTCCTGGCGCCCCGGACATGTAGGTAACCCGACCTAATAACCATTAGACGCAGGCTCCCGGCAGCGCTCTGTTCCTCCATGCGCCGTCTGCCCCTTCATTCATAAAGTGGGCGGAGCATGGAGGAGCAGAGAGCTGCCCGGGAGCCTGCGCCACAATAGTTATTAAGGTCCGACTATCTTACAGAGATTAACCATATAAACATTGACTAGAGCCGCGGGGCCGTGTATTACTGCAGAGTAACACTGCACCGGCCCCGCAGCTCTTATCCAGTATTTATGTAGTTAATCTCTTTAGAAGTAGCAGGACCTAATAAGTATTGCGGCTAGGCATGTTAATCTTCTGCCCTCCATGCGCTCGTTCGCCTTTCATCTGCAAGGAGCATGAGGAACAGACACCATAAATGTTGATCAGCGCGGGCCGTGCATTACTGCAGAGTAACACTGCACCGGCCCCGCAGCTCTTATCCAGTATTTATGTAGTTAATCTCTGTTCCTCCATGCTCCGCCCACTTTATGAATGAAGGAGCAGACGGCACATGGAGGAACAGAGAGCTGCCCGGGAGCCTGCGCCACAATAGTTAATCAGGTCGGGCTACTTCTAAAGACATTACAGTGTTGGGGGCACTGTGGCTGACATTGTTATGGGGGATTTGTGGATGACACATATATAGCATAAGATGCTATATATGTGTCAGCCACAGTGCCCCCTATAACAGTGCGCCAGTCACAGTGCCCCCATAACATTGCGCCAGCCACAGTGCCCCCATAACATTGCGCCAGCCACAGTGCCCCCATAACAGTGCGGCCAGCCACAGTGCTCCCCCCATAACAGTGCGGCCAGCCACAGTGCTCCCCCATAACAGTGCGCCAGCCACAGTGCCCCCATAACAGTGCGTCAGCCACAGTGCCCTCCCATAACAGTGCGGCCAGCCACAGTGCCCCCCATAACAGTGCGGCCAGCCACAGTGCCCTCCCATAACAGTGCGGCCAGCCACAGTGCCCCCTCATAACAGTGCGTCAGCCACAGTGCTCCCCTATAACAGTGCGTCATACAGTATAACGCCTCCTTGCTGCTGCCCCTGTGCCCTTACAGTATAACGCCTCCTTGCGCTGCCCCCATACAGTATAACGCCTCCTTGCGCTGCCCCCATACAGTATAATGTCTCCTTGCGCTGCCCCCATACAGTATAACGCCTCCTTGCTGCTGCCCTGTGCCCATACAGTATAACGCCTCCTTGCGCTGCCCCCATACAGTATAACGCCTCCTTGCGCTGCCCCCATACAGTATAACGCCTCCTTGCGCTGCCCCCATACAGTATAACGTCTCCTTGCGGCTGCCCCATACAGTATAACGTCTCCTTGCGCTGCCCCCATACAGTATAATGTCTCCTTGCGCTGCCCCCATACAGTATAACGTCTCCTTGCGCTGCCCCCATACAGTATAACGTCTCCAAGTGTTTTTTTCTTCTAAATGGGCATTTATCGTGATATATATCGTTATCGCGATAAATTTCTTAATATCGTTATCGTGGCAATATTTTTGATATCGCCCAACCCTAGATGGATCTCTTCTGGGATTTTGTAAGTTACCAGCAAACAGCAGATCTGCAGGTTTCAGAAAGTCCTAATATATGTGCACACGTTAGCTCTTTAGAGTCGCTGGGACCACCACCAGTGCTTTGATCGAAGAGGCTGCCGTGCTCTTTTTATTTTTTTCTGGACCAGCGCCATTACTAACCCAGCTGTGTGGATGAGACTGATGCAATTCCCAGTTCAGTAGTAGGTTAAATGTTAGAAATGTATCAGAGGGGGGAAAAGCCAAAGGCCGCTTCATTCTAGTTGTCTTTGGTCCAAGCGGTCAGACAGCTGATCAGACATTGGTGGTGATGTCGCACTTAAAGGGATTGTGATTCTCCATATTGCCTCCTTTGCTGGTTTGATTCATTTTTCCAAAGTGCACATAGCCTGGAAATTTTTTCCTATACGGCCACAACTGCAGGATTCACGGGTGGCCATAGCTCCTGTATACGAGCAGTGTATAATGTGATGGGAAAATGAATCCAGCCAGCAAATGAAGGCAATATGGACAATCACAATATATTAGTAAGTGCCTTGTATTCACTTTCTCTACATGATAAATGCTATTTGCGGAAGTGAGGCATCCCCTTTAATGGCTATACCTTTTTTACATTAAGGCCAGGTCCACAGAAGTTTTGTCCAGACATACGCATTAGTTCCAGTCCAACCGCAAGTTTACGGACTTAAACTCGTAGCATGCCAGGGATATATGATGCACGATATGTCCGTTATACACTTGTGTGGACCTAGCCTGAATTAGGCAATCACCAAAAACAGCATATTGTGTAGTATATACAGGTCGTTTTTGTGTCCAAGATGTCCATCAGAGAAGAACGCTGTGTGCACATGTCCTAACTTCGCTCCCTGGTTTACACCGATACGGGTCCATTCACACGTCCGCAGTGTTTTGCGGATCCGCAAAACACCAGGCCGGCACCCCTATAGAAATGCCTATTCTTGTCCGCAGCTGCAGACAAGGATAGGACATGTTCTATTTTTTTGCGGAGCCGCAGACCGGAAATGCAGATGTAGACAGCACACTGTGTGCTGACCACATTCTTGAAAAAGAATGGGTCCGCACCATGCAGAACGGATCTGGACCCAAAGTGCAGACCTGTGAATGGACCCTAACAGACGTGTTACATAGGTGATTACAGATCTAGTATCGGATTGTTTTTCTATAATGTAAAAAATCTTTACACGTTATTTGAATAATTTACTTTTCTCCGTTAGGTGGTATTTTGGCAGCTGTCAGAACCTCCATCACATTGACTTGTCAGGATGTGATAAGATCAGCGACATGACTCTGGAAAGGCTGAGTCTTGCACTTGGCGTGCTACCCTCTTACAGGAAAAATTTATTGAAATGTTCCCGAAACAACAAAAATGCTCACTCGGCCTGGGGGAGAAAAGAAATGAGCAACAGAATGAGGGCTAACACCATGCAGAGCATCGGTGGCCAGTGTGGACTTCTTTCTGAAGACTTATGGACTCGCTCTAACTCTTGTGATGGCTATCCATCGTCGCCTTTCTGGATTTTCCATTCGGAGAGGCTGGGTGACATTGAAGATGCGGCCGACTGGAAGTACAGAAATTCTGATGGACTTTGTGTATTGGAGATGTCCTCCAATATGAATTGTTTCACTAATGGGTGTAGCAGGAAGCCAGTGCCTGGCACAAGGACTAATTGTAGCTGGCAGCAGCGGTATCAGGCCGATGCTTATTCCTATTGTGGTCATTCGTTCTGTTCTGCTGGAGCAAAACTAAGGACTATACAAGCACTCCCAGAGACCTCTGCGCTGTGCAAAAGTGGCAAAAGGACTCCTCAGTCAGAGGTGAGAGACACTTTCTCTGGGAGTGCAAAATTTGAGCTCAGTGCCGCACGTGTGCTACAGTTACTCAGCCTCTCCGGTTGCCATCAGATCACTGATCGTGGTCTCAGGTTAGTAGGTCATTACTTCCTTCCAGTGGCATTTTCCGTCTGATTCCTCGACATTATCATCATCATGAACATTTATGGCTACTTTGTCATTAGAAGTATAGGTTAAAGTGTATGTATATACTTTTGTGTTACTTAGAAGGTTGGTCTAGCTCACACATTGGTGGCAAATCCTAGCGATATGCCACCAATGTCAGATAGGTGCGGGTCCTGGGACCCTTAAGTGTCTCTAGGACGGAGCTGCCAAAGCGAACGAGGGGACACAGCACATACGCGCCCACCCTGCACTTTAATGGGAGTGCCTATAGTGGCTTAGGACTGGTTCGACTACTTCTGGAACTCCTGGAGAGGTGGCCATGCTTGTGCGGTGCACTCTCCATTCACTTCCAGAAGAGTTCCAGAAATAGCTGTAGAATTGAATGGAAGGTGCACTCTTAGCTTTGCGGCTACCTCTAGGACCTGCGCCTATCTGACATTGGTGAAATATCCTAGCAGTATGCCACAGATTTGTGAGATGGGTCTTACAAGACCAAGACAAATACGGATCACTGGGGCAGAAATACAAACACCAGCATGACAAACTATAGTCAGTCCGAGCACAAGAAGTTCAAATCGACACCAATTGTGAGCTGGCGCACATTTGAACGATTATTAACTCATTGTAACTGTTGGGCATCTGGAGGCAACCCCCCTCCCACTAAGCTCTGCCCACTCCCCTTGTCACTTTTGAGAACTGGCGAGAGGAATGGAGAGTCAAAAACTAAGTCTCAAATATGGTGTGTGCCATAATTTGCAACTTTTTAATTTCACAGTAGCAACGTCCCATTCTAGCAATTGGTTGGGGGTCTCAGCACTCATGCCACACCGGGTGTCAGACCCCCACCGATCAGATAATGACCTATGCACACTAGGGTTGTTGCGGGTATCGAACTTTCAATACCCAATCGATACTTTTCTCTGGTATCGAGCTCGATACCAGGATTAGTCTTTTATCGATACTGGGCTGAGCTGCCGCACAGCCCAGTATCAGAGAACGTGGCTGCGCCGCTCTCAGCTCAGCCATGTTCTCTTCGGCAGCACAGGGAGAAGCAGGCAGTCTCTCCCTCCCCCTGTGCTGCTGCTGCAACCAAAAGAGCGAGAGGAGCGGGCGCACTGGCCAGCAATGAGAAGTAACCATTCATATACAAACGCAGGCAGCAGGAATACACTGCCAGCACCTGCCTGTGACAGAGCGCTGCGATCCGCGGCAGTTAACCCCTCAGGTGCCGCACCTGAGGGGTTAATTGCCGTGGATCGCAGCGCTCTGTCACAGGCAGGTGCCCGCAGTGTATTCCTGCTGCCTGCATTTGTATATGAATGGTTATACTTGTCATTGGTGGCCAGTGCTCCCGCCCCCAGTATTAAAGACATTGGTGGCCAGTGTGCCCTCCCGCCCCCAGTATTAAAGATAAGAGTGGCCAGTGCCCACCCCCCGGCCCCCCCCCCCCCCAACAGTATTGAAGTCATTGGTGGCAGTGGCCACAGGGTCCCCTCACCTACTCCTCCAAGTAAAACAAAATATTAAGTATAAATCACTGCCTTTCCCAATTTTACATATAAAGTATATAAAAAAATAAATAAAATATTACATATCGCCGCGTCCGAAAAGTCCAAACTATCAAAAAAATCCTTTAATGTGGTGAACGCCCGTACAGTTAAAGAAAAATAAAATTCAAATAAAAACTACACTATTCGCCATTTTCTTTTAGTCTCCTTGTCCCCTCAAAAAATAGGCTAGGACTGTTGTATTATGGCCTGGCTGTTCTTTGAAATGTGGAACGCATGTTAATTTTTTGGGGAGTTTTATTTTTTTCGCGTGGTATCGAGTATCGCAATACTTTTTTGTGGTATCGATACCGAATCAAAATTTTGGTATCGAGACAACTCTAATCCAAACAATAGATCATCAGTACAAAAGCTCCGTCTTTAACTTTGAAGTAGGACACCTTGCATTCTGGAACAGTTTATGAGGAGGATAGACATTCTTGGCATTAGTCAGATGATTGCCCTGCTCTAAATCAGAGCTGTCAAAGACTTTCTCATCATTGTGACACCTGCAAAATCCTCCCAAACCCTGGATTGTGCTGGCAGCCATGGGCCGGTTACACCGCTGGGTGTAGGAGGCAGGAATATACTCAGCCAGCCCTCAGACACCAGTAAGACCTTACAGCCACGGACCCTGACCAGACGGATAGAATTAGGGTGATCTTTGCCTTTATGGTTTATATTAGAGAATGGAGTCCCGAACACTGTTTTACTCGGTGCCAGCAAAGACCCTACGGTCATCCAACAATAGTATAAATATGCGGCACACAGAATATTCTTTGCAATTTAAAAGTAATTTTATTTAGTGATTTTCACAATTAGACATTTGTGATCCAGTTTATAGGAAATGAAATGCTTCGTAACCACTATCCATATATGAGCCGGACGTTTCGGTCCATAGGGACCTTCTTCAGCGGCTCGGAGTTTCTGTGGTCAGAGATAAAGGGATATCTGGATCTAGATCCAAAGGTAGCCCATGCGAGCGCTGCTTCCTCTTCAAAATTACCTGTGTGTCGTCTACAGCTCAGTAAGGCTCTGTTCACATCTCCATTAGAGTTGTTTCGATACCAAAATTTTGATTCGGTATCGATACCATAAAAAAGTATTGCGATACTCGATACCATTCGATACCACGCGAAAAAAATAAAATAAAACCCAAAAAAGCCTATTGATTATTTAAAGCTAAAATATTTATTGAATTAAACAGAAAAACCTCACTTACTATTAATGTGAGGCACATGGGTCCAGTCCAAAAGCTAGGGCTACACTGCGACTTTTTGTAGCGCGACTGATTGTAGCTGCAATCCAAATGAATGTGTTCGGTTAAATGCAATCTTATAGACTGCAGCTGTCATTCAATAGTTAAAATCAATCCGTCGCGCTACAAAAAGTCTGTGTAGCCCTAGCCTAATACTCTTGCACTGCTCAGATATACACAATTACTATGCATTCACTGCCCCACACCCCCAGTCACATAAATACACTATACAGTCACTGTCACATACACAATATATACTATGCAGTCACTGTCACATACACAATATATACTATGCAGTCACTGTCACATACACAATATATACTATGCAGTCATTGTCACATACACAATATATACTATGCAGTCACTGTCACATACACAATATATACTATGCAGTCACTGTCACATACACAATATATACTATGCAGTCACTGTCACATACACAATGTACACTATGTAGTCACCTCCCCCCATACACACAGTGCAGTGTCACCTCCCCCATACACACAGTGCAGTGTCACCTCCCCATACACACAGTGCAGTGTCACCTCCCCCATACACACAGTGCAGTGTCACCTCCCCATACACACAGTGCAGTGTCACCTCCCCCATACACACAGTGCAGTGTCCCCCACCTTCCTCTTCCCGGGAAACCTAACCTAGGAGCCCAGGCAGAAGCACATGTCTTTACTCTCTCTCCGGCATAAACTGCAGGGAGGGCGGGTCTTTCATCTGATTGGCTGTCCTGACACGCCTCCTCTCTCTTATTGGCTGGGCTGCTCTCTTCATTCCTGCTCCGGGATCAGAGAAATACAGCAGTGGCAGCCCTTGGGTAACCCTTTCCTGTTAACTCTTTCAGTGCAACCCAGGAGCTTGTAGTGACCTGTTTTGCACAGTCCAATCGGCCCTGCAGTGCTGCGCTGTCATTATCATACGCTGTGTATGGTAATGACAGCCCTGCTATGCTATTGTTATGATAATGAGAGCACAGCCTGCGATGTGTATTACAGACTGTAGCACACAGCGCAGGGCAGGGCTGTCATTATCATACACTGTGTATGGTAATGATAGTGCAGTACGGCAGGCAGCTCACTGCATAGTAGAAGCCCGAGTCCCTCCTCCTGCATTAGCCGCCCATTCATTGGGCTCAGCGGCGGCCGCGTCATAGGAGGGAGGGATTCCCTCCCTCCTTCTTCTCCACTGTAGGAGAGACCAGAGCAGCGCGCGGAGCGCCGTGATCTCCCATAACAGGAGATACTAGACTGCGCAGTAGCGCACTCTAGTATCGAAAAAACGAACATCCCGATACCGAATCGATACTGGTATAAAAGTATCGATTGGGTATCGAAATTTCGATACCCGAAACAACCCTAATCTCCATTAAGTAGTCCCGGCCCAAATGCCGGCTGTGAATCGGACAAAAAACTATTGAGCGCAACGGTTTCTGGCCAGCCAAAACATGGCGTTTATGCCGGAAAGCTGCCGGATTACTCCCAGATCCCATTGCAGTCAGTGGGGATCCAGTTGCTCTGTGCTGGAACAGCCTGCTGGATCTCCTAACGGAGATGTGAACAAGGCCTAATTACAACTGCTCCGTCCCATTCAAGTGAATATATTGTAATTACACTGCAAAGGAGGCAGCACAGAGGTAATTTAGAAAGAGAAAGCGGCGCTTGGACAAACCCCCACCCCCCCGCCAATCTGGTATTGACCTATCCTGAGTATTAAGCCGCTGCACAACCCTTTTGGGGGTCCCATCCAGAGCAGTGGGATTTCTCATTGTGTCAGTGTTCAGGACTGCTCCGCCGTGATGGTGCTGCTACAGCTCAGCCCCATTATGGAGGTGGACGGCTACACATACACGCTATTGGGGGAATTTCAGGAGTCCATTTTCCATGGGGAAAACATTGCCACTATCTGAAACAAACTTATCAAAATGACAACTTCTATAAACTTTACATCTTTAAATGCGCCTAGAGATGTTCAGCTTTCATGCCGCCCAACTACTGAAGGGAGGTTGTGTAAACGATTTGTGAAGTCGCACATCATAAATGTGCCCAAACCCTGGCCAAGCAGCAGATAAATACTGAAGGGTCTACCAGGTTAACTACATTAGTTTTGGCTGGGACCCCCACAGATTACCTCTTGATAGCCTATTGTAAGGAAGGGTCATCGGTGTTGTAGCCCGGCCTATTCCGACTTCCACGTAACTTTACGCGGTTCTTTTGGTTAGTAAGTCGTTCACCGGGGAGATGAGGCGCCCTGCTAGAGACCCCTCAGACTGTGCTTAGGCGCAGGCATTCGGAGTTTGCTGGTCTGCAAAAATTGATGGATTGGTCTACATTAATCTAATCTACTTTCGAAAATAGCCAAGCGCGCTGTTCAGTAGCCGTGAATATAGAGAGCAGCATGTGGTGGGTTTGCGTTTCTGTTCTTGAGATGGGGGTCCTGCACCTATCAGACATTTGTCATATCCTGTGGATATATATAAATGTTCTAAAAATGACATCCCCCTTTAAACGGGATCTGCAGTACAAATAGCTAGATGTGACTGACTGGAAACCCATCAGTTAAAGAGAAAGAAAACCAGTCCTGTACACCCGCAGGGACAGAGTCACTTTGCGTCGCAGGTTCACACTAGTGTGGTGGACAATCCACACTCATACAGTATTTGATAGATAGAAATAGAACCGCGCTGCTTCAACTCCGACACTCTATTTAAGTCAGGTTCTGCCGTCTATCCTCCGTTATTGTCCCGCTTCACAGGGATCCAATGGCACATGCAACTGTTCCCTCTGTGGGTTCAAAAGCAGTGTGCGGACATAGTGAAGGACCCTCTTTGTGATATTTCTCACACAAGGATTTAATATACTCAGACACAGGAGCAATAAAAGCATATCTCAATATAAAATCCGGACATGTCCAGTCTCTTGCCCGACTCGGGTTTCGCTCCAAGGCTTCCTCAGGGGCGACTACAGCGCATGTCTCGACCTGAGGTCATTTTATAGCGCCACAACCCTATATGTTCATGCCCTTTTCATAAAAACTCGATTTACACACAATTTCTACAATCAATTATAAAATTCATCAAACCCTATTCATAAAAACCCATATCTGGTAAGGTGAAGGATGTCTGTGTTGTCAGAATTGTTTAATAAGTAGTATGGCCATTGACATGAGTATTTTGTCGGCCCTTCACGTTTCTGTGAAGACTGGCAGAGATGAGCGGCGCCACAGTTGTCTAGGATATGCTTGTCCCTGCTGCCAGCATAGAAATCACAAGCATGTTAGTTAAAGGGATTATTTTCACTCAGACAGCCCCGCTGATATTAGCGTTAGAGCATTTCATGCTCCGATGCTCTCCCTTGCTGGATCGCGCAGGGTAAGGACGTTTTTTTGTTTTTACACTGCTATGCAGAGGATTCCGCCCGGCAGTGTGGTGACGTCACCGGCTCTGATGCTAAAGCCCGCCCATTAGTGCCGGAGACGTCCCCGGGCTCACTGCCAGGCAGAAGCCTCCGTCTAGCAGTCCCTATGGAGAGCCCAGTACGTCACCGGATCTACAAAAAATGCCTTTTCTCTGGGCGATTCAACGCAGGGCAAAGGAGAGCATCGGAGCATGAAATGCCCATAAGGGGTCTGCCTGGGAGAAAATGTGAATCGTTCGGGTTCAGCTCTGAACACGGACAGCCCCTTTAAGGTCTGTTTTATGAGAAAAAGGAAAAAAATGGCCAGAGAGCAGCAGATTACTAAATGTCCACGTCTTATTAATGATCTCATTATGAATTGTGTGTTTGGTGTCATTACAGGGCATTGACCTTGGGCGGAGGGTTACCTTACCTAGAACACCTAAATCTCTCTGGATGTCTCAATGTGACTGGATCTGGTCTACAGGATCTGGTGTCGGCGTGCCCCTCTCTTAATGATGAGCACTTCTACTACTGTGACAACATCAATGGTAACGTGGATTGTGTGGGTGCCTCTGTAGATAGGTAGTCCATCATCTGCACCTCTAATGAAGCCTCTCTAGAGGTGTCTATGTAAGAGCTAAATGGGGTTTATATTGCATCATCCAAAAAACGATTGAGAAATGACTGGGCCGTCATCAGCTACAGGAGCGTTCTGTATACAGGGCTCTGCAGAGTGTATATAGTGTGTTCCAGTACATTTCACGAAAGTCCACTAAAAGTGCAGATATGTAGCTAATACGTTACGTCTCTAGTACATAGAGCAGATCCCCTACCTAATGTGCTGTTACATGGAGCGCAGCCACTGGGCTATGTGGTCAGGTCTCCACTATGAGGACACACCGCCTTGCATTATAATTACACCCTCAGCTTTTCCTATGTGAATCAGGTTACCAGCTGTAAATACATAGGTGTGTCCTAGAATCCCTCCTATATCCATATAGCCATGTGTGTGTGAAGCCCTTACTGTTAATGATGACTTTCCTCCTCTTGTGTAATCCCATTGCTGGTCTCTGTTGTTCACCACCGTTGTGTTCTCATGCAGGTCCTCATGCTGACACGGCCAGCGGATGCCAGAATCTGCAGTGCGGTTTTCGGGCCTGCTGCCGATCTGGTGAATGATCAGTTCTTTTCTGACTTCTCCCATTCATCTGAGCAGCCATTCTTTCATGCACTTTACCTTTCTATCACACGCTGTGTGTAAAAACAAAAAAAAAACCTGTTTGAGATCCTTATGGAGTATTTCCTTGAGAAATTGAGCAGCGTACATCATAGTCTTGAGCAAGCTGTCCTGTGTAGTCACAGTTTTCGCTTAATAAAACTTCATTGTCTGAAATCTATTGTTGTTGGAGTTATTTACGCTGGGGTTGAATGAATGGGTACAGTGGATATAGAAAGTCTCACACCCCTGATGAAATGCCAGGCTTTTGTCGTGGGAAAAAATCAGACCGATTTAATCCCACCCTTAGGGTCCATTCACACGTCCGTTGTTTAGTTCCGCATCTGATCCCGATTTTTCGGACTAGTCACGGAATAGTTGCGGAAAGAATTCAGACCCATTGATTTTCAATGGGTCTATAAAATATGCGGACAGCACAGAGAGTGCTGTCCGCATAATTTTCTCAGTACATAGTGTCCGTAAAAAAATAAAACGTGTCCTATTCTAATCCGAAAATTGCGGTCTGTTGTGCAATGCAATTTTATTCTTCTATCCGTTTTTTGTGGATCCGCAAAAATGGATGACAAACGGAAAGAATTCTTGGAAAATAGGATCCGCAAAAAACGGTCCTATTTTCGGATTATAGAAAAACGGTCGTGTGAATGGACCCTTAATCTGTACAATTCCATTGAAGTGTAAGTGTGAACATCCTCTTGTAATTAGGGGTGTGGTGGTGTCCAGAATTAGTTTAAGGCTACATGCACACGACCGTATGAAAAAAACAGATGACGTTCCGTATGGCATCTGTGTTTTTATTTTTGCAGATCCATTGTAATAATGCCTATCCTTGTCCGCAAACTAGTAAAAAATAGGACATGCTCTATTTTTTATTTTATTTTTTGCAGCGCGGTGTGCTGTCCGGATCTATTGAAATGAATGGGTCTGCATCCTATCAGCAAAACGGAACGGACAAGGAAACAAACTACGGTCGTGTGCATGAGCCCTAATGTGATTCCGATTATCCCGATATAAAGTTCAGCTGACATTTTTCGTAGTTGCTTTTTACACTGTAAGCCATGGTCCATAAACCGCTTACAACACATCAAAGGTCTAAGGAGAAGGGTACTAACAAAAAAAAAATTCCAAGTCATTAGATATACCATGGAATACAGTAAGGATGGTCATCAAGCAGAAAAAATGTCACACAGTAGTGATAATACAAAGAACTTGACGTACCTCAAAAATTGATAAAAAGACAATAACAAAATTGGTCCAGGAGCTGCAGGAATTTCTGGCAAGTGCTGGTTGTGTTCTGCACGTGACAGCATCTCCTGTATTCTTCATATATCTGGACTGTGGGGTAGGGTGGCAAGATGGAAGCCTTTTCTTACAAAGAAAAACATCCAGGCCTGGCTCTGTTTTGACACCTCAAGTCTGCCAAAAACGTGTTGTGGTCTGATGAGACCAAGGTTGAGGTTTTTGGCCATAATTCTAAAAGGTACAATTGGCGCAAAAACAACACTGCACATCACCAAGAGAACACCATACTCCCGGTGAAGCATGGTGGAGGGAATTATGAACAGTTACAAATATGAGTCCAGTTTGGCACAAAATCTTCAGGCTTTTGCCAAAAAGCTGAGGCTGAAGAGGAATTTAACCTTTCAGCGCGACAAAGACCCAAAGCATACCTCCACATCAACAAAAGAGTGGCTTCACCAGAAGATGATAGTCTTTTGGAATGGCCCAGACCTGAATCCAATTGAACATCTGTGGGTAGACTTGACGAGCGCTGTACACAGATTTGCAGCACGTCTCCAAAGATTCAGAACTCAAGATTAGAGATGAGCGAACTTCTATTTTTAGTTCGGCGTCCAAAGTTCGGGTTATCGTAGAATCCCGTTATGGATTCCGCTACCGCGGACCATAAGGGGATGCTTCATTGAACCCGAACCGTGGACAACCCTAAGGACCTGGGGTGACGTCACAGTCATGTGATCAGTGCAGGGGCGTGGCTCAGCACTGGATCACCTCTTATCCAATCCAGTGCTGAGCCACGCCCCCTGCACTGATCACATGACTGTGACGTCACCCCAGGTCCTTAGGGTTGTCCACGGTTCGGGTTCAATGAAGCATCCCCTTATGGATTCCAAATGCTGTTATGGTCCGCGGTAGCGGAATCCATAACGGGATGCTACGATAACCCGTACCTTGGACGCCGAACTAAAAATAGAAGTTCGCTCATCTCTACTCAAGATGTGACATGCTGATAGACTTCTACCCAAAAAGACTGAATGCTGTCCTAAATTCAAAGGGTACTTCAACAAAGTATTAGTTTAAAGGGGTTCTCCGGGAATTAAGAAAATAAAAATACCTAAATATTACTTTATTATAACTATATTCCCAAATACCTTTCATTAGTTAGAATGGCTCGTTTTGTCTAGGGAACAATCATTAGGAGAAATAAAATCACACAGCAGAACAAGTTACTTCAGAACACTGAGGTAAAGAGCTGCATTATCCTACTCCCTGCTCTGCTGGCTAGGGATTATGGTCCAGAATACAGATAAGATCTTCAGCTGAATCCCTGTAGGAATGGAGTTCATGAGGAAACGGCTGAAGTAACAGGACAGACTGTGGTAATAGAGACTGCATACAAGTGCTGCGGCCCATCAGGCACACCCCCACTTCCTTTCTGTACCGCATGTCTCCTCATGAACTCCATTCCTACAGAGATTCAGCTGAAGATCATATTAGGCTACTTTCACATTAGCGTTTTCAATTCCACTTTTGATCTCCGTCATAGGATCTTAATAGCGGAAGGAGATGCTTCAGTTTTGTCCCCATTCATTGCCAATGGGGCCAAAACTGAACGAAATGGAATACACCAAAATGCATTCCGTATCGATTGGTTGCGCCCCCATCGCGGACAGAAACTGCAAGCAGCGTTTTTCTGTTTGCGATGTGGTGCGGAGCAAGATGGATCCGTCCTGGCACACAATGTAAGTCAATAGGGACAGATCTGTTTTCTCTGGCACAATAGAAAACGGATCCGTCCCCCATTTACTTTCAATTGTGTTCAAGACGGATCCGTCATGGCTATAGAAGCCATAATACAACTGGTTCCGTTCATGACGGGTGCATGCGGTTGTATTATTGTAACAAAAGCGTTTTTGCAGATCCATGACGGATCCGCAAAAAACGCTAATGTGAAAGTAGTCTTAAACTGTATTCAGGATCATAATCCCTGATCAGCAGAGAGGAGGATGAGGCAGCTCTTTAGCTCAGTTCTGTGTGATTAGAACAGGTTTTGTTTGCACTAATAGGACGGCGGCCATTTTATTACCCCTCATGATTGCTCCCTAGACAAAATGAGCTATTATAACTAATAAAAGGTATTTGGGAACATATTTATAATAAAGTAATAATAAGTATTTTCATTTTCCTAATTCCTGGAGAACCCATTTAAGGGTGTGCATAGCTATGCAAACACATAATTTTAGTTCTTTATTTTTCCACCCTAAAAGATTTCAGTTTGTTTTTCTATTGAATCGTACAGATTATAGGTGACATTAAAGATGGAAAAAGGTGTGAAATGATTCCGATATTTTTTTTTTGTTGTTGTTGTTGAAGACAAAAAAAGAACAAACTCTTTATTGTGGGCTTATTATAAACAGAACATGAGGAGGGATTTCCATTGTTGGGGTGTCAAACCCTCCCAGCTTCTCCCATCTCAAAAACATGGACCCACTGTAGCTGTTTAGAGTTAATAGTAAGTAATCCTATCATTAGGATTGAGCGAGTCTTATCGGTTTAATGCTTTACAGAGATCCGTCTCCGTACAGCATTAAAATATATGACCGCCCACGAGGCGAAATCGGTTATTCCCGAAGTCTACCGAGACTTCGGTGAATAACTTCGGTATTTGATTTTTAAACTGGAAAAACATTTTAAAACTTGGATCCGAACTCCACTTCGGTACTAGTGGGAACCGAAGATGAGTTGGGATCCAAGTTTTAAAATGGTTTTCCAGTTTAAAAATCAAATACTGAAGTTATTAACCAAAGTCTCGCGAGACTTCGGGAATAACTGACTTTGCTTCATCAGAGGCAATACATTTTAATGCGTATGGAGATGGATCTCCATACAGCATTAAACTAAAGTCTTGAGCGAAGTGACTTATCTGAAGCACACATTAACCCCATGTTGTCCATTATGTGAGGAGGTACTTTATTGGGTTGGTGGGAGGATACATTGGTGTTTCCAGACCAGGAACCATGGTGGAGTGGCAAGATATCGTTTTGGACCAGGTATATAGACGATGTATTTGTGATCTGGTCTGGCACCAAAAATGAGTTTGGCAGATTCGTGGAGGATTTGAACTCCAATAATGTGGGTCTGAGCTTTACGTTTGAGATAAATGACATACAGATCACGTTTTTAGACATCAGAGTAACAAAACAGGGTGATAAACTTGGCACAACATTGTATAGGAAAGACACGGCTACTAACTCAATATTGCATTGGGGCAGTTTCCATCCGTACGCCCAGAGAAAAAGTATTCCAAAGAGCCAGTACCTTCAGGTGCGTCAGAATTGTTCGACCAATGAGGGGTACTACATTGAAGCAAAAAAATTACAAACTAGATTGTTGAATAGAGGATATCCTAGGAAGATATTGGGGGAGGCTTTCAGACAGGTGGCCTCAATGGAACGAACACAACTCTTAATCCCGAGGAACCATGACACAAATGTAACATCACAGATACGATTAATCTCCACCTTTGATGTTGGAAGCTGGGAGGTCAGGAATGTATTGAATAAACACTGGCCAATCCTTTGCCTCGATCCAGACCTGAAGGGGGTCATTACGACTCACCCAAGTGTGACCTATCGAAAAGGAAGGAGTCTCCGTGACCGTTTGGTGCGGAGCTTCTACACCCCCACCCCCAAGGACAGGTTCGTGGCTGGATCGCAAACCTATAGGTGTTTTTAAATGTGGTAAATGCAAAGCATGCGCATATCTTATGACCTCCAAGGTGATTAACAGCTCAGTCACCAACAAGAAGGTGGAGATAAGGGACTTTATCAATTGTCGGACAAGAGGTGTGTTATACATATGTCAATGCACGTGCCCTATGGATTATATAGGGAAGACTAAGAGGGAGTTAAGGGTGAGAATATGCGAGCATATTAATGATGTAGTGAATAGAAAATCTACACCCTTGGCACAACATGTAAGATTATACCATCAGGGCAATCCTAAGTGTGTAAGGTTCTCGGTTCTGGAGGTGGTTCCTCCCCCAGCAAGGATGGGGGACTCGGACCGTAAGATACTCCAGAGGGAGGCCGCCTGGATTTATGACTTTCGATCCCAGTCCCCAACAGGCCTGAATGAACGCCTCGACTTCCAATGTTTCCTATGAATAGTATGACTACACATTTAATCATATTATGATTGTCCTACTGGCCCATCCAGTCTATATGATTCTGTACCTCTCTTAGCCCTCCATAGGAGGTTTTGTTTGTACGTTTATATACATTTTATATATGGTCAATAGGAAGGTGGGATACAAGAGTATGTCCCCAGTAAGTTATCTGTCAGGAGATTTCATAAATACTTTCCTGATTTTATATATTGATCATTTATTATCATTTTTTATTTATGTAGCATGGGCGTTGGGTGGTTATGGCTAAAGGGAGTATGACATTGATGAGGGGGCCTGGGAGCTTTTTTCATTAGGCAGCGGTTCTTAAACATGCAGATATTTTATCTGATATCATCATACCGCTATTGGTGGCCTGTTAGGCTAGAGGTGTATCTTTCACCATCTGGGGTAATGTGCATGTATCAGGTATATTCCGGGTAGTGACGTTTGCGGTTCACCGATGTCTGAGGTAATGTGCATGTATTAGGAACATTTCCGGAAGTGACGTTTGCGGTTCACCAATGTAAAGTAACCCGAAGGCAGATGTGACGTGTGCGGTCCAGGACACGGCCGCACACTGATGATACCACGTGCGCTCCGGCCCTTTACTGATTGGGGTTGGGAAATGGGGGTGGGCTTTTTAGCCACTTTAAATTACAGACACTCACTCCTAACAAGGTAGGTGCGGTATCAAACTCCTCCTTGGCATGTGCGGCCAGATCGTGTGGAGGGATAAGTTTGGGTAAGTAGTGATAGACTACCTGTGGACCCAGCATTTTATCCAGTACAGGATATGAGGTATGATGGCTATATTTGTTACTCTTCCTCCTGTTGTAGGTATGTTCATGGCTGACGTGACCATTTGTACCCCCTACCCTCTGATGACGGCTATCTTTGGTGGCACATGCTAAGTATTTTTGATCTGATATTTTGTTTATGTATTTGTGATCCCCCTGATAAACCCATTTGCGTGTGGGGGAAACGCGTCGGGGTTTGTTTGCCCCTGAGGGCATGCATGAATTATTATACAAACTATTGATGTGGTTTTCAGCAGACTTATCAATCCCACCTGTGAATACATATTAATGGGAAGTATATAGATATTCCACACGATTTCAGCCTGTGACAGTGGGGATAGGCCTATATGCCCTCTAGTGGGCATGTTTGAATTTATGTGAGACCCTTGCTAGTGGCACTTCTATTAGGTTACTCTATAGGCTGCTACAGTAAGGGGTACCTGGTAAAGTAAGGGACAGTTGAGGGTTACATAGACTAGGTACGTGGACGTAGGATCCCCACCCTCAGGGGTTCTCTCCGGGCTGAGGGGTAGATAGGGTTTCATTGAGGGTATTTGAATAGGAACCTCTTTTCCTTCATCCCCTCCTTATTGATTATCCACACCTACCTCAACAGTGTCCCAGCCTGTGAAACCTTAGGAGGTGGTACCATGCTTTTAGAAGATTTTTTGGCCCAATTAAGTGGCAATTTTAAGGTATATTGAATAAAGTTTAATTATTTTAGGAGTCATTTCCCTTTTTTTCAGTTGATACTTTATTGGGTCACCTACTATTAATGTGAGGCACAACGATGTACAAAAGTAATAACACCATGCGCCTCACATTAATTAATAAGTGACCCCCCGCAACTGCAACCTCTATCCTCTGCCCAGCAGTTTTTTCCTGCTTCTCTCATGCCCTGTCCCTTCTGGTTCCTCAGTCTTCTCCTTCTCTTGTGGCCTGCTCCTGAAGGTTCCTTTTGGCAACCACTTCTTCCTCTAACTGGCTTTAAATCCACACACCATGACCAGAGCAAGGAGGAAGCTGGGCAACATCATTCACCAGCTGTTGGCTGGAGACAATCAGTGGAAAAGATACTAGGCCGTAGTAGGGCAGAATACCTAAGAGATGCTATTCTGGAGTATCTCAATGAAAATAAGTATAAGGTATCGGCACAGTCTTATGAGGGAACAATCCTGTCAATTTAATCAGTTTCTATGAGGAGGTAAGTTGTAGACTGAACAGGGCTGAGTCAATGGGTGTCGTATATCTAGACTTGCCTGACTTCCTGCTACTGTGCCACAAAAAAGGTTAGTATATAAAATGAGGATGCTCGGACTGGGAGAAAATGTCTGTATGTGGGTAAGTAACTGGCTGAGTAATAGAAAACAGAGGCTGGTTATTAATGGTACACACTCAGATTGGGTCACTGTCACTAGTGAGGTACCTCAGGGGTCAGTACTGGGACCTATTGTCTTCAATATATTTATTAATGATCTTGTAGAAGGCTTGCACAGTAAAATATCAATTTTTGCAGATGACACTAAACTATGTAAAGTAATAAACATGCAAGAGGTCAATATACTGCTACAGAGGGATCTGGATAGATTGGAGGCTTGGGCAGAGAAGTGGCAAATTAGCTTTAACACAAATGTAAGGTTATGCACATGGGAAGGAATAATACAAGTCACCCGTACATACTAAATGGTAAAACACTGGGTAAGGTAAGGCAAGGACCTAGGAATTTTAGTCAACAGCAAATGGGTTACATCAAAAGGGGCATAGACACCCGTGATCAGAACATAGTCTTACCACTTTACAAATCACTAGTCAGACCACACATGGAGTACTGTGTACAGTTCTGGGCTCCTGTGAACAAGGCAGACATAGCGGAGCTGGAGAGGGTTCAGAGGAGGGCAACTAAAGTAATAACTGGAATGGGGCAACTACAGTACCCTGAAAGATTATCAAAAGGGGGGAGATCTAATAACTATGTATAAATATATCAGGGGTCAGTACAGAGATCTCTCCCATCATCTATTTATCCCCAGGACTGTGACTGTGACGAGGGGACATCCTCTGCGTCTGGAGTAAAGAAGGTTTGTACACAAACATAGAAGAGGATTCTTCACGGTAAGAGCAGTGAGACTATGGAACTCTCTGCCTGAGGAGGTGGTGATGGTGAGTACAATAAAGGAATTCAAGAGGGGCCTGGATGTATCTCTGGAGTGTAATACTATTACAGGCTATAGCTACTAGAGAGGGGTCACTGATCCAGGGAGTTATTCTGATTGGAAGCTTTTCACCTAAGATGAGGAAAATTGCATTCCTCTGGATCAACTTTTCACGATAACAAGCTGAACTGGATGGACGGCTATCTTTTTTTTCAGCCTTACAAACTTTTACTAGCTTCTCCTATAGCTTTCGGTTGCATTTGAAGAAGGTCAGAATATTATGAAGCCACTCTTCATGACATTCAGAACGCACACTACATCACAGCTTGCTACATAGCTGCTGAAAGCACCTACATTGAGCACCACAAATGGATCATGGAGTCAAACAGGTGACCTGGTCTTGAATCAAGTTTTTGGCCGTGTGTGTAAGTTATGGAACCACTAGCAACAATGGGACGAAGGCAGGGTGATGATCTGGGCAGTGTTCTGCTGGATACCTTGGATCTTTTCACTTTGACATGTAAATCCTAAATACTATACAGACAGCGTACTCTTGCCAGCTGTATTACCTAATGACAGTGGCTTCTTTCACCAGGATAATTCCTCACTGAAAAATGTGTCTCGAATCACTTGAGGAACATATGTAGAAGCTGGTGGTTTGCCCTCCAAATTCTCCAGAAGATTTCCTGGATAAACAAATCCAATCCAGGCCCCACCGTGCAGGACTTAAATGGGTTATCTCATGACTAGTGTAAAAAATGAAAATCAGACATCATACATACCTCCCAACCTTCTAAATGAACAAAGAGGGCCACATTCTTCCTGCACTAGGCCACGCCTCTAACTCCGCCCAAAACATAACTATGCACCTAATCGCAACCAGTCCTCTTAATGCCCCCACAAAGTAAGTATTTACCCTTCATGCCCACATTGTGCCCCCTCAGAATTATGCCCAGTTATGTGCCCCCTCATGGAATTATGCCAAGCTGTACCCCCAGTAATATGCCCTGTTATGCGCCCACAGTAATATGCCCAGTTATGTGCGCCCAGTAATATGCCCAGCTGTGCCCCCTGTAATATGCCCAGCTGTGCCCCCTGTAATATATCCAGCTGTGCCCCCAGTAATATGCCCAGCTGTGCCCCCAGTAATATGCCCTGCTATGTGGCCCTCACAGAAAGTAAAAAAAAAATAAACACCACATACTTACCTTGTACCTAGCAGCAGCAGGACATCGGATGCTCTGGTCTGTGGAGGAGGCAGAGCCTAGGCTGACTGGCTGCCAGCCAGCCCCCACCCCCCGCACAGATGAGAGGTGTGGAGGAATAATGAAGCGGGGAGCTGATGCCGGCTCTCTGCTTCATCATTATACAGGCAACTGTCTCCGCTTCCTATAGACGCAGGCACAGCTGCCGGAAAGCGGGACATAGTTCCCCCGTACCGGGACAGCGGGATAGCAACTAAACCGGAACTTTCCCGCCGGATCCGTGAAGGTTGGGAGGTATGATCATATAGTACATGACAATCTCTTTCTAACACAGCTAGAACCAGCCCCGTGCCTCACATGGATCCAGAGATCTCCCCATTCATTGCTCTGCTAGATTTATATCAAGCTGACAGCTCAAGGGGAGTGTTTTTTCTGCTGCAGCTCAGGAGGCGTGTCTCAGCTCTCCCTATCACAGCTCAGGAGGCGTGTCTCAGCTCTCCCTATCACAGCTCAGGGGGCGTGTCCATGCTCTCCCTATCACAGCTCAGGAGGCAGCTGAAAGAGGAAACTGAGCATGTGCAGCCATCTAAGTGAGCCGGACAAAGAAATAAGAAAAAGAACAAACACCAGGTACATGTTACTGAATAACTGAGTGGCTATGCTACATTTTTAATTACATGCAATTAGAAAAGTGTTCAGATCCAGGTGCTGGTCTGAAAACTGTAGAATATTTTTCATGAAACAACCCCTTTAAGGAACTGCCTCTTACATCTTGGTGCCAGATACTACAGGACACTTTCACAGGTCTTGTGAAGTTCATGCCTTCACAGGTTAAAAGGGTCTTCCAAAATTTTAATACTGATGACCTATACTCTGGATAGGTCATCAGTATCTGATCAGTGGGGGTCCGACGCCCAGAACCCACACCGATCAGCTGTTTGAGAAGGCACCACCATTTTGTGAGCACCGCGACCTTCTTGCAGCTCACCAAGCACAGTGCCGAACATTTGGTACTGTGTATCATGGTATCATGCTCAGCCCCATTCACTTCTATGGGGCTGGTTTTTCCTAGGCCACGTGAACGATGAACATGTCGTCGAGGGCCTAGGAAAAACTGTGACAAGGTCGCGGAGCTGATGTCTTCTCAAACAGCTGTTCAGCGCCGGGTCCGCATGTCAGACCCCCACCAATTAGATAAAGCCATTTTGGTGGCACACAATATAAGGTACTTATATAGGTTTAAGCTAATCTGTGTATACACCATTCATTCACTTGCTATGTCGTATCCTCTTCGTAAAGTTATCTGACATTCTTGCTAACTTTGACTTGGGTTGTGTTAATAGCAGTTAATTGTTTTATGATGACATGCAGGTAGCTAATATTTAGCTAAAGAAGCCAATAATACACACACCCAACCTCTCAGTAATTACCCGTCCATCTGCTCTGAATCATAGACTGCCCTCATTCCGGCCAAATTCTGCAACGTGACTGATGGTGGAACCTGTCCAGCAAGGACTTTAGTGCGTTCCCCAAACAATTGTTACTTTGAGGGCTCATACACACAAACGTATTTTCTTTCCGTTCCGTTTTTTTTGCGGACCAAATGCGGAACCATTCACTTTAATGGGTCTGCAAAAACAACGGAAATGACTCCATTTGCATTCCGTTTCCGTATGTCTGCTTGTCGTGTGCATGAGCCCTAACTTTTAGCGTTAACATGATCATGATCATTGTTAAAGCATACCCGTCATTGCAGGTGATTTGTCAGAATAATCTTGTGCTGGTGGAGACTAGTTCTGATTTCACAGAATACTCATGGAGAAAACAGGAGATTCTGATCCCCAAGACTGGATTCACCCAAGCACAATACTGATGTACGGTATGTTCCGCCCATTTGTAACAGCTCAACTGCGGTTAAATTGACCCAAACTCATCATCTCAGAGATGTATGGTGCTAAAAGGTCAATTAAAGGGCTGACCTTGGAGCCAACAATCCTTAGGGTCCTAACCTGTACCCCTGAACATAAAAAAAACCTCACTCACCTGCCTGAGGTGTAATTACAAGCCATCCCGTTCACTTCTATGGGCCGGCTCCTTCCTATACATTCCATTAGGAAGGAGCTGTCCCATTAAAGTGAATGGGACGGCTTGTAATTACACCTGCTCGCCACTGCGATGTCGACGATGAGCAGGTAAACAATCAAGAGAAGCGCAGCCTTCTCTTTAACATGCTGCTCAGCGGGAGTCCTGGGTGTCGGACCGACACCGATCTGATATTGATGACCTATCCTGAGGATTGGTCATCAATATTAAAATTCCAGAAAACCCCCTTAAGCCCACTGGTGTTGTCTACTCTTAGGCTGGCCAATCCCTTTAAACCTATGGCCAGACAGTAACACATGGGACTAATACTTCCAGAACATACATCCATATTATGCTCCTGTGAGTCCAGGCTCTTAGAAGCATCAACTGTAATATGTAGGGCAGTATAGAGAAGTACTGAGCAATATAGAAGTGAATAAAGCACTTGGGCTGTGATAACCCTATTAACTGCTGCAGCCTCCTGCATCTTACTGACGGTTTCTCACTTTGCTGCTCAGTACCCTACTACATTTACTTCTATAAGAGTTTGTAATCTGATCCTTTAGTGATCAGACAGTCGGTCTCATCACTTGGAATGGATTTATCACAGAATTCAGAGTGAATGTTAATTTAGGAAAAGGAAGAAAACTGTAATACATGTTATCAGAGTAAAATGCTTCAATCAACACAGTTTCTGTTGAAGGGGATGCTGACTTGATTCATTTTTGAAGTCCCATAGCAAATAATGGAGAGAATACCAAGCATGAAGATATGAGTGGGTCCCAGAGATGGGATTTGCACCTATCTGACATTTGTGGCATATCCTAGTGACTAGAGATGAGCAAATTTCTCAAAAATTTGATTTGGTCAGTTTTGCGGAATTTTCCTCAAAGATTCAATTCGATCCGAATTTATTTGTAGCAAATCGCGTTAAAAAACGTCTATTTCCCAGCTGCTGAGAGCCTTTATAGTTGTGTAGAACACTGTGCCTTGCAGTAACATGCATAGGAAGTCTGCTGTGGTAGTGAAATAATACTGTGAGTCAGTATGACATGCAGATGACAGGGGTCGCTCTTAGAATCACTGCATACTTCATACCAGTAAGGCCTCATGCACACGACCGTTTTTTTTATGCTGTCCGCAAAAAGGGGTTCCGTTGTTCAGTGATCCGTGTCCGTTTTTGCCTTCCGTTGTGTTTCCGTGTGTCTTCCGTTTTTTTAGCGGACATGACCCAAAAGATTTTACCAAAAGACAGGCTGACAATTTTTCCCAAGTGCCTGCCAAGGGATCCGCAAAAAAAACGGACACGGAACGCGGATGACACACGGATGGCCATCCGCATTTTTCATGGACCCATTGACTTGAATGGGTCCGTGAACCGTTTTTCACGGACAAGAATAGGACAGGTTATATTTTTTTGACGGACTGGAATCAAGGACCACGGACGCGGAGGACAAACGGTGCATTTGCCGAGGTTTTCACGGACCCATTGAAAACCAGAAAAACGGAGCAACGGACACGGAATCAAACAACGGTCGTGTGCATGAGGCCTAACTGAAGTATGAACTCAGCCTTACTGGTCGATGTTAGTGCCAAGAAAAAGCACAGTCCTTTTATACTGATGTCTACAGAACCTGTTCTGTTAAACACTTATACAAGTAGAGCCCCACCCCTCCCCCCCCCCGACAGAGTGGAGAGGGTGTCAGCAGTAAGTTTGTGTTGACGTCACAGATTATTTTGCCCTTAGTCTGATCAGTCAGAAGAATAACTCCCAAAAAACTGATCATGTCTGTTGAGCATCTGCCTTTACTCGGTCACATATATTTTTTTCCCTTTTTTTCCCTGTTTCTGCACACCAAAAAAAGAAATATAACAATCACAATTCACCACAGAACGACTGATGGGACGTATGTATATTTCCTTTTTTCACAACACGTAAAAGGCTGTGTAGTAGAATGTTACTTCACCACTGAATGGCAATTAAGACATTTTTTTTTTTTTTTTGCTGATTAATAGACCCCCCCCCCCCAAAAAAAATAAAAAAATAAATAAAAATAAAATAAAATTAAAATAACCACAATTCACCGCAGGTCAATTAAGACGTATTCTTTTTCTTATAACTACACCCCAAAAAAAGAAATATAACAATCACAATTTGCTGCAGGATGGGTGATGGGACATACAGTGAATATAAAAAGTCTACACACCCCTGTTAAAATGTCAGGTTTCTGTGCTGTAAAAAAATGAGACAAATATAAATCATTTCAGAACTTTTTCCACCTTTAATGTGACCTATAAACTGTACAACTCAATTGAAAAACAAACTGAAATCTTTTAGGTAGAGGGAAGAAAAACTATAAAAATAAAATAATATGGTTGCATAAGTGTGCACACCGTGAAACCAATACTTTGTTGAAGCACCTTTTGAATTTATTACAGCACTCAGTCTTTTGGGTATGAGTCTATCAGCATGGCACATTTTGACTTGGCAAGATTTGCCCACTCTTCTTTGCAAAAACACTCCAAATCTGTCAGATTGCGAGGGCATCTCTTGTGCACAGCCCTCTTCAGATCACCCCACAGATTTTCAATCGGATTCAGGTCTGGGCTCTGGCTGGGCCATTCCAAAACTTTAATCTTCTTCTGGTGAAGCCATTCCTTTGTTGATTTGGATGTATGCTTTGGGTCGTTGTGATGCTGAAAGATGAAGTTCCTCTTCATGTTCAGCTTTCTAGCAGAAGCCTGAAGGTTTTGTGCCAATATTGACTGGTATTTGGAACTGTTTATAATTCCCTCTATCTTAACGAAGGCCCCAGTTCCAGCTGAAGAAAAACAGCCCCGCAGCCTGATGCTGCCACCACCATGCTTCACTGTGGGGATGGTGTTCTTTTGGTGATGTGCAGTGCTGTTTTTGTGCCAAACATATCTTTTGGAATTATGGCCTAAAAGTTCAACCTTGGTTTCATCAGACCATAACACCTTTTCCCATATGCTTTTGAAGAACTTCAGATGTGTTTTTGCAAAATGTAGCCTGGATTGGATGTTTACATGTACCACACAGCCAGTACTTGCCAGATATACCTGCTGCTCCTTTAATGTTGCTGTAGGCCTCTTGGTAGCCTCCCAGACCAGTTTTCTTCTAGTCTTTTCATCAATTTTGGAGGGACGTCCAGTTCTTGGCTGTTGTGCCATATTTTCTCCACTTGATGATGACTGTCTTCACTGTGTTCCATGGTATATTTAATGCCTTGGAAATTCTTCTGTACCCTTCTCCTGACTGATACATTTTCCCCTCTTAAGGACACAGGACGTACCGGTACGTCCCGACTGCTTCCAATCACCGCTGCTCAGCCGGCGGTGATCGGAACAAGGTATCTGCTGAAATCACTTAGCAGGTACCTTGGCCCAATGCCTAGGGGGTCCTAAAAACAATGTTAAAAAAACATTTTTGTCACTTCACATCACAAAAAGTGTAATAGCAAGCGATCAAAATATGCACCACATAATAGTGCCAATCAAACCATCATCTCATCCCGCACAAATAGATACCCTACATAGGACAATATACCCCAAAAATAAAAAAATTATGGCTCTCAGACTATGGAGACATTAAAACATGATTTTTTTTTTGTTTCAAAAATGATATTATTGTGTAAAACTCAAATAAATAAATAAAAGTATACATATTATGTATCGCCGTGTCCGTAACAACCTGCTCTATAAAAATAACACAGAACTAACCCCTCAGGTGAACACAGCAAAAAAAATTATGTAAATACGGTATCAAAAGCCATTTTCGACACCTTACATCACAAAAAGTGTAATATCAAGCGACCAAAATGTCATATGCACCCCAATATAGTGCCAATCAAACCATCATCTCATCCCGCAAAACATGAGCCCCTACATAAGACTGTCGCCCAAAAAATAAAAAAATAAAATATGGCTTTCCCTCTACGCCCTGCCGTGTGCACGTACAGTAGTTTACGACCACACATGGGGTGTTTCTATAAACTACAGAATCAGGGCAATAAATATTGAGTTTTGTTTGGCTGTTGACCCTTGCCTGGTGACTTGAAAAAATTGCTCAAAATGGAAATTTTCCCCCCAAAAAAATTGAAATTCTGAAATGTTATCTCCATTTGCCATTAACTTTGTGGAACACCTAAAGGGTTATCGACGTTTGTAAAATCCGTTTTGAATACCTTGAGGAGTGTAGTTTCTAGAATGGGGTCATTTTGGGTGGTTTCTATTATGTAATCCTCACAAAGGGACTTCAAACCTGAACTGGTCCCTAAAAAGTGGATTTTTGAAAATTTCTGAAAATTTTCAAGATTTGCTTCTGAACTTCTAAACCTTGTAACGTCTCCAAAAAAAAAAAATGGCATTCCGAAAATGATCCAAACATGAAGTAGACATATGGGGAATGTAAATTAATAACTTTTTTTGGCGGTATTACTATCTATTATAGAAATGGAGAGATTGAAACTTGGAAAATTGCTAATTTTTCAAAATGTTTGATTTTACCAGTGTCATGAAGTACAATATGTGACGAAAAAACTGTCTCAGAATGGCCTGCATAAGTAAAAGTGTTTAAAAGTTATCACCACATAAAGTGACACTGGTCACATTTGCAAAAAATGGCCTGGTCCTTAAGGGATTTAGGGCTCATGCACACGAACGTATTTTCTTTCTGTGTCCGTTCCATTTTTTTTGGGTCCGCAAAAAAAATGGAAGGTTCTCCGTGTGCATTCCGTTTCCGTATGTCCATTTTTCCGTTCCGCAAAAGAATAGAGCATGTCCTATTTTTTCTAGTTTGCGGACAAGGATAGGCATTATTACAATGGATCCGCAAAAATAACGGATCTGCAAAAAAAACGGATGCCATACGGAATGTCATACTTTTTTTTTTGCGGATCCGCAATTTGCGGACCGCAAAACACATACAGTCGTGTGCATGAGGCCTAACAATGAGATCCCTCTGATGCTTTGGAAGTTCTCTGTGGACCATGGCTTTTGCTGTGGGATGCGACTAAGAAAATTTCAGGAAACAACAACTAGAGCCGCCGAACTTTATTTGGGGTTAATCAGAGGCGCTGTAAATGATGGGAGGTCTATGCTGACTCCTATTTAACATGACTTTCAATGTGATTGCTTAATTCCGAACACAGCTACATCCCCAGTTATAAGAGCGTGTGCACACTTATGCAACCAAATTATTTCAGTTTTTTTTGTTTTCTTCCCTCCACCTAAAAGATTTCAATTTGTTTTTCAGTTGAGTGGTACAGTTTATAGGTCAAATTAAAGGTGGAGAAAGTTCTGAAATGATTTATCTTTGTCTGATTTTTTTTTACAACACAGAAAACTGACATTTTATCAGGGGTGTGTAGACTTTTTATATCCACTGTTGTTGTCCCGAATGTGGCAGAACGGTCTCTGATTTTCAGAGACATTCCAGGGAAAATTGCTGCTCTCCTGGGTCGAGAATGGGCAAATTTAACCTAAACTGCACACATAAGTTGACGTTCCCATGGAGTTTCTAGGCGGGACTTAGATGCCCCAAATATACAAACAAAAAGGTTGGTACTAGGTATCATGATGTAGTAGATGGTACCTACAGCCCTCGACCAGACCAAGAAGATAATCCCAGCGGAATTATACAATACCACTGCATGCGAGTGCGGAATATCCATAATCTACTTGGCCACCCAACCTTATTGACATCACACAGCCTCTTTACAAGGGGTGTAAATACTGTATTTTCCTATGTCTTTGATCAGAGCCACCAGATACAACTTGCTTGGGGTCCCAGAAATGCCAAGTCCACCCCTGTCCATTAGTGAGCTGAGGAGAGGAAGGACTGGAGGCTTAGGCCCTAGGCCAGGAGTCAGAATGACGCAGATGCTGTGGTCTTGGCTGGCCAAGTCACAGATTGCAAGTATCTCTCATAACCAGAACCCGGGATTCTCTATTCCCCAAGTATAAATCCCATTGCTCACCTAATAAAAACACCATAAAGTTGGGTTACGTGTGGTTAGCCATAGCTTTATTGCATAAGGCTCCCCTCCGTAACCCACCCATCAGTGACAGTGGCCCCCTATGAGAGCTCTGTCTCTCTGCTCAGCACAGAAACTTTAGCTACAGGACGATCTGCAGAAAATGTCACACTATACAATATGCAGCAAAATGCACAGCACACTATAATATGCACAACAGAAGGCACAGTTCATGCTTAAAGGGGCTGTGTCATCTCACACAATGGGGGCATATCGCTGGGGACACCTCTGGGACCCGCACCTATTTCCATTTATTTCTGTGGGGCCGCCAAAAATAGCCAAGCACAGGCTCCGCTATTTTCGTCGGCCCCATAGGAATGAATAAGAGCGGTGGCCGCGCAAGCGCGGTGCGCTTCCATTAATTTCTATGGGGATTCCAAAAATAGCCGAGCATGCGGCTCGGCTATTTTCGGTGGGCCAATCAGAAGGCTTAGTGGTGGCCACAACTTTGCTAGCCTCCTGTTAGCCTTTGTTTTAGAGATAGCCCCACCTCTGGGACCCGCACCTGTCAGATAATAGGGGTATATGCTAGCGATGGGAATAGCCATTTGCGTTAAGACAATATCTCACATTTTTTTGCAGCACTGCTGAGACATGTGGCAGCCACCACAGACATATATTGTTTTAAATCTCATCCTGGGTGGAGGGAGTGCACCCCCGTGGCTGAAAACTTGTACTCAGCAACATTTATTTTGTGATAGTGACAGTATATCTGGACTTATATTTGCTTTACAAATATAAATGTATACTATGCAAATGTGTTCAAAGACGTATAGACTGGAAACAGAAACAACAAACAGATGAAATCATCAAGGATTTATTATTTGTGTAAAATCATATAAAAATAGCAATAAATATATATTTACAGTAAAAAATTACAAAAATAGTAAAAGACAGATATAGACTTACGGTCTGCTCTGTGTGGACAGAGCACTGGAGCATTATCATAAAAACATCATAAGGTTATAAAATGAGACTGGTTATGACCATCATGAAGGAGTTTTCTGGTTGCATGGACAAACATTTTCATGAAAAGGCCAACTGGAAAAGTAGTTAAATTATTTTAAAAAGTGCAAAAGTTTTCATTGTACATTTTCATAAAACCGACAAACTCCTTTACCACCTGGTGATGAAGACTTCTGGTTAGAAGCAGTTCACATAAGGGTACTTTCACACTTGCTGTTTATTTGCACAGACGGATCCGCACCTATAATCAAACGTTTGTATCCGTTCAGAACGGATCCGTTTGCATTAGTTAAAAGAAAAATGACAAAGTCCAAAACTGATCCGTTTTGAATTACATTGAAAGTCAATGGGGAACGGATCTGTTTTCAAATGCACCATATTGTGTCATTGAAAACGGATCCGTCCCCATTGACTTACATTGTAATTCAAAACGGATCTGTTAGGCTCCGCCTCTTCAGACGGACACCAAAATGCTGCATGCTGCATTTTGGTGTCCGCCTGCGAAACAGAATAGAAGCGGAACGGAGCCGAACTGATGCATTGTGAACGGATCCTTATCCATTCAGAATGCATTGGGGCTTAACTGATCCGTTTTGGACCGTTTGTGAGAGCCCTGAAACAGATCTCACAAACAGAATCCAAAACGCTAGTGTGAAAGTACCCTAAAGAGTGCAATTAAATAAAGGAGGATGTATGGGGGGGGGCTTTTTCAAGAAACAGCGCCACTTTTTTCTATATACTATGTCTGGAATTGCATGAATGCAGGTAAGCTGCAATGTCGCACATAGCCCATGCATTAGAGGGGTGTTGTTCCTGAACAGAGTTAACAAACCCTTCTCTCATATAAAATCTTGGAAATACTTTTTTTTTTTTTTTTTTTTTTACAACTTATGACCTATCTTTTGGACCCCCGGGACCCCCACCGATCAGTCTGCTTACCAAGGACAGCACTGTATATTGTATAACGACTGTGCTTGGTATTGCACTCAGCCTTATTCACTTCTATATGGCTGAGCTGATCCTCGACCACATGAGCGATGAAAGTGTCGTCACTGGCCTATGAAAAGCTGTGACATATATTTTTTTACTATTTTTCCTTTTCCTCCTGCAGCCTGTCTGCTCTGCAACTGCTCCCCCTCTTCCTCCAGACTGAAGGGGAGGGGTGGGGGGGGCTGCTTTTGCTGGTCATATCTCTGGTTTGGTAGCAGCTAGAGATATGGGCTTTATCTTGTTTGCTCAAGCTTTCAAACAATATGCAGAATTACAACATTATCTTCACTACATGGGAAGATATCGGGATGCAGTGAATGCAGCTGAAAGTAAAAGCAGGTCTTACTGTTATTATTCCCGAATCGATTTTTAACAGTCATATCTCCTGCTTATCTTGGGCTAATGCTGTCATTTTGGTCCTCCTGTATGAAAGCCTGGAATTCCAGCTTTCAAACAAGACCAAGCCCATGCTAGCAGCTAGTAATCAGGAGATATCCGTAGCTAAAGCAGTCCCCCGCCCTTACACTTCTACAGAACAGTTAAGTATTTTCCCAAAAACCCCAGCTGAGCTCCCACAGAACAGTTAGGTGGTTAAAGAGAATTCATCACCAGGAAATTCACTGATAAACCAGGCACAATGCCTTGTAGGGCTGGCTCAGCAGAGTGTCAAGATGCCTTTTACTGAAAGGAAACGTGTTATCAAAAAAGTTATCTGCAAGTTAAAACCAGATAGCAGCACATCTCCTTTTTTTTGTAATCTGATCTTATATTCTGACTATATTTTTTTAAATTTTATTTCTTGAACATTATTATGGGAGCGGCCATCTTGCCTGAGCTGTTCTTAACAACATTTACAAAGCATTAAAAAAATTGCTTTACGGCAGCCCCATGGGCCATAGACACAATGGTCAGGAGGAGACCTTATTGACTTCTATGGGAGAGTCTTCTAGCCAGCTCTGTGCCTTGTGCAGAGATCATTGTACAAGGAAAGAATAGATAAGCTCTGACAGTCACCTATTGTGTCTTATCTATACACAGAGGTGATATCTCCTTATCATTACAGGCAGGTTTAGAATGGTATATAACTGCGGTAAAGTGATCTGTGCAGACCAAGAAGTGGCGCCTATCATTAGGGTTAGTGACCAGTGCGAAAACTGCAGGATTTATGGTTTTTGTTTAAATATAGATATTGACATTGGAAATTAAAAATAGACATCAAAAATACTTTAAAAATATGTTAAACTTAAAAACATGATTTAAACAATAGGTCATTTTTGATGACACCTTTCCTTTAAGGATCTGTTGCTTCATTCTTTTAATCCATATGCATATGAGCAGTTAAGAACACCAAGGGCGAGTCCAAGCCACTCTGTGCACTCTGGCTCCTCCTGCTTCTTTTGCAGGCCTTTCCCCCTCCTTCTTGACTGACAGGGTAAGGTTCTTGCATAATTCTCTCTCCTTGCCCTGGCAACCAAGAAGGAGAGGCAGGAGCTGGCAGAAGAATCAGTATCAGCAAGAGTGCTCAGAGTGTCTTGGGCCCGCCCCCTGTGCACATAGCTTCTCATTTCCATATTGAATTTAAGTATTTCTTCTCCAGAATTAAGAAATGAATCATTACATTCAGCTGAGCCAGCCCTACAAGGCACTGTGCCTGGCAGGGGCAAACTGACCATAGACCCTACAGGGAAACTTCCTAGTTGGGTGATGCCCAGAGGGCCACTTGGGCCCCACTCTCAATTGCCAACTGGAGTAGGAGGATGGAATGTGGCAGCTGGCGCTGGCCACCATAGAGGGGTGGTTTTTGGGGAAGTACTTGGCGTTGCATTGTGGTATTTGGCTCCGCTGGGGTGGAGTAATGTGCCGCAATATGGTATTACACTTTTAGTTTTTTTCAATTTAAAGGCTATCTATATCTTCGGGGACAATTTCTTTTTTTAGATATAATTATAATTTTTTCAAATGGTCTTTATTAAAAAATATTGAGCCATTATGTCACAAAGGGTTAACTGTTTGTCTAGCTGAATGAATAGTACTTTTTACTTTCACTTTCTGCTAATAACCCTCATCTCCAATTTACTAAAGAGGTCAGGGTATTACCACCTCAGACAATGGGGGCATATCGCTAGAATATGCCCCTATTGTCTGATAGGTGCGGGTCCCACTGCTGGGACCCTCACCTATATCGAGAACGGAGAGGGGAGAGCTGTGGCTGGAGGACCCCAGATTTCCCAGGGTCCGTCCACCACCAAGCTATATTCGCCGGCCCCAAAGAAAATGAATGGAGGGCGCCTGCGCATGCGCCCTCCTTCACTTTCCGGGCTCCAGTCTCGATATAGGTGTGGGTCCCAGCGGTGGGACCCGCACCTATCAGACAATGGGGGCATATTCTTGCTATATGCCCCTATTGTCTGAGATGGGACAACTCCTTTAAGGTCCCTTTACATTGGACAACAGATCAGTAGGTTGTTGAGAATAAGGCTTTCATTCCCAACAATCTGCTGCTCACCATCAAATCAAAATGGAAGAATGATGGGGGTTAGGTTTCAGTTTTCTGGCATTCAGTATGAAGATGTATGTATGAAGGTCACCTGTCACTTTTCAAGTGCAGCAGCTTTAACGTTCTGTGATTCCGCATTTTAAATAACTTAGTGCTGATAATTTGAGGTGAGACTTCTTGTGGTTCAGTAGTGTGGGTCACTAGGCAAGAGGCATGTGCGAACTACAGCACTCACTACAATGGACAGACTGGTCACTTCAAGTAAAGGAATTGTCCCAGAGCAACAATTTATCACCTATCCACAGCATAGATAATAGGTGTCTGATAAGTGGGGACCCCCACCAATCAAGAGAACAAGGACCCGCGCCCCGTTTGAATGTAGATGAGCCCATACACTTTGAATGGAGCGGAAATACGCATGCTCGGCCACCTCTCCAAACAGAGTGCACGCGACTTTAAATGCCTAGGCATAATTAGAAAAACATGGCTACTTTCTAACAAGAATAGTGCCACACCTGCCCATGGGAGGTGTCTGGTATTGCATCTCATCTCTATTGACGCATTGTGCACAAACTGTGGATAGATGCGGCCCTGTTTTTGGAAGAAAGCAGCCATGGTTTTCTAATCTCTTCAATAAAGAAGTTCACCAATCTAATCCCAAATTAAAAACTAGGAAAATAATAAAACTGTCCTATGCTGGGCATTTAGCTTACATCTGTGGCCGACCATTACCAAACCTTTAAAAGCATTAAATAAAAGCCCTTGCGGAGTAGAAAGTTCATGCAATAGATCAATATAAAAATAAATGAAATGTAAATGCAAATTAAAATAAATCACTGATTAGAAATCTAGATATGCATGGGTGTAGAATATATCTTAGTACCTTCTATATTCAGGGCCCTATAGTAGCTGAACATGCCTGTGGAGCAGTCATATGGCTCTATGTGTGGTCCATTTTTCTTTGGCATCTTCTTTTTTTGGTTTAAGATAAATGCTCAGTTAAGGCTATATTTCCACCACATTTGGTGTATGCAGGAACAATGATCCGAGGGTACTATTTCCACTTGTGGGGAACACCTATTAGGTGTAAGTAGTCTTATAGGCCATGCAATGCAAAAAGATGGGAAAGCTGTGCCAATACCAGATGCAAGGTGGCTATCCTACAAGTCAATGTTTGGCATTGTAAAAAGGTCCTGAGACATGGCTTGGTGTTATAGCCAAGGCAGTCACTCATCTGCATACAGCTGTTTGGGGGTAATTGCCCCTTATTAGTGCAGAGCAGGTAGAACTGTCATAATTGGGTGACGGAGTCTTACAAGTCAAGGTTTGCTCTGGTGCATATACAGAACGGGTCCATAAACTTCAATGGATGCTTTTTTGTTTTTTAAATAGTTAATCTATGCTTTCCTATACAGTTAACCACATCAAAATAGTCTACTGTGTAGTCTACATGTCTTTAACACAGGATTCTATGGACAACATATGTATGCATATGTCAAAACTTTACGTTTAGCACATACAGATGTGTCCTTCCATAACTTTTCTCTAGGCGCAATAAATCCTGAGCTGTGTAGTGCAAGAGGACCAGCTTAGAAAAATGAAAGCCTGATTTCACAACTACTCTGTCTGGAGATGTCTATGCTATGTTTGTCTCTTTGCGGCCACCCAGTGGTTGTGTTGTGAATTGCAGCCTGTCATTAAAAGAGTCCTTAAAGGGTTTCTGTCACCAGTTTTAACCCTATGAAGTTAGCTGACATTAGCGATGTGCTAATGTCAGCTAAACCTAACTAGCCTATTCCTACTTTTCTCAGTGCCCGCATAAACCTAAAAATCGAACTTTTATAATATGCTAATGAGGCTCTAGGAGCAGGGGGGGCGTTGTTCCTGCTCCTAGAGCCTCCATTCTCCCACCTTGGTCTCCTCCCTCCAGGTCTTGATTGACAGGGCCAGGCAGCGCTTGCATCTGTCTGCCAGCCCTGTGCTCGGATGAAATCTCGCGCCGTTCTGAACTCAGCGCAGGCGCGGTGAGGGAAAGACGCTCGTCGGCTGCCAGGTTCCTCACCGCGCCTGCGCTGAGTTCGTAACGGCGCGAGACTACATCCGAGCACAGGGCTGGCAGACAGACGCAAGCGCTGCCTGGCCCTGTCAATCAAGACCTGGAGGGAGGAGACCAAGGTGGGAGAATGGAGTCTCTAGGAGCAGGAACAACGCCCCCCCTGCTCCTAGAGCCTCATTAGCATATTATAAAAGTTCGATTTTTAGGTTTATGCGGGCACTGAGAAAAGTAGGAATAGGCTAGTTAGGTTTAGCTGACATTAGCACATCGCTAATGTCAGCTAACTTCATAGGGTTAAAACTGGTGACAGAAACCCTTTAAAAATAGAAAGGTAAGGGTGGATGCAGCAAACAGAGAGCAAATATGATTAAACCGCCCCCCCCCTGCCCCCCAGAATGGGGGTGACAACGGGAAGGTTTTTAGGTCAATCTACATTTCATTCAACCCACTGTATGTCTTATGGCTTGTCGGGCTAGCCCGATCCTCAATCTAGTAAAAACTGCAATTGCAGAAAAGAAAATTTCCTAGAATTATTTTTATCGAAAACTTAATTCAGAGCAGAAATTAGCCCAGTTTGGGTACATTTTGTCATGGTACAGGAATAGGGCAGCTTTCTGCTGCACCATTGCCCATTGTTAATGTACCTTAAAGGGGTTTTCAAGGAATAATTACTTTTTATCTAATGCCTGCAGCCTGCCTCTGTAACCAGAAAACCCATACTGGCTTCAGTGGTTATAGGGTCATAAGCGGCACATCACCGCTGAAGTTATTGGCTGCAGCACGGCATGTGACCATGCAGCACCAGATGCAAACACCACAGAGACCAGAAAATGGACAAAGTAGAAGCAGCGCAGATTCCATGAGCGTCGGGGAGCAAGTAAGTATGAACTTTCTGTTCACATAGACAGGCTACGGGTTTTAGATTTTTTGCTTCATAAGACAAACTTTGGCAGTACATCTTATAAAGTGAATAATAATGAGCGCTTCCGTAGTATGCAGGAGTTATGCAGAGCGGTGAGTGTAGTGCTGTCTGCATTCACCGCTCCCTGGTTTTCTTCTGGACGTCAAGCTGCACTGTGTCCTGACTGCAAATCACTGCATACAGCATCAGAATGTAGCACATGTAGGCCCAAACTATGACCTGGCTTGGTTTGACGCTGGGACTTGGTGCAGCACAGGAACGGAAGAAGACTAGGGAGCGGTAAGTGCAGGAGAGCACGCCACTCAAAGCATTTTATGTCTGATCTGAGGCCTGATGAAGATTGGGAGGGGGGGTTTGATTTAAAGTCTGATAAGGATTGGGAGGTCTGAAAAAGATTGGGGTCTGATCTGTGGTCTGATACAGATTGGGGGTCTTATCTGAGGTCTGATAAAATTTGGGTGTCTGATCTGAGGTCTTATAAAGATTGGGGGTCTGATAAAGTGTGGGGGTCTGATTGGGGTGTCTAATAAAGATTATCAAATCTGATTGGGTGGTGATGAAGATTGGGGGTCTGATCTGATAAAAAAATATTTTTATGTCCTATAGATGCGTTTTAAAATCATGTGCTTCTTATACAATAATTATTTCCAGAAAACCCCATTAAAGGGGGTCATATGGGATAAAGGAAAACATGGCTGCTTTCTCTCAGAAATAGCAGTATGGACTGTGTCTGGTATTGTAGCGCCACCTAAATAGGGGCTAAGCGTCAATACAAAGCATGAACCATGTTGCTGTTTTTGAAAGAAAGCAGACATTTTTTAATTAGATCATACAACCCTTTAAATTCCAATGAGCCAGGTATATACTGTAAATACCAGTGAACACCAGCTTCTGCCCAGTTCATTATTCTCCTCCTCATTTCTACTAAATGCTTGTTGGTTTCTCAACCGCACACACAACAGACATCAAGCGGGGATCACAGGAGAATTTCACAGGAGGTTTATCACAGCCGACGGAGGTTCTAGTATGCTTGTCAAAGGATGACCTGCCTGAGAAGCAGGAGACCACCCCCCAGGCGGGTTTGGCAATGATCTCAGCCCATCGTGGTGGTTATTGCCTGGAACATGTCATCCTCGGGTCATCTGTTTCGAATAAGAGACGCAACATATATCCATACTGAGTAGACGTTCTTGGGGTAGGGGTGAACATACACAGCCAGGGCAAACTCCACATTGGGAACTTCATTGTTGTGAACGCCAGTGCTGTACACGGCCTCTATGAGGGGTCTCACATCTGAGAAGGCCATGTTAATTGGGAACCCTGAAAACTGGAAAAAAAAAATGCACAAAATAAAATAGGTGTCAAATATAATGCAGGATGTTGCAAAAGAGATTAAACTCATACAAAAATACGTCCCCAGCTTCAATAAACAATGCTTATTGAATAATGTTCAGATTCGGGGGAAACTTTATCTCCTAATCGGCGTAAGGAGTCTTATAGGCCGGGAAGGCTTCTCTATAATTCTGGGAATAGGGTATGTAAATCAGCTCTTAGCAATCTCTGCCTCTAATGCCATCAGATATAAGGCAGCTATCCTATAAATCAATGTTCGACCTTTTAAATGGGCCTTGAGACATGACTTTGATAATAACTAAGCCAGAACCTCATCTGCAGACAGCTGTTTTGGGGTGACTGCCCTTCATCAGTGCAGAGCAGAGAGTACTGGCTTAAGCAGGGCCAGCGGGAGGGGGCGGGGGGCCAAACTGGGCAATTGCCCTGGGCCCCCATCACCAAAGGGGCCCCCTTCCAGTGGTCTTCCCCCAATCTTTAGAGAATACAATGTTATGGAGCTCAGGAGGCTGGACTCAGGAGCAGAGGGGAACCAGAATCAGTCTGCCCCATCAATTAGCCGATAGTTCCTCTGATAGCAGCTGATTTACTGCCTGTGCTCCAGTCATACAATCCCCGCTCCCCGGCACACACACAGATACCTCAGCCCCGTAGTCCTGAGGAGGTTTTCAAGCACTCTGGATCCTGCCAGCTAACTCTCCCTCCAGTTCTCCCAGCTATGCTGCATAAAAATGAAGTGTATGTGTGTGTAAAGTGAATGTAATTATGTGCATATGTGAGTGTAAATTTGCAAATGTGTGTTAGGCTTCGTTCACATCACCCAGTCAAGTCTTGTCCCTCCTCACTAGCTGAAGACTCGGTAAGGCCTCATGCACATGACCGTATCTGTTTGCGGTCCACAAAACACGGATCCTGGCCATGAGGATGCCACTTGTTTTTTCCAGTCTAGGGAAAAGAACATGTTCTGTTTTTATGGAGGGACATGGAACAGAAGTACGGATGTGGACAGCTCATGGTGTGCTGTCTGAATTTTTGCGGCCCCATTAAAATGAATGTGTCCATATCAGAGCCGCAAAAAACATGGAATGCATGCAGACCATAAATACTGTCATGTGCATGAGGCCTTATAGAAAGTCTGTGATCCAGTCTTTCATAGTGAGGAAGGACAGTGCAAGGTTGAGTATTTCTACCTCCTTGCAGGATCTCAATACCCCGATTCCCACAAATCAAAATTGACAGGTCACTACGACATGTAGAAAGTGTATTTTCAGGAGAGTTACACTTTAAAGGCTATATTTGTTTGTCATTCCAACCTGCTTCTTGTTTTTTTCTCAGTTTAAAAGGTTTACCTTGGAATTTGATATGGATGGTCTATCCTCAGGATAGGTCATCAGTATCAGATCAGTGGGGATCCGACTCCTGACACCCCTGCTGATCAGGTGTTTGAAGAGGCCACTGCGGTCACCAGTGAGCACTGTGGTCTCTTTATAGCGCCGTACATTAGATAGCAGCGATGCTCAGTATTGCAGCTAATCTCCTTTCACTTGAATGGGACTGAACTGCAACTAGGCCATGTGACTGATATACAGTGACATCACTGGCCTCCCAACAGTTGATCGTCAGGTGTCCCGGGAGAAGGACACCAGCCGATCTGATATTGATGACCTATCCTATCTATATCCTATAGATAATCTTATACACCTTGCTGGTACTGTATTACACTGCAGTTTCTCTGCACGAGAATCTGCGTGGAAAAACCATGTGTAATCCGCAATTAGTGCAGGCAGGCTATGTGTGAATGTGTTTGTGCAATATTTCTTTTGGGGCCCCATTTAAAATTTTGGGCTTAAGAGAGACCTAGGTCAGGATTCTGGAGATACTACAGTGGATGTAAAAAGTCTACACACCCCTGTTAAAATGTCAGGTTTCTGTGCTGTAAAAAAATGAGACAAAGATAAATAATTTCAGAACTTTTTCCACCTTTAATGTGACCTATAAACTGTACAACTCAATTGAAAAACAAACTGAAATCTTTTAGGTAGAGGGAAGAAAACATATTAAAATAATATGGTTGCATAAGTGCATAAACTAATACTTTGTTGAAGCACCTTTTTGATTTTATTACTACACTCAGTCTTTTTGGGTATGAGTCTATCAGCATGGCACATTTTGACTTGGCAAGATTTGCCCACTCTGCTTTGCAAAAACACTCCAAATCTGTCAGATTGCGAGGGCATCTCCTGTGCACAGCCCTCTTCAGATCACCCCACAGATTTTCAATCGAATTCAGGTCTGGGCTCTGGCTGGGCCATTCCAAAACTTTAATTTTCTTCTGGTGAAGCCATTCCTTTGTTGATTTGGATGTATGCTTTGGGTCGTTGTCATGGTGAAAGATGAAGTTCCTCTTCATGTTCAGCTTTCTAGCAGAAGCCTGAAGGTTTTGTGCCAATATTGACTGGTATTTGGAACTGTTCATAATTCCCTCTATCTTATCTAAGGCCCCAGTTCCAGCTGAAGAAAAACAGCCCCGCAGCCTGATGCTGCCACCACCATGCTTCACTGTGGGGATGGGGTTCTTTTGGTGATGTGCAGTGTTGTTTTTGTGCCAAACATATCTTTTGGAATTATGGCCAAAAAGTTCAACCTTGGTTTCATCAGACCATAACACCTTTTCCCACATGCTTTTAGGAGACTTCAGATGTGTTTTTGCAAAATGTAGCCTTGCTTGGATGTTTTTCTTCGTAAGAAAAGGCTTTCGCCTTGCCACTCTACCCCATAGCCCAAACATATGAAGAATGCGGGAGATTGTTGTCACATGTAACACACAGCCAGTACTTGCCAGATATTCCTGCAGCTCCTTTAATGTTACTGTCGGCCTCTTAGTCGCCTCCCAGACCAGTTTTCTCCTCGTCTTTTCATCAGTTTTCTCCACTTGATGATGACTGTCTTCACTGTGTTCCATGGTATATCTAATGCCTTGGAAATTCTTTTGTACCCTTCTCCTGACTGATACCTTTTAACAATGAGATCCCTCTGATGCTTTGGAAGCTCTCTGTGGACCATGGCTTTTGCTGTGGGATGCGACTAAGAAAATTTCAGGAAAGACCAACTAGAGCAGCTGAACTTTATTTGGGGTTAATCAGAGGCGCTGTAAATGATGGCAGGTGTATGCTGACTCCTATTTAACATCATTCTGAATGTGATTGCTTAATTCTGAACACAGCTACATCGCCAGTTATAAGAGGGTATGCACACCTATGCAACCACATTATTATTTTTTTATTTATTTTTTCTTCTTCTTCCCTCTACCTAAAATATTTCAGTTTTTTTTTAATTGAGTTGTACAGTTTATAGGTCACATTAAAGGTGGAAAAATATCTGAAATTATTTATCTTTGTCTAATTTTTTTACAGCACAGAAACCTGACATTTTAACAGGGGTGTGTAGACTTTTTATATCCACTGTATATCTCCTTAGGGAGAGCAACTAATCAGCATGAAGAGTCTTAATGCAAATCAGCTCTTAGCAGGCTCTGCCTCTAATGCCATCAGATGTGCAGAGAAGAGAGTGCGGACTTAACAGAGCGAGAGGCCGAGGTCGGAATTTGGGGGGATACTATATCTCTCACCAAGTTAAGCCAGTACTCTCTGCTCTTCACTGATGAGGGGCAATAATCCCAAAACAGCTGTCGGCAGATGAGTTGTTGGCTTAGCTATTATCCAAGTCATGTCTCAAGGCCTGTTTAAAAGGTTGAACGTTGTAGTATAGCTACCTTACATCTGGTGGCAATAGAGGTAGAGTTTGCTATGAGCTGATTTGCATACTGTCTTATTTAATAACGTGCAATGAATCATGATGTAACGTTCTAGTACATTTGCGTATTTCTCACTGTTCTCAAGATCTCTGCTTGCTGTCGTCAGTACAAGAAGCCAAAAACTTGTTCTGATAATAAGAAAGTCTCACAGCTGCAGTGCTCAAGATCTGATGATCTATGTACCTATGTCAGTTAAGTATGAGCAGGACAGCTTTTTTCAGCTTCTGGATGTAAACAATGTTTTCATTCACTGACAGTTAACAGAGATCTCGGACACTCTAAAGAATTCAAACGCCTATTAAAAAGTTGTAGAAAGTCTCATTATACAGAGATAAAAAAGCATTTCATGCAAATAAAACTTAGCTGGTATATAAAGGAAACATTCTAGGATTTTTGAATATACTTTAAGTTTCAATTTCTCACCTGAGTGAAGATATTTGTTTGCTGTCAGTGAATGAGAACACTTTGTAACATTCAAAGGCTGCAAACCTGTCCATAACTGTTCTCAGCTGAAATGTAGATCCAATGTAGACAATGCTCTACGAGCTAAATACATCAGCAGCAGCTACACACATATCTCTGGTGGTTTGCTACAATGTATCAGTAAGCAGTCCTGTTCAGCTCACAGAGCATTTCCCGTACTGGATACAATGTATAGCTACTACTCATCTGACAGCAGGACTGTTACTACTGCCTTTGAATGTGAGCACAAGTGTTTTCATTCACTGACAGCAAATTACAGATCTTGAGGAACTAAAACAATTAGAAAGTTCTAGGACTTTCCCTTTAGACACTAACTTTATAAAACCCAGCTAGCTATATACGAATGACCATATAGTAGTCATCAGGGCGATGTCCAGATCAGTGACCCAACCCCGACCCCTCCTGCCATGATGGACATCTCCCTGCGGGAGGTGGCTGGTGCTGTCCAGCTGGGGGTCGGAGACCCTGAGACTCTTATGACATCTTATAAAGATGATGTGAATCCCCCCCATGTGTTGAATGTACCCTATAATCTCCCAGCTGACGCTGCAGCTCTGCCCGGTGATCTTCCTCCACATCTTTGCCTTGGTTCTGTTCCAATAAAGGAAGGAAATGCCTGAGAGTAGATGTGCAGTATCGGTTCCAGCGGGTGGGATGTCTTGGTCTCCATTCCATTATCTTCTCTTTCAGCAGCTTTTCAATCCTTTGAAAAACAAAAATAACTTCATATTCAGCTCACTATTTGAAGATCTTTTTAATAAATCTGTCCTTCCTTTTTCATGAATAGAATAGAAGATCCACAGTGACAACTGGCACAGAGACACACTAAGGGCTCATGGGGACGAATGTTTGCCGCCTGTGCCATGCATTGGGGACTGCAAATTGTGGTCCCCAATGTTCGGGCACTGTCCGTGTGGCCTGCGCTGACGTATGCAGACCCATTCAACTTGAATGGGTCCGTGATCCGTCCACACCACAAAAAAATATAAGTATGTTTTATTCATTTTTTTTTTTGCGCTGCGGAGGCACGGACAAAAATGCCACGGAAGCACTCAGTAGTGCTTCCGTGGCCTTCCACTCCGTGTCTTTCAGATGCATGATACAGTGCGCACACTGCTGGTGCCTGTATATTGCAGGCGGCAATATGGGCGCAGCTGGCACATGTTCCTGTAAATGAGCCCTAATACAGTAACACCAGAATAAAATATTACATTCGTTATATACTATCTTACAGTCAATGCTCTCGCTCAGGCGGATGTTACGGTACCTGTCCTGAAGCTCCATGGCCGCAGTCTTATCTGTACACGGATAAATCAGTTCATCCGGCTAAGGAGGGAACAAGCACATGGATTTGTTAGAAGGAAGACTATAGATGACACCCATATACGGTAGATATATTCACTGCTATAAGTAACAGCAGTCCTATGCTATTTCCCGAAATACCTGCACACTAGGGAGTCCAGGATTCGGGGAACTTCTTGAGAAGAATGGCTTCCACAGCTTTGGACGGCTCGTGTCAAAGCTTATACTTATAGGAGAGTCATATTGTTGAATATTAAACCATATCTAAAAGGAAAGAGGCAAAAACGGAATGAAAGAGAAGACGGAAGACGTTAACAGGCAGTTGTTAAAGGGGTGGTATGGGATTAGAATAAATATGGCTGCCTATTTCCAGAAAGAGCACCACTCTTATCCATGGATTCCTGGTGGATATTGCAACTCGTTCAAATGAAGGGGGCTGAGCTGCAATACCAGGCACAGCCTATAGACAAGAGTGGCGCTGTTTCTGGCAGAATGCAGGCATGCCCTTTTCTAGTCTCATACAACCTCCATAATAACTTGGATCCGTCACATACTTACATTATCAGCATTAATCAAGCAGCCAACACTTTGCAATGGACAAAAAGTGTCATATTGACCATAAAAGCGACCGCTGCTTGGATTCCATATGATGTACTGGTTCTGCTCTAATGTCAGCACATAAGTAGTGGGGCCCTAGAAAATAGGTTAAAAAAACAAAAAAAAAATTATCACTAATCCAAGATGTAATAGTATACCGGACATGTGGACACTTACCACGTAGAATAGTATGATTTCACAGGAACTACATACTGAAGTGACATTTAAAGGGCAACTCCAACAAATGCCACATAACAGTGTATAAAAATAATCGATACCTTTTGTCTCTACTGAATGTACGGTGTTATAGCGACAGGCAGCGGCCCAGATTGACTAATCCTAAAGATGATGTCAACTTAAAGGGGTTGTCTCACTTGAGCAAGTGGCATTTATCATGTAGAGAAAGAGAATACAAGGCACTTACTAATGTATTGTTATTATCCATATTGCCTCCGCTGGACGGATTCATTTTTCCATTCCATTATACACTGATTGTTTCCATGGTTACAGACCACCCTGCAATCCAGCAGTGGTGGTCGTGCTTGTACAACATAGGAAAAAGCACCAACCTATGTGCGCTCCCGAGGTTTGGGCCACCAGAGAGGCCAGCACCTTTTCCTATAGGGTGCAAGCACGACCACCGCTGATGGATTGCAGTGTGGTCGTAACCATGGAAACGAACAGTGTATAATTTAATGGAAAAATTAATCCAGCCAGCAAAGGAAGCAATAGGGATAATAACAATACATTAGTAAGTGCCTTGTAATAAACCACAACATGGAAATGACCATGTAGCTCCACAGCGGAAATAAACCTCCCCTTACAACTCAACCCACTTAACGCATTGAGGGACGTTTATTAAACCCTTTATTATGGAGTAAAACAAATTGGCAAATTATGGTGCATCATAATTTTCAACTTTTTAAGCTTCAAAAAGTGCAGAGAAAAGGGGGCATTTCTAGCGGAGGGGTGGGGTTCCACACCGCCTGCCGGATTCACTATGACTTTCGCCACGAAGTGGCGTAAGTTATAGCAGAAGTCTACACTAGCTACAGTATCTGGCACACAACGTCTAATTTATTAAAGGCCCGCACCATTACAGAAGGCACCATGTTACACGGCACATAAGACAAGCTGTGACTTTAAGGCAAACCGTCAAGTATATAGAACATAGGTCCCTCTGTAAGGGTGGGTGGTGGACTACCTCAGGGATGGCGATTCCTATAACAAGCCAAGCTTTCTTTCCCATGGCCAGGAAATAATTGCACAGTAGCACGGCATGTTCTTCCTCGTCTCCAGCCAGAAGGTCAAGGAATTGCTGAAAAATACAAGGGGCAGAAGATATTATCACTAGATGCAGAGCAGGTGGACATCACAGAGAGGGGGCTATTAGCCAGAGTTGAGAAAAAAAGGAGCCCCATCTCTGGTGGACCTGACCTGTCCATGCGTTTTATGGTCATCAATTCATTTAAATAACCGGTTGGACTTTGATGCATAGGGAGGCGCTTACAAAAGGTGGCACTAGTGAGACAGCTCTATGCCTGGGAGATGCCACCAAGTCTCCATACGTAACTGGTCTCTTCTAGCTGCATCCACGGCATTGCACTCAGCCAGCCAGAATCCTACTCTGCAGGGGCAGACACTCCGAAAAAGCTGTCTGCAGATGGATATTTGGCTTTGCTATTAAATGTATGGAGTGGGCTGCTGCGGTGAGCGCGCTACATTAACTTTAAATGGTGTTCAAGATGGATCCGTCATGGCTATGTTAAAGATAACATCTTTAACAAAACATGTTTTGTGAAAGTAGCCTTAGCAGGAAAAAAAATGAAAAAAAAAACAATTCACCATTCTTTAGTCACCCTGTCTCCCTCAAAAAAATGTATTAACAGTGATCAAATAGTCGAAGATACCACAAAAATGGTACAAATATTTACAAATAAAAAGTACAGTTCGCTCCACAAAAACAAACCCCCATACTGCTTTGTAGACCGAAATATAAAAAAGTTATGCCTGTAAGAAAATTGCGATGCAAAGAAACTGTTGATTTTTTAATTTTTTTAAGTAATAAAACAAAATAAAAACTACACTAGGTAGTTTTGCCGTAATCGTATTGAGCGAACCTAACCTTTGTAGGATTGTGTTGTTTTTATTTTATTTTTCCCCACAACATTTTTTTTTCACGTTTTCCAATACAGGACATGGTAAATTAAACGGCGCCATTAAAAAATCCATCTTGTCCCGCAAAAAATAAGAACTCAAAAATAGGCTCGGTCTTTAAATGGGGTTATCCAACACCCCCAAATGCCCGGGCGCCTCATATAGGTTATATTTACCCCCCTCCCCGACACCCATGTCACTCCTGATCCCTGCACGTGCAGAGCAAAACATCCGCCGACGGAGGGGAATATTGGCAGCCAATAGCAGGCCGCAACGGGGACAAACCTCCCTGGCATAGCGGATGCCGGGAGCGGGGAAAGTATAATCTATATGAGGTGCCCGGGCATTGATGGGGTCATTATAGGGGTTGCAGGGATTAAGGAGAGACCGTACTTCCCCCACAGAAATGACCAGTACGTAATTCTCCATTTTCTCTTCAGTGGCTGCTTCACACTAGCGGTAAAGAGATCAGGCAGGCTGTTCCGGCAGGGCCTGCTAGATCTCTCTGGATCCGGCTGTGGCCCATCGGTTGGCTGGTTCCTATCTCATGTTTATGAGCAGCTGAGGGAAGGAGTGGAGGCACTGGGGGCAATATGCCCATCTCTATAATTCAGTACAGGACACACAATACCTCATCCATCCACTCCTGCAGACCGAGCATCTTCTACAAAGGTCCAAGTCTACCCCGCACACATATCTGTAGACATGACTATCCACAAGAAGCAGGGTGCCGCTCACCTATGTGCATACTCACATCAGATGTACTCCATAAATTACAGATCCCAGCAAACGATACATTATCCGGCAGGAAGGGAATTAATGACACGTATCGAGCCAGCAGCTCCTGTGTGGGAGATATCAGATATGTGCAGTACGGATCAGATGAATATGATGGGGTGTATCCACACACATATATTTATGGATGAGGGGGCACTCACACTCGTTGCTTGCACATTACTTGGATCCGCATCAAGCAGCTCCTGAGGAGGCTTCAAGGCCTTGATGTATCGTGTCACAAACACAGTAGTCCCGTTAATATCCGTGACGGTGCTCAGGCATGGCCGTCTGGGGAACTTTAATGCTGCTTCACTTTGGAACTTCTCTGCGGCCTGAAGCAACTTCTCATCTTCTCGACTGTCAAACTAAACATGGTTTATGGCATCAGCATTCATCATCATGGGCCGTAACATTATCATCCATCTTATTTCACCTGAACGTCTGGGAATAATATTCAGTAAAACCACAGCTCACACCTCCAGGTATCACCAAGAGCTATGGCTAACGGCAAATGGACATCAACAGGATAAGATCCCATGAATAGGTTTTTTGTTGTCCAGCTACTCGCCTTTCGCAGAGGCCCTGTGACTGCTATGGGGCCTGTTCCAGACATAAAACAATTACCATTTCCAACAGCTGCCATTAGGCGGAGTTAATTAATTGCAAAGAGTTTTTATTTAAAACTTCCACTGACTTCAAAGGCAACTGTATACACACCTATGCACTGAGCTCCCTCTAGTGGTGGCTGCAGGCCATCAGTTTTATAATGTTTTATGTGAGAGGAGAAATAGACACAGAGCTGTAAGGAGATTTATCAGTGTATCTATGCCAGATGTCTGGTGTAAATACATTGAGTAATATGGTGTTCAGAACGACCGTCATATTTAAGAAGTACTCTGTCCTGAGGGTTAGGGTTTAAGATGGTGAGGCAGAAGGCAACTTTTTAATTTTTTTTTAAATTAAAAATGTCCTCAAATCATAAATTTGCCTACAATCTCATGTGGGTGGGTGGGTGGGTCTATGCTAAATTTAGCTATGGGACTGTATGAGATCTCTGTATGCCCCTGGCGTTTCCAATATTTTGCTACGTAATGCAAGCATAAAAGAGCGGTCTAATGAAACAAGCCATCTTTAGGACAGGGCTCAATGCAATCTCTGGTCATGGGGCCCCTGGCCATAAAAATAAAATGGCTTTGCACAAAATCTAATTCCTGACGATCAGACAATGAAGAAAACGTAGCATCACATGTCAACCGTTCAGGTAAATGGTCGACCATATAATGTATTCCACTTGTATGGATGGCACACGTATGAGTGATAGATCTACACGCTGAGCATGCTCAGTAAATCGCTGGCCATTTCACTGCTACACCTCCTGCCCGGCACCCGTACAACCACCAACATCAAGGGCACCCCAAACTACCATCAGGCAGTATACCCAACTACAAGGAATGCCCCGAAGGAAGAAAGGGTGCACCCACCCTCTCACTGCATCGGCCCTAGAGAGCAACGGGCCTGAGGGAAACCCCTGTGACACATCCTATAGTCAGAATCACTACTACTCCCATCATCTGCTAAAGCTCCTCGAGATCACACCGCAAGGAGACACGCTGATAATGAAAGTGACTACTTCTGAAGTGTTATTAAAGGGTACTATGGGTTAATGTGCAGATTATGACGACATTATTCATACCTTCTCTCTAATGGGCTCTCCAGATACAAGCTGAGGTTCAATAGTGATAAAAAGTGTCAGAAAGGACCCCTGACTCAGGCTTCTTACTGACTCATAACCACCATCATTTCCCAGGCTGCGCTGCTTGCTGTAGCCGAGGAGCACTGGTGGGGTCTCAATCCGAAACGTTCCATCAATCTGAAATGCGGCAAGAAAAGAATGACAAGCAGGTAACATTATTTCACTTTTAATGGGCCAAGGTTTTCGTAAAGTATTCACATTTTCCCGTTACATGGAGCTGGATATAGAGCGGGAAGCACAAAGGTATTAAACAATTCTATCAATAGACATGGAAAATGCAATGCTTCTAGTATATGTTCAGTAAGATTACAATATATTCTTCTTATTATAATTATTCCGATTAGTATTTAAAGGGGTTGTCTCACTTGAGCAAATGGCATTTATCATGTAGAGAAAGTTAATACAAGGCATCTACTAATGTATTGTGATTGTCCATATTGCCTCCTTTGCTGGCTGGATTCATTTTTCCATCATGTTATGCACTTTTCGTATCCGGGGGTTTACGACCAGGGCCGCCATCAGGGGGGTACAGCCCATACCCCAGTAAGGGGCCCTGACCCTGGAGGGGCCCGGCCAGTCCTGAAACGTTTTTTTTTTTTTTTTTTAATTTTTTTTTATTGTGGCAGCTGGCTCTGGGGCCCAGTGCTCCTCCCCCTCTTCCTTCTGCAGCCTTTCCCTTACCTCCCGGGGCCCCGGGCCCCAGCTATCTTGTTCTGAGAACAAGATAGCTGGAGTCTCTGCAGATCCATGGGTAGAATGTAGTTGCTAGAAGGAGGTCTGTGACATCACTGGTCACATGCTCCTTCATAGTCACATGGACAAACCCCGACAGCAGCAGCAGCTTGTGGAGGGAGGAGGGGCTGTGTGCCTGCAGGCTGCTCAGTGATGGAGGATGTGCTGCAGTCCTGGAGTCCACAAAGCTTCATGGAGAGCAGGTGAGGGGCAGCTCATGTATGAGGGGCAGGTGGAGCACTCAGGGGTTCAAGTGGAGTGGAATCTGGTGCAATTAAGGGGTTTATAGCACAGATCCAGGTGTATTCTGAGGGCCATGGTGTATATGATTCTGTCCCTGCGTGTGTCTCTGTCTGTCTGTCCCTGCGTGTGTGTCTCTGTCTGTCTGTCCCTGTGTGTGTGTCTCTGTCTGTCTGTCCCTGCGTGTGTGTCTCTGTCTGTCTGTCCCTGCGTGTGTGTCTCTGTCTGACGTGCAAACTAGCTTATTTACTCCCCTCACTGGCGCTGACATAATTGAAGAGAAGCGCCGTAATCTTACGCAGACGCACTGCGCGAGATTAAGTCAGCCGCAAGTGAGGTGAATAAATTAACTAGGAGGCGGCACTGGGCTCCGGAGTGTGGCGCGATTCTGAAGAAAAAAGGTCTTTGCTTTATTATACCACTATTAATTCTGAGTGTTGGGGGTCACTTATTGAGGATCAGTTTGGATGGCACTTAGGGGGATCCTATGCTATATATGTGTCATCCACAGATCCCCGCACAACAGTGCCATCCTCAGATCCACCCCCAAACCCCCGGAAAAATTTCTGCGGACGCCCATGCACAGAGACTGGATTTAAGGAAAGGGTACCTCCAGCTGGTGCTGGGGAGCGAGCTGGCCGGAATCAGCGACACAAGTACGGGGGGGACAACAATGGAGGGCAAAATTAACTTGTGTGGGGGCAAATTACTTAGTGGGAGGTCAGTGTGGCGAGCAAACTACATGGAGGGCCGTGTGGGGGCAAAATTACTTAGTGTGGACTGTGGGGGCAAATTACATAATGCAGGGCTGTCTGGGGGTAAAATTAACTTGTGGGGAAGGGGCAAATTACTCAGTGGGGGTCAGTGTGGCGGGCAAACTACATAGTGGAGGGACATGTGGGGGCAAATTACTTAGTGGGGGCAACTTGCATAATGCAGGGCTGTCTGGGGCAAAATTCACTTGTGAGGGGAAAATTAGTCAGTGGGGGTCGGTGTGGTGGGCAAGCTACATAATGGAGGAACGTGTGGGAGCAAATTACATAATGCAGGGCTGTCTGGGGCAAAATTAACTTGTGTGGGGGCAAAATTAACTTGGGGGGGCAAATTACTCAGTGAGGGGCAGTGTGGCGGGCGAACTACATAGTGGAGGGCCGTGTGGGAGACGTCCTTGGATGTAAGAGGTATGGGCGCGATATATGGGTGGGAAGTGCCCCTCCAAAGACCAGGCTCTGGATCCGCCACTGGGGCAGTGTCGGGGAGGGGGCCCAGGCTTTGAGCTGTGTAAGGGGCCCCAAAATTTCTGATGGCAGCCCTGTTTACGACCACCCTGCAAACCATCAGCGGTGGTCGTGCATGTACATTGTAGGAAAAGGTACTGGCCTCTCTGGTGGTTGGGACCACAGCTGATGGATTACAGGGTGGTCGTAACCATGGAAACGAGCAGCGTATAATGTGATGGAAAAATGAATCCAGGCAGCAAAGGAGGCAATATGGACAATCACAGTAAATTAGTAAGTGGCTTGTATTAACTTTCTCTACATGATAAATACTAGGGATGAGCGAATCGACTTCGGATGAAACATCCGAAGTCGATTGGCCTAAAACTTCGTTCTAATACTGTACGGAGCAGGAGCACTGTACAGTATTAGAATGTATTGGCTCTGATGAGCCAAAGTTATTGATTCGCGAAGTCTCACGAGACTTCGCGTAATAATTTCATAAATTAATTTGTACTGTAAAAAAACATTTCCTGAACTCGGGTTTGGTTCCAAGGTACCATTTGGAACAGAACCAGAGTTCGGGAAATGGTTAATTTATGACGTTATTACGTGAAGCAATAACTTCGGCTCATTGGAACCAATACATTCTAATACTGTACGGTGCTCCTCCTCTGTACAGTATTAGAACGAAGTCTTATGCGAATCGACTTTGGATGTTTCATCCGAACTCGATTCGCTCATCCCTAATAAATACCATTTAGTGAAGTGAGACAACCCCTTTAATAAAGCCGATGGGTCACCCTAATATGCTACTCTATGCAAAGGCAGCATATTACAGCTACGAGTCCATACTACTAGTAGCCAAAATGGCACAAAAACATTTCTGCTAATAAGAGCATTGAACGAATCCATTGGACATTGGGCACATATTGTACCATATTTTGCATTCCATAAGACACACTGGCATTTTCCACACATTTTATGGGGGGAAAGTGCGTCTTATGGGGTGAATACTAATGAGCACCTCCATTATGAAAGTGCTCATTAGTACCGGAGGACCACTAAGCGGTGAATGCAGCGCTCCCAGGCTCTGTACCTACCAGTTCGTGTCATTTGTTGCCGACTATATTGTGACTGCGCACAGCGTGAGGACAACAGCGCTCTGTGACTTCGAGCTGTGCGCGTTGGGTCACAGCAGAGCGCGCGGCAGGAAGAGATAGACCTGTATCCTGGGAGTGGAGGCCGTGGCCAGAGTAGAAGAGGTAAGGATTTTTTTAACTTTTATTTGCTCTGAGCAAGGAGGTCTATACTCAGGTCTGGGGGTCGTTCACATTCGTGGCTGATCTGAGGTCTAAATGGGGAAATTCTTATTCATATTAGGGAACTGATCAGAGGTCTGGGGGGGTCATTCATATTGGGGTCTGATCAGAGGTCTTATTAACATTGGGGCTCTGAGCTGAGGTCTAATGAAAACATTTTTTTTCTTATCCTCCTTCTCTAAAACCTAGGTGAGTCTTATAGGATGAAAAATACAGTAGTTAAGATCTCTGTGTCTTCAGCACATATACACAGCAGCCTGTCGATCACTGGCCTGATGGACGGCAGTGAGCGCTCCTCTTGTGAATATACTATGGTCCGCTGTATTCGATCTGTACCATTTTGACTACTAGGCGTAAGTCTCCTGTGTTATGTGCCACTTGTGCAGGGGGTGGGAGACTAGGGGCCCACCTCGCTCAGGGGCCCACCGGGGGATTCACCTGTACCCCTGTGGGCCAGTCCAAGCCTGCCGCTAGTAATGATATGAGAGACGCTAGCAGCTCAGTGATGTGTGCAGGACATCCTGCCGCCACATGTCTTCCTCTCACGGATCTTTACATCCAGCTGCAACATCTGTGGTCAAATATGCCGCAGGATACCATACAGAACCTGTCTGCCCAACCGCATCTCATCTTGTATTCAGGCTACAGGTGGCCCAACAGGGTCGTAGAGCCCCCTTTCAGTTTTACAGTTTTCCCCAATAAACGTATCCTTTCGATCTAATATTGTAATCACTTACATATCTCATCATTACATCAGACATAGAAAGCTTCAGTCCATTCTCCTTCTTGATGCAATATTTTTTTAAATTGTTTTTGTCAATGAGTGTATGTTAGCGTTAAAACATAAAATAATTAGTTGTTTGTTCCCAAAGGGACAAAAATCTATCCTCATGTGATGGACATACAGGTGCCCAACACGTTACAGTACAATTATAAAAGACAGGGCTGTAACAAGCCGAGCGCCTGTGCGTCCACCACGTGAGCAGGACAGATTTGTATCTCCTGGGAATAAACCATGAAGGTTTCTACTAAATGGCAGCAAGCAGACATACTGAAAACTGGGAGGAATTAGGACAGAAAGAATGCTGAAAAACTGTCCGATTTCATTATTCCCAAAAAACTAAAATTTTTGCTTTAACGGCAACCCCTTTAAGAACCTGGTCTCAGTTTTCAAGATTTCCCCTTATTTTCAATATATCATGTAATTGCTCTTCTTGCTGTAATTTGTGAGTGCACCTACCCTGGCCTGGAAATAGATTGTAGTAAATGGGATTCGGATGGATCCGAGCCAGTGTCTCTCCACTCTGGTGTGGATTGCACTTCCTCTCTCGCGATCATCCTGAAATATAGCAATAAATCATTACTTTACTGGATCCTTGTAAACCGGTCAATGGTAATGGTGGATTGTGACGGGTAATCTGATGCTGTATATTCACATAGCTGCTTAGCCCTTACCTCTAATATGTCAAAGCAAACTTCATCAAAGACATTGATGAAAACATCGTCCTTTACAGACTGTAAACTGGCTGTGCTGTAATCACCATTGGGAGCCCTAGAAGACAAAACCGCGTCCGATAAGAGGTACCGCAGCAGGTCAAGTCATAAAAAGGAAAGGAGCAGGGCAGGATTATAGTGGGGAAAATTAAACATTTCGTCCACATCATCTTCATCAGGACTGTCACAGCGGGGTCTATGAAACTTGGCATAAAAGTCCTGGATCTAAGCATCGCCCGTCCTCTGGTTGTGCATACCAGTGTTACTTAAAGGGCCCCTGTCAGCAGTTTTGTCCCTATGACACCGGCTGACCTGTTACATGTGCACTTGGCAGCTGAAGGCATCTGTGCTGCTCCTATGTTCCTATGTGCCCGCATTGCTGAGAAAAATGATGTTTTAATATATGCAAATGAGCCTCTAGGAGCAACGGGGGCGTTGCCGTTACACCTAGAGGCTCAGCTCTCTCTACGAACTCTTCACTATTGACAGGGCCAGGCAGTGGAAACATCTTTAAGCCTGCCAATCACAGTGGAGAGGGTGCGGCAGATGCAGAGAGAGCAGAGCTTGTAGGAGTAACGGTAACGCCCCCGTTGCTCCTAGAGGCTCATTTGCATATATTAAAAACACATTTTTCTCAGCAATCCGGGCACATATGAACATAGGACCAACACAGATGTCTTCAGCTGCCAAGCACATGTAAAAGGTCAGCCAGTGTCATAGGGACAGATCTGCTGACAGATGCCCTTCAAAGGGGTTGTGCAGCCAGCACATCAATATCTGATCGGCGGGGGTTTGACTCCTGATACTCCCGCCAATCATCTGATTGAAAAGGAAGCAGCGCTCCTACAAGCACTGCTTCCTCTTCAATATTACACTGCGCGTTGTCTTGTTTGCAGCGGCAGCGCGGTTACAAGTGCTTGGAACAAACACTTGTAATTACCCTGCGCTGCTGAGACTTCTGATATGTAGCTCAGTGTAATCGAAGAGAAGCGGCGTCTCCTCTTCAAACAGCTGATCGTGGGGGAGTCAGAATCCCACCGATCAGTTATTAATGACCCATCCTGAGGATAGGTCATCAATATGTCGTGGCTGCACAACCCCTTTAAGCAGCGTATAGCGTTATTAGGGCATTCAAATTTAGCAATCATATAGCTGTTATTTGGGCACTGTATGGCACCACATAGGCACTGCATGGTGGTATTATTTGAACACTGTATTGTACTCATACGCTAAAGTCACATCAGTGTGGGAGGCTCGATTTGGGAATCCATTATAGTCAACGGGCTCTGTTTGGCACCTTTCAGTTCAGTTACGTGCTGGATCTGGCCCTTCTGTTTTTTCCATTGTTCTGCTAGCCAGTCTTATTTGTATAGTTTGAGAAATACATTTTCTTGTGGTTGCATGAGTGTGTATTATTTTAGTATACTGTAGGGAACAGCACAAATGGCAATAGTCTAGTTTGGTGTTTTTATTGGAACGGCTCCCTTTGCAGTCAATGGCGCTCTCCTGATAGATCTGGAAATGCAGGGAATCCAAATTCTCTACCGTTCCCCTGTTATCGTATTAGAAGCCAGCCCTTCAGGTTCAAGCTATGGTCTGCATGTGGTGTAAGTCTTTAAGCCAAAATCCCAAATCATTGTCTTTTTAACAAGTTGCTGCTGGTTATCCCCATATGGCAGCATGATTTACCTGAATGGCAGCTCCAGTTCTTCATTCCAGTTTGGGTTTGGACCATCAGCTGTTGAAGACTGACACACTGTGCGCTGGAAGGAAACCTCTACAAAAGGCCGGACCAGTACCTGAAATCACAATAAATATGATGGCGAGATATTATGTGATGCACAATGTAATCGCTCACAAATAATGTGCAAATATCTTCACATTGGTGTGTCCATTCAGCACATACAATGAAAGGGTATAAGAAAGTATACTATTTAGCTCTAACATTTTATTAACTGTATAGGAAAGTGTAGCATGCCTCATTTTCCTAGACAAGTTAGCAACTGATTTGTTCACATGGTGTGGTGCTCTCCTCCTTGCTTTACACTGCTTGCCTGATCATGTGCAAAGGAAGCACATTGCAATCTTGGCGGACAGAGAGGTTATTTCCATTACAAAGGATTTCTGGAATACAAGCGACTAAAACACCAGTGAGACAAAAGAAGATTATCTGGTAACTGTCACACATACAGTATCCCCCAATTTAAGGGCGAGATCCTGGAGCGGGCACATGGTTGTCCTAGTGGCAATCTGACTTAAATGAGAGATAATTGACTCATTTTGTTCTTAAAAATAAAAAAGTTAATAATGATTGAAATGGTTGATTAGTTACCTGGTTAACCGACCACTCTGGTGTCTGGGCCTGTCCTTGAGGGGACGCAGACGCTGTGAACATCTCATTAAATGATCTTGCTGACCTGGACGGCAGCGCTGGTTTACTAGGAAGGAAAACATATATATGTATATTTATACACTGACATGGCAATTTTAAAATCTCCTTAAATTGTAAATTCAGCAATATAATCACTAATAGAATATGCTTATACAGCAAGAGAGATGACAAGGTGCTACCAGAAGACTTGGAGCATCACAGCAACACATTATCACCACTACTGTCAGAGGGGTAACGTGCAGTACCCCAGAACAAGGTACTTGCAAACTGTTCTTGTTGTATAATAATATGCTATGTTATTTAGTGCTATTTGTTATGTTCAAACTTTATAATGACCCCATATAGATTCTGCATGGATGGGACAGGGTTACTTTCCCTGCCTCAGCCCCTCGAAGAAGTTAGGTGTGGCTCTGCATCAAGCTCAGTCTAGTTAGTGTATTTGAGGAAGTAAGAGGAAGCTCCATGTGCTCTCCACTCCTCACAGGACTGGACCAAAGTCCCAGGGAATCACTTTCTCTGAGGATTATCTACTGAACAACACGGACCTCACCATTACTACAGTATTCCACAGAGAGAGATCAAGGAACGAACAAAGGCGGTCCAGAATCTGCATGGCCAAGCGATGGAGTCAGTCAGTAAGGTATTTGCTGATCAAAGCCGATAGACTTTACTGCTGTGAGGGGAACATTGCTAAAACACTGGGACACAACCTGGCCAGTCATAGTTTAAACCTGTATCACTCAGCTGGAAATTACAGCCACCATTTCAAAATTAATATTGCCAGCCATAGATTCTGCAGAAAGAGATTTTGGAAAGGTAGACCGGAAAAGAGTCATGAATTCCCATCCTTGCTTAAATCCATACATTGATTGCCATCAGGTAAGATTTGCACTGTGAGTTTATAAGTTTAAGAATAAGGCCCCATTCAGACGTCCGTAGTGTGTTGCGGATCCGCAACACACCATGCCGGCATTCCCCATAGAGATGCCTATTCTTGTCCGCAGGTTGCGGACAGGAATAGGACATGCTTTATCTTTTGTGGAGCCCCGGCCGGATGTTTCGGGGCCGAAATCCGGATGTTCGGGGCCACGGCTCCGCAAATGCGGAGAGCACATAATGTGCTCTCCGCATTATGTCTGGCGCCATTCACAATGGATGCGGACAAAATTGCGGACGTGTGAATGGGGCATAAAGGTCCAGCTGGGTGATATCAGATAGGGTGTGTCCATGCATAGTATAACACTGGCATCACTGACTGGATAGTGTCAGAATGTGCAAGGGAACACCTCCAACTGGTAACATCCAGCTGCACCTTTATTCATAAACTTCTTGCATGAGGAATTGCAGTAGTTACTAAAACAGACATGTCAGGAGAGGGGACAGGTCCTTTTATAATAAAGCTATTTTTACCATACTTGAATGTCAATTTCTCCTCTTTTTCCCTATTTTTTCTATTTTGTTTCAGTATGTGTTTTGCGGCCTGCAAAACATGAATCCTCAAAAAAATACGGATGACATGCTTTTGGCATCCGTACTGCATAGTTTTTTTTGGCGGATCCATTGTAACAATGCCTATCCTTGTCCGCAAAACAGAGAGGAATAGGAAATGCTCTATATTTTTTGTGGGGCTACGGAACGGACATAGGGATGCGGACAGCACATGGTGTGCTCTCTGCATTTTTTGGGGGACCCATTAGAGGTCATCCAGCATTCCCAGAAACATCAGACCTTTCAACAACTCGACCAATAAATTCTCTTCCCATACATATGTATTAGTGAGGCACACAGATTTGTATCAGTAATGAGATCACAGGACGGCTACAGAATTCTAAGAGTAATCTGATTATTTTGGTAAATGAAATTCATGTCTATTCCCCTCCATAGAGGTGCATGTTTTGGATATTGACACGAATTATAATTAAATAAAAGTCAGAATGATATTGTGCTTGGTACATGTGTTGTACATTAATGGCAGGCGGGCTAAGCTGTCAGAGAGAAATCTACAGGAATACACAATGGGCCAGATTTATCATTAGCTAAAGTCACTTTAATGGAGTGAAAAAGTCGCAAAAAAATGCATAATCGGTAAAATTGCGCATTTTTTTGCGACTTTTTCAAGCTCTGCACTAAGCTCTCCAGTTTTGTGAAAGTGGGCGTGTTGTCTTATGTAAATGAATCTCTAGACAGATTTACTATTGCAACCATTTAAAAAGTCGCAAAAATTCGCAAAAAAATGCGCAATTTCACTCCAAGGAGGACCATGCTTATCTTATGTGACTTTTTAATAGAACATGCGACTTTTTTGTAAAGACGTGCGACTTTTGTAAAGCCGCATACTGAAGGATAAACTGCTACCGTCAATCCACATTTATCACAGTATTAAAGGACCATTAATAAATCTGACTGATCCTAAAAGTGACTTTGGGCAGATGTAAAAGTGGAGTAAGATGTAAGTGTAATGATAAATCTGGCCCAATATGTCTGCCTCAGTTATCAAAACCGTCTAGAAGAGAAAATAGCCTGGTTGCCCATGGCAACCAATAAGAGCTCAGCTTTCATTTCTTAAACTGCTCTGGTAAAATGAAAGCTGCGATGTGATTGGTTGCTAGGGGAAACAGAGACTAGCCTTTTCTTTTACACAGTTTTAATAAATGAGGCCTAACATTGGTGTAGAAAATAATGCTCCTATGCAGATTCACAATTCACATACTTACCAATGTGTAGGTTGGTAAAATTGGAGCAAAGCCCCTATATGCCCACTTATGGAAACGTGTTTTTTGGGGGATTACATTAATACGCATTGTAAACTTTAAGTCATCCCCCTTCCCATACACTGTGGGCCCCACACTGCAATTTCTGGCCCCTGGGGGCGGACTGGAATTAATAGTTATATGACCTTCAACCTTTTCAGAGCAATTTTTTTTTTTATCCCCTTAGCCTGGGCCCCTAATTACACGTCTACCAGAACTGCCCCTGATGCCACCGATAGCCAGTAGTAAGAAGTCTCAATGCTCTTGAAAAGAGAAATAATATAAAATATTGTAATTTAATACCTGTTAATGGCTAACTAAAATAAATGATGTTATAAGGCAGGTTTGCGAGACTTTGATGTCCCTTCTTCAGGCCAGAAACAGAATACTCTAATTACTTATTAAATCCTCATCGTTGACCCTCCGTAATTTATATTTTTTGTACCATTAACTCTGCATCATATTACTGTATACACTTATCCAATTTTCCATTTAAATTTATTGACTGTATTATTTGGATTTTTATGTCCATTTGCAACTTTATTGAACCATTATGTACACCATACACACTGTATATTATTACTATCCTTTTCGGAGGAAATATAGTTTATATTTCTACCATTAAATATGAAACCCTTTCGTGGGTTACATTCTTCACATTGTCCCATACATTATAAGTTTCATGTAAGCTACAGGAACATAGGCTGGGTTCACGTCACGTATTTGTCTTACGTTAAACGTATACGTTAAACGGATGCAGTGCAGTGGCCTCTGTGCCATTGTAAAAAAAATTTTTAGCCGGCTCTGCAGGATGGAAAGTCATAATGTACTACACTTTGTATCCTTTTTTCCACCAACATATGCATTAAACGTGATGTGAACCTAGCCTTAATTATAAAATACTGGCCTGGTAATGAAGTCATGTGGCCAAGATGCAAAGAATTTACACCTCGGTATCAGACTTATGTTGGAGATGCTTCTTAGCCCCTGGCACAATATAACACATATGGTATGGGGTAATGCCTAGGTATGCCTTATTTCTGTTTCAGATGAGCGTGTCCTGTGTGGGAATCACGCTCCATGTATGAGTGCGTTTTCCCATTGAGGACACTCCTCGTTTAGCAGGAGTGCACGGAATCATACTGATTTATAATGCTGTGTGTCTCTGCATGACAGCATTATGTCAGTATAATTCAGTAGATACAAGTCATGCAGAGACACACAGGATTATAAATCAGTATAATACCATCCGCTCGTGCGAAAAGAGCAGTAGAGCGGTAGCACACGGAGCGCGATTCCCACATGGGAAACAGCCCTAAAGCTTCAACTTTTCGTTGAGCAAGGGTACAGCTAGATGGCGGTGCTATTAGATGTGATGTCACTGTGACGTGGTGAAACGTTGTCAGATTTCGTGAATGGTTTAGTAGGCTGCGCCTTCACATGTGGCAGATTTTGTTGCAGAAATTTCTGCAGCGGAAAGTCAGTTCATTCTTGTGAATGTGGTTGTTTTAATGGCAAGCACATGGATTTCTACAAGGCGCATTCAGGTGAATGGAAATTATTTTTACACAGTTCTCTCACCTGGTCGTTGGTTTTCTCACTGGTATGTCATAAGCACGGATGACGTTCACCAGGACTTTAATGTCCCCATCAGACAAGTTCTGGGCGGTGACCTTCTTCCGCTCTTTTCTCCTAGGCTTCAGTGGACGTTTTGGCTCGGCTAACTTGAAGAGATCCATTCCCAGGATCCTGAGTTGTGAGCAGAAACCATTAATAGTCTGAATGTTTCCTGTGCTATCACTAAATGTCTAGCTATGCAGCAGTCCTCAGTGGAGCCCCCTGGAGATGGTTTGGCGCAGTACAACTGAATGGACAAAGCTCAGGTTAAGAAAGTAATGAACATATCGCAATTTGTAGGCCATTTGTTTCCCAATTATTTATTGTCAGAGCCGGTGGGAGATGACACTGTGGTCATAGGTGGTTGAGGAGAGATTGGGTTATCATGGAGTGGAGCAGATACCATGAAATAAAAGATACTGCAGTGACATGCAGCTCCTAGCAGATGATTAAGCCTTACAGACTGATCATTGGCTTCATGAAAAAATTGGATTCGGCCTTTTCTCTGTTGTATCTCTTTCTGGAAAGTCTGAACATTCATGCAGTGTCCCCACTGCAAGTGGTTAAAGTGCTACGTCACTGTATTACTTGTCCCATAGACTGTTTATGGGATGGTAGGAGGTCTAGTGGCTGCGCAGGGCTGGCACCACCTCTTCCTCTCTAGGAGGAAGTTAGTTTAGTGTAAGCTGCAGACAAGTCAACAACTAAGGACAGGGGCGGACTGGAAACTCAAAGTGGCCCTGTAAAAAAATGCTAAAAGTGGCCCTGTTTTGTAGTTGGGTCCAAATTGATAGAAGGCATGGCCAGCAATACCATATTGTGGCACATTATACCACCCCAACAGAGGCAAATACCACACTCCACCACAAAATACTGCCAGTAGCCCAAAATACATCCCCAAAAACTCCCACTGGTCGGCAATGGGGAGGGCTCAGACGTCGGCATCGGCCCACCAGAAAATTTCCCTATAAGGTCTATGGCCAATCTGCACCTGGCTAAGGAGCAGTGCTGAACAGGTTCCCTTTCCCCTGTGGACTACAAAAGCAAAAGTGACAATTGATGTGCCAGCCCTTGAAGGAAAGGGTTCTTACAGAACATACACAGCGGCTACAAAGAGGATTGCAGAACATTTGTCAGAGAAGAGTAACACACCTATATTAAGGCTATGGACATCTCTTCATGTGGTGGAAGTACTAAGCTTAAGGCTTCACAATATTCAACATTTTTCAAATCAGCACCTCCATCTGAATAGATTTGCAATTGTATTTAATTAAAATATTTATTATAGCCAAAGTTACTCCATGAAACCCATCTGTATAACATTACTTGCGGTTTGTTTTGTTTTTCTAATTTCGCTGTCTACCTCAATGTAGGATCCTTATATTAAGGGTGCATTGACATCATCATTTAGCTTTCCTTTCTTCTGATCCGTCAGCAGAAGGGAGAGAGAGAAAAAACAAAAAAAACAAAAAACAGGATCCTGTAAAAAAAATAAAACGGATCCCGCTCATGTGCATCAGTTGTCATCTGTTTTAGCATTTCCATCTGAGATCCATTTTTTCAGATGAAAAAAGTACTACATGCAGGACCCCCCCCCCCAACCCCCGTCTAAAAAACAGGTCTCAGATGGAAATGGCTCAAACGGATGACAACTGATGCAACATGATCCGTTTTTTTACCGGATCCTGTTTTTTTTTTTCTGTCTCTTTTTTCTGACGGATCAGAAGAACGGAAAGCTAAACGGTGATGTGAATGTCCACTAATTCAGGCGTCTTCCAAACCATTTTCCAAATCAGTGGTCTTCAAAGCGTGCCTCTCCAAACAAATAAAAATCCCAGCTTTGCTGGACATGCCCGGGAATGCTGGGAGTTGTAGTTTTACAACATCTGGTGAGCTACAGGTTGAAGAGCACTGTCTGAGCGGCATCTCTGAGGACTGCAGTATGGGACTGATACTAATTATCACTATGGTACAAAACACCACCATAAAGTCACATAAAGCTGTAATTGGGACATGACGACATTATCATAATCGGTGTCTACAATGTAAAGCACTGGACTATTACCCAAATTTTGAAATTACATAAAACCATTATAAGCGCTGGGATCCAAATCAAGGAAAACCCTCATTATTCTCAATGTACCATGACCTATGGAGTGAGAATGGGACTATGTCAGTAACCTGATGGGAGTCATTCTCCTACTAATGGATATGAGGAAATGGGTGAGCTGCCGAGCCTTTTCAGGACTTTATTACAGTCTCGTTACATTTTATGACAACTTTATGGAAGCCATTTTGTACTTACTCCTACACAGGCAATAACCAAGGGGGCCGTATTGGGGGCAACAGCCCAGTGATGGGAGTGTAACGCAGGGAGGGATCCATGTGCATTGCCCTTTACGTGTATGGCGAGGTGGAGGTGGTATCCGACTACACCCTTGGTTCATTGCCAGTGCACTGAATGAAGAGTGGAGCAATGATGGATGACATACCCGGAGCCACTAGAACTTAGTATAAAAGGCAAAGCAGAAGTAAGAGAGTACAAATACAGATCAATATGGCGTCCGGACACATATGGAGACAATGAGTGCAGAATAACAGAAGAAAGAAAATGTCAGTGATACGGAATCTCACAGCTTAGGAGGATGGCGTCCATCTAAATGACAGAAAATCAAATTGCCGGTCTGCAGTTTCAGCCATGGCACGAATCAGTGGGGTAGGATCCGAATTTGGTGCTCAGTGGTCGGGGAGAGCGGGGTGACAACCGCAGCTCACACCCAGCTTTCCCCCAAAAAATGTTATAACTATTCCTGGTTGTAAAGCATTTTTAACAACATTATTGTCTTATGGCCTTTCTTTTGTGTTGTGAAGGGGGGACTTTAAAGGGGTATTCCAACCATTATTAAGATGTGTCATAAATTCCTTATTGGTGCGGGGGCAAAAGTAGAACGCCCCCCCATCCCCCCCAATCTATCGGGAGAACTGGGCTCTTTGGACACCACTGACCGAGACAGGGAGGAAAACAAGATGAGCAGTCGGAATACTCCTTTAAGCTCTGATGAGAAAACAGCAATGGTTGAAGGTTTACCTTTATAATCAATCTACAATCACGCACTAATCATTTTATTAAATAAGTTAAGCATTTTAGGTTTTTGTCAATTTCAGAAGAAGAAAAAAAATTATTAAAATATTTTGCCGCTTGGCAAATAGCAAAGAAGAGTTAGGAGTCTGCTGTATTCTTAAAGGGACGCCTCACTGCCTCTCTATTCGAGCTGTGTTTTCTGTTAGATGCTATCAGCCAAATGGAAAAAGATTTTTGTGCTGTTTGACCTAATAGTAGGACGGACCTGTCCCTGTAATATCCGCCCTTACCCAGTGCGGCAAATTCTGATGACAGATCTGCATGAATGAGGATCTGTCAGCTCTCCTGACATGTCTGTTGTATCAAATACTTGTATTTCCCATTACTCTGAGTGGTGCAGTTCCCCTATTATTCCCCCTGGAAATGTAAGAATACCTAGGCGACGAGAGTCTATCAGAGGGGAGCGTCTCTTCACCATTTGAGACAGTCAACTGTGACAGACTGTGTATGGAGAGGTCCCTCAACTGGTATGTCCAAGCTGTCAACTTTTTTATGCATTACCAGGAGGAATAACAGGTATGGCACAATGCAGAATTCTGAAAGAAGGTGTTCCAGAAGTGCAATTAAGTATTTTATGTCAGGATCGCCGACAGATCCTCTTTACACCTGGAAGAAGGACATTATTATAAAATGTTCAAATATCATGTTTTCATACCAAACCCTGAAAAGCCGTAAACACACAAAAGTAGTCAATCCATGCAGAAAGGATGCATATGTGAATACAGTCTAATACTGGCAAGTTACCCAACTAAGAATCAGGATAACTTTATATTATTTGTGTAATCCTGTCTTCTTCCAGAAACACAGGTTGTGTGTGGTATTGCATCTGAGCTCCATTGAAATGAATGGGGCTTAGCTGCAATACCACCTATGGACAGGTGTGGTGCTATTTTTGACAGAAGGCAGCCATGTTTTTCTCACCCTGGACAACGCCTTACATTCACACGACTGTATTTTCGTTCAGCATCCGATTAGTATTTGTTGCGGATTGCACGCAGACCCATTCTTTTCTACGGGGCTGCAGAAAATGCGTGGAATGGGACAAGTCCTAATCTGATCCGTTTTGGGGACAAGAATAGGCATTTTTTTACAATGGTGAATAGGGCTGGGTGCAATACCAAGCATAACCGCTATACAATGTACGGTGCTGTGCATGGTAAGCTGCGAAAAGGAACGCTGCTGCCTTCTCAAACAGCTAATTGGCGGGGGTCCCAGGTGTAAGACCCCCGCCGATCAGATACTGATGATGTCCAGAGTATATATAGGTCATCAGTAAAAAAATAAAAAAAAATTATTAAGAGCTTCTGTAGACTATACAGATCTCACATTGGATTTGTAACCGCTATTGTTTGACCACACCATATAAAATCCTTCCTGGTATTTACTTGATGGTAGAGCATGGTCGGGGTCTTACACATGTATATCAGGGGTGCTCTGCTTGTAATGGGACCATAAATTGGGTTTCATATTCTATTTGAGTTCATTACATTTTACGCTATTAAAAAAAAAAAAAAAAAAAGGCTGGGGACGTCTTGTACATTCTGAGACATATATACATCTTACCCAAGACTAGGGATCTCTTCTTCGACAACCAAGTCCGAAAGAATATAATGATGTTTCGCTATGAGGAACCGGTTTATCACAGATTCCCTAACCTGACAGGGACAAAAAAAATATAAAAAAATTAGACATCACTGCGTGAGCTATATAGTACATGTAAATGGTCATCATTCATGACCTCCACCTTGTCCTTTGTCATATATGGTGGTCCCATGTAAAGCCTGGTCACTGGGTATAAAGATGTGATATCACGTATCAAGTTTTTTTTTTTTTTTATATAACAATGTAAGATGCAGCAGAGCTGAACGTGGCACAAATTATTATAACCTGTTTGGTTCTGTGGCATCTGTACAGACTCTTATGAATAACAGTGAGCATTTACCTTGTGGAGGTATTTGGCAACCATGATCCTGTGTGTATCCAAGTGTGTTTCTGCAGTGCTCATATCCTGGTCCCGCAATTTCTTCTCATATTCCTAGAAGAGGCCAGAAAAAGTACAATGAGAATTCCAAAAACCAAGCCAAAAAATCCAAATCTTTTTATTTCAATGTATGTTCCTGTTCCGTAAAAGTCAGAAACAGTAACTTGCAGCTTGGGTTGGACTGGTTCAGTAGAGGATCACACATGGAGCTCTAATTTCAGCAACACTGATGATCTACCACAAGAGGGCGCCTGAGTTCCTGCTGTGATCATTCTCATTTAAAGCCGCCAGTAGAGCACAGGAGCAGACGGCTTGTTGTTGGGGAGCTGTTATCTCCCGACATGTCTGTTTTACTGAATAGCTGTGTTCATGAAATACCAGTGGTGAACAATCTCTTCTTAGAATTGTGTTATGATGTTTCCCTGTTACCCCTACTAGAAATGTATGAATAAATTGACAACTAGGTGTTATGTAGTGTTACGCAAAGCGAGCTTCGGAAGCTTTGTCGCTTCGCTCAAATCGGTCTCCATACAGTATTAGAATGTATGGCCTCCGATGAGCCAAAGTTAGTTATTAACGAAGTCGTGCGTGACTTCATTGAACAACATCGGTAATTGATTTTTAAAGTGGAAAACCACTTTAAAACTTAACTCGGCTTCAGTTGCATGGTACTAGTTGGAACCAAAGCAGAGTTCGGTTTCAAGTTTTAACCACTTCAGCCCCCCTAGCTTAAACACCCTTAATGACCAGGCCACTTTTTACAATTCCGCACTACACTACTTTCACCGTTTATTGCTCCGTCATGCAACTTACCACCCAAATGAATTTTACCTCCTTTTCTTCTCACTAATAGAGCTTTCATTTGGTGGTATTTCATTGCTGCTGACATTTTTCACTTTATGTTGTAAAATTTTTAAAAAAAAACTACATTTCTATATAAATTTTTCTCTAAATTTATTGTTCTACATGTCTTTGATAAAAAAAAATCCAATAAGTGTATATTTATTGGTTTGGGTAAAAGTTATAGCGTTTACAAACTATGGTGCAAAAAGTGAATTTCGGCATTTTGAAGCAGCTCTGACTTTCTGAGCGCCTGTCATGTTTCTTCAGGTGCTAGAATGTCAGGAAAGTATAAATACCCCCCAAATCACACCATTTTAGAAAGAAGACACCCCAAAGTATTCGCGGAGGGGCTTGGTGAGTTCATGTATCATTTCATTTTTTTTCACAAGTTAGCGGAAAATGACACTTTCTGAGAAAAAAAAAAAAAAAAGTTTAAATTTCTGATAACTTCTGGCAAAAAAAAAAAATCTCAGACGGACTCACTATGCCCCTCAGTGAATACCTTAGGGTGTCTACTTTCGAAATGGGGTCATTTGTGGGGTGTGTTTACTGTTCTGGCATTTTGGGCGGAGCTAAATTGTGAGCTGCCATGTATAACCTAAAGGTACTCGTTGGAATTTGGGCCCTTTGCACCCAGGCTGCAAAAAGTGTCACTCATGTGGTATCGCCGTACTCAGGAGAAGTAGGGCAATGTGTTTTGGGGTGTATTTTTACATACACCCATGTTGGAGTGAGAGAAATATCTCTGTAAATTGTCAACTTTGTATAAAATTTTTTAAAAGTTGTCGTTTACAGAGATATTTTTCACACAAAGTATGGGTATATATAAAAATACACCCCAAAACACATTGCCCTACTTCTCCTGAGTACGGCGATACCACATAGTGACACTTTTTGCAGCCTGGTGCGCAAAGGCCCTAAAACCAATGAGTACCTTTAAGATTTCACAGGGCATTTTTACGCATTTGGATTCCAGACTTCTTCTCACGCTTTAGGGGCCCCTAAAATGCCAGGGCAGTATAAATACCCCACATGTGACCCCATTTTGGAAAGAAGACACCCCAAGGTATTCTGTGAGGGGTATGGTGAGTTCATGTAAAATTTTATTTTTGTCACAAGTTAGTGGAATATGAGACTTTGTAAAAAAACAAAAAAAAAAAAAAAAAACAATTTCCGCTGACTTGTGCCAAAAATAAAAATTCTGTGGACTCACCATGCCCCTCACAGAATACCTAGGGGTGTCTTCTTTCCAAAATGGGGTCACATGTAGGGTATTTATACTCACCTGGCATTTTAGGGGCCCCTAAAGTGTGAGAATCCAAATGCATAAAATGGCCTGTGAAATCCTAAAGGTACTCATTGGTTTTAGGGCCCCTTTGCACTCAGGCTGCAAAAAGTGTCACACATGTGGTATCGCCGTACTCAGGAGAAGTAGGGCAATGTGGTTTAGGGTGTATTTTTACATATACCCATGCTGCGTGTGAGAAATATCGCTATAAGCGACAACTTTTTAAATTTTTTATTCAAAGTTGTCAATTTACAGAGATATTTCTCTCACCCAGCATGGGTATATGTAAAAATACACCTCAAACACATTGCCCTACTTCTCCTGAGTACGGCGATACCACATGTGTGACACTTTTGCAGCCAAGATGCGAAGGGCCCTAATTCAATGAGTACCTTTTAGGAGGGCATTTTTACGCATTTTTCTTCTCACGCTTTAGGGCCCCTAAAATGCCAGGGCAGTATAAATACCCCACATGTGACCCCATTTTGGAAAGAAGACACCCCAAGGTATTCCATGAGGGGCATGGCGAGTTCATAGAAGATTTTTTTTGGCACAAGTTAGTGGAAATTGATTTTTATTGTTTTTCTCACAAAGTCTCCCTTTCCGCTAACTTTTGACAAAAATTTTAATTTTCATGGACTCATTATGCCCTCAGCGAATACCTTGGGGTGTCTTCTTTCCAAAATGGGGTCACATGTGGGGTATTTATACTGCCCTGGCATTTTAGGAGCCCTAAAGCGTGAGAAGAAAAATGCGTAAAATGCCCTCCTAAAGGTACTCGTTGGAATTTGGGCCCCTTTGCGCATCTTGGCTGCAAAAGTGTCACTCATGTGGTATCGCCGTACTCAGGAGAAGTAGGGCAATGTGTTTTAGGGTGTATTTTTACATATACCCATGCTGGAGTGAGAGAAATATCTCTGTAAATTGACAACTTTGAATAAAAATTTTTAAAAAGTTGTCGTTTACAGCGATATTTCTACACCCAGCATGGGTATATGTAAAATACACCCCAAAACACATTGCCATACTTCTCCTGAGTTCGGCGATACCACATGAGTGACACTTTTTGCAGCCAAGATGCGCAAAGGGCCCTAAAACCAATGAGTACCTTTAGGATTTCACAGGCCATTTTTACGCATTTGGATTCTCACGCTTTAGCACCCTAAAATGCCAGGGCAGTATAAATACCCCACATGTGACCCCATTGTGGAAAGAAGACACCCCAAGGTATTCTGTGAGGGGTATGGCGAGTTCACAGAAAAAAAAATTTGGCACAAGTTAGCGGATATTGTTTTTTTTTTTTTTTTTACAGTCTCATATTCCACTAACTTGTGACAAAAAATAAAATTTTACATGAACTCCCCATACCCCTCACGGAATACCTTGGGGTGTCTTCTTTCTAAAATGGGGTCACATGTGGGGTTTTGTACTGCCCTGGCATTTTAGGGGTCTTCGCAATCATTACACGTATGGCCAGCATTAGGAGTTTCTGCGATTCTCCGTATATTGAGCATACGGGTAATGAGATTTTTTCCGTTCAGCCTCTGCGCTGAAAAAAAAAAATGAGCGGCACAGATTTTTCATTCGCATCGGTCAATGTGGATGAAAAAATCTCTGCCAAATCAGTGACTGCGGTGCGGAGGGCTGGGCGCTAGCTACCTAACAAGTAGCTAGCTAACTGGCGGTAAAAGGGGGCCCTTATGCCCCATTCACACGTCCGAAATTCTGTTTGCGGAGCGGAATTGCGGACCCATTCATTTCTATGGGGACAGACTTTGTCCCGCTCGGATCAGGAATTACGGATCCGCGCTTCCGAGTCTGCACTTCCGTTCTGCAAAAATATAGAACATGTCCTATTCTTGTCCGCAACTGCGGACAAGAAAAAGCATTTTCTATATAGTTCTGGCAATGTACGGATCTGCAAAATGCGGAAAGCACATTGCCGGTGTCCGTGTTTTGAGGATCTGCGGATCGGATCCGCGGATCCGTGAATCCACGGATCCGCAAAACACATATGGACGTCTGAATGGAGCCTTACAAGGGGTGTGATCAATGACAGGGGGTGATCAGGGGTCTAGATGGGGTGATCAAGGGGTTAATAGGTGAGGGGGGTGGGGGGTTAGTGTAGTGTTTGGTGCAACTTTACTGTGTTACCTGGTCCTCTGGTGGTCGATCCCAGTAAATGGGACCACCAGAGGACCAGGTAGCAGCTATATCAGACGCTGTTCATAAAACAGCGTCTGATATAGCAGTTTGATGCGATTTTATTCGCATCTACAGCCTGCCAGCGATTGATCATCGCTGGCAGGCTGTAGCCTAACTGCTGTGCCACGCTTCCCTGTGAACGCGCGCGCATTCACAGGAAATTTCGCCTCTCGCGAGATGACGCGCCGATGCGTCGTATCAGAGCTACAGGGCCGCCCGCAGGACGCATCCCTGCGTTAGGCGGTCCTGTAGCGGTTAAAGTGGTTTTCCACTTTAAAAATCATCTACTGAAGTTATTCAACTAAGTCACTCGCGACTTTGTGAATAACTAACTTTGGCTCATCGGAGCCCATACATTCTAATGCTTTATGGAGACAGATCTCTGTACAGTATTATTCCGAAGTTTTGAACAAAGCGACTTCGAAAGAAGCATCCGAAGCTTGCTTTGCTTAACATAAGTTACTAGTCTAATACTGTCCAGTCAATGATGACTGCATCAGATTGTATAGGGACACCCTCTATGACAAAGAGAAAATCCAGTATTCATAAAATGCAGAAGGAATAACAGAGGAATAGCACAATGCAGAGCTATAAGAAAAAATGAGCGAATTATTGTTCATGGGGAATAAAACAGACTTGACCTATTAAAGGAAAATGACAAATGATATGTACACCTTTGGGGTCAATTTCTTTATTATTGCTTTGCACTCATTTTGAGCTAAAAATAATTTTTCATTTGGTCTTTATTAAAAATGTTGAGCCCCTTTCTCTGCACAGCCTTGAGATTCTTTAGTAGCAGAATCTGCATTTTTACCGTTTCCCATCAGGCAGCAAGTTATCTCTGACCTTATAAACACTCATTATAGCTCAATTCTTATCCACAGTACAGCTATCCTGTGTGGACACACCATTAAGGACATACATACAGCAAAAAAGTTCAGCAAATGTTCTACTGTAAATTAATTAACACAGAAGAGTCCAGTATACTGCTACCGAGGGATCTGGATAGATTGGAGGCTTGGGCAGAGAAGTGGCAGATGAGGTTTAACACTGACAAATGTAAGATTATGCACATGGGAAGGAATAATGCAAGTCATCTGTACATACTAAATGGTAAAACACTGGGTAACACTGACATGGAAAAGGATCTAGGAATTTTAGTGACTAGCAAACTAAGCTGTAGAAACCAGTATCAGACAGCTGCTGCCAAGGCCAATTAGATAATGCATCAAAAGGGGCATAGACGCCCGTGATGAGAACCTAGTCCTACCACTTTACAAATCGCTAGTCAGACCACACATGGAGTACTGTGTACAGTTCTGGGCTCCTGTGAACAAGACAGACATAGCAGAGCTGGAGAGGATTCAGAGGAGGGCAACTAAAGTAATAACTGGAATGAGGCAAGTACAGTACCCTGAAAGATTATCAAAATTAGGGTTATTCACCTTAGAAAAAAGACAACTGAGGGGAGATCTAATAACTATGTATAAATATATCAGGGGTCAGTACAGAGATCTCTCCCATCATCTATTTATCCCCAGGACTGTGACTGTGACGAGGGGACATCCTCTGCGTCTGGAGGAAAGAAGGTTTGTACACAGACATAGAAGAGGATTCTTTACGGTAAGAGCAGTGAGACTATGAAACTCTCTGCCTGAGGAGGTGGTGATGGTGAGTACAATAAAGGAATTCAAGAGGAGTCTGGATGTATTTCTGGAGGGTAATAATATTACAGGTTATAGCTACTAGAGAGGGGTCGTTGATCCAGGGAGTTATCGGATAAATGGAACTGATTTTTAGTAGAACAAATTTATGCAGTAAACCTGCCACATGTAAATATATCCCCTTAAGAGGCTATTTAATAGATATCCTAACATTCCTTGATATCTTCTATATCCAGCATCAGAGATACCGTGATCTTGTAGTTCATATGATCCCAGATGTGAGTATTAGAAAATAGTTTACCTGACCGCTGATCATGGATATAGATCCTATCCATCTATCTATCTATCTATCTAAGCAGAGTGCCATCACTAAAAAAGTGCGGTGTACTTTATTCACCCATATAGCCAAGTTACCGTGAATATCTTGTCTGGAATTTCTCGCTCCTTTATGGGCACCATCTTGTAGTTGCGGAATTCTGCCACTTCCTGGTTTCGGAGCTGTAGAAGACGCAGACGTTTTGATCTGCTGAGGTCCTCTTGTGACACAAAGTCAAATTCCTTCTGCAGCTGCTCAAGTCTAAAGAATTCAGGAACATACGTATCCCCACTGTTTGCAATCTACAGTTTATAAGAAAGTAGAGGCCAAATTGATTAAACAAATCTAGAGCATCTTCATTTCTATTTCGTGAACCTTTGGGGTCCAAAGTTGAAAAATTATAGTAGAAGGACAGCGTAACATGCATATTAATATGCACTGGGGGACTGTAGCCCATTTTTACATATTTTGCAGAAAATTGAAGGCGATGTTACACAAAGTAATATTAATTTGCACTTTGCTAAAAAAAAAAAATTCTAATGGAATTATCTAAATTCCTGTCAAGTACTTGTTATGGCAGCCTCTGGTTTTTTTTTTATTCCCTGTCAGAACGTCCACCTAAGTTCAGTGCTGGTGGTCACACATACTCACTAGCTCAGTCCCACCACTAGGATCAATTTGTACATGAGCAGTGGAGAGATTCCTGCTGTTTTACAGGCCACAGTCAGTGGACTACAAGTAGCCTCTCCTCACCAGTATTTAGGCTATTATGTGAATGTTCATAGGAGGAATAAACAGCAGGGGGCGCCATAACAAGTATGTAACAGCAATATATACAGTAGATACTGGAACATCTTTGAAATTATTAAAATCTTGTTGAATGTATGAGAGAAAATTTATATTTAGTCACGAGACAGCCCTTTAGATAAAATTACAATACATTTTGAGGATTTGTAGGGATAAATATCTAAAAATCACCAGTCACTAAATTACTTGTATACTGCACTGTTGCTATAGGTAAATGTACATCATATATCTCACCATTATGAGTTGCATAAGGGCTGCGTTGTTAGGATCATTGGGATCAAGCTTGGATTCTTCTGCCCACTTGGCTAATTTCTTCTTGTCTGTCAGTCCAGAAGCCCCGATTGAAGACACAGCATCCATATTGTTTAAGGCCCTGTCAATGAAATACATTAACATTTGGAAGGACACATACTGACTTTCATAACATTCTGTTCATTCAAGAAGCACACATATGACCCATAGACCAGTGATTAAAATACAATTTTCTTATTTTCAGGTTCCAGATAAGAAAATGACCTTTCTTTAAAAAGACAAAATCTCTATTTTGATAGGTTTATCAATTACACAGTAATATTACTAGATATATTTCCCTTCATATTGCCATAGGAATAAATGCAGTTCTAGCTATCTGCCACCACTAGGGGGAGCCTCCTGCATTCAGATTCCTGAGTTCACTGGGATTTGCTGGGAGCTCCCTCTAGTGGCAGCCGGACTCTGGATATAAATGAGGAAATTGGCTTTCTGTAATAGAAAAACGGAGCCCATGCCCATATATTAGGAAATTTGTTAGCAGAGAATTTTTGTGGACCTATTTAAATAAAAATAAATAAAAAAAATCTAACTATAAGTTGGTTGATATTCCCTGTAAAAATATTCCCACTTAGTAGTGGCACCAAATTCGCAGAAGCATTCTCAAGCTAGGGATCTGAAGCTGTCGGCCCACGGTATTTTTGCATTGGGGCTAAGGAGCTTCAAGTTATGCCTCTATCAATTCTCCATTAAATGACCTTTCTATGGAGTTACATTTTCAGAAATGTATAATATTGGAATGATCGGCTCACCTAATACAGATACACAGTGCACTATCAGTCTGGGCACAGGCTTACCTCTGAACATTTTGCTGGGAAAGAGGGGGAACCAGTGGCACCCCATTCTCCCCCACTGCCCATGATACGCAGTATGCAACTTTTCCAGATGTCATTAAGGCCACCTTATTGCTTCCATCAGCCTCAAAGGAAAACGGAACATCTAAAAATATAAGAAATTAATTAAATATGCAAGTAGTGGTCGCTCATTGAAGGGAAGGTCTGGTACCGTGTAGCCATACATGCTTCTGGCCAAACCTGTATGGGCTGCGGGGAAGATGAAGGCTTTCATGGTTACTTACGTACCAACAGTTTACTTATTTTACGGACAATAAATTAATACATATATATATATATATATTTTTTTTTTTTTTACAGTGTATTATGATGTCTGAGTTGTCAACCCTAACTCCACTACTTTAGTTTCTTAAATTGCAAATCATCACCTCTTATGATGGTTATTAAAGGGCTGTCTGTGCAGATGTGGGGTACATGGCTGTCACACTAGCCTCAAATATGAGTGCTGTGTATACCCCCATTTGTCCTGGAGATTACGTGACTGCCGGGTGTCTGGATATGTGCTACTGCTGCAGAGTCTAACTGTTCAAAAAGTCCTCCAAAGGTCTTTAAAAATAAAAATTAAAAATTAAAGTTAAAAGAAATAAAAAACAAAACAAAGTAATATTAAAAACCTCAATAATAAAAAATAAAATGAATAAAACTCATGACTATCATATGTGAAGTTGCAGACCCTAGATAGGGCATGTTATAAATAAAAATAAACCATTAGAAAGTTATAATATAATTCAAAAATGTGAATTTGAAGAAAAAAAAAAATCTACTCTAGTATTTCTAAGATTAAAAAACAACTGCTAGTCAGTGAAAAATATGGAAAAACATAAAGCCCTATTTTGGGCATAAAAAAGTCACAAAAATCACCTTAAAGGGGTTGTACCAGATGCCCACCGATCTGATACTGGAAACCAATTTTGAGGATAAGCCATCAATATTTAAAAGCTGGACAACCCTTTTAATAACCTAAAAAAGCTGTAGTCATTTGACCAGTAGATGAAAAAAAAGGGGAAAGAATTCTTTAGGTCATTATAGTGTAGCTACTCTTTTCAGAATAAGCTGACAATATGTACGACCAAAAAATAAAGCTGGTACGGAGACAGCACATCCTTTCTTTGTGATTTATTCCAGATGCGATGTTTCGGCTAACAAGCCTTTTTCAAGCATGCATACACCCCAGAAGTGCACGTTTAAATAGTAAAGTGATGACATCTGCGATGGAGTCACATATTTTGGACACTGTTCCCTTGCTGGGGGTAAGACCCTTTTTATTTAGGCGGCAATTTCACTGGATGTTTTTGTATGGATTGAATATTTTTTGGTCCTCTATTTAGAGACCATTTACTTTATGGACACAGTGAGACAATTGGTTCTCTCATAATTGTCTGATATTCAGATTTTTTTGACGTTATGTCAGCATTATCATGATTATCATTAACTTTTCATTGTCACATGCATAGCTGACACACGCATATGCAAACGCTACATAATTGGGCACACATTGGCTCCTAGTTGACCTAGACTCAGGCACTTTAGTTTGCACACATGATGGGCCACAGCGGTACTCATGTGTTGTCTGCATACGCTAAACTTAGCCCCAATACTAGCACTGCAGCACACCCTTTTCTCCTCTCTTACACTCCCGCTGATTTGTGTGCATGTGCAGCAGGTCCGCTTGCATCGCCTACTCTGACTTCCTTGCCGGCACATCAGCAGCTCGTTGCGCACGCGCAAGGCCACTGCGCACGCTGCTCCCTGGTTGTTTTACACGTAGGGCTTTGTCCCACACAGCGCATGTGCTACTTGACCTGTCAGCGCCCTACTTTGCGGCTTTTTTTTAATCTGGTGTCAAGCGATGCACAATTGACGTCCAGCATTGTTTGCCTCCTTCTCTGCATGCTGACAAATTTACATCATTACCCACAAGTATAATTGTACTTATTACTGTTCGGTACTCATTGCTTAATTGTTATTGTGTACAACAATATGTTTCTCCTTCTTATGAGCTGCAAGTCCATTGATGAAAATCCATATGTTATATCACCTTTCTTATTGTAACATAACAGCAATTTTATTATACATTATTTATAGAGGTGAGCGAATTTCCGCTTATGAAATTCGTTCACACTTCGTTTGTTGGTAAAAAGTGAATTTGAAATTCGCTCATCTCTAATTATTTTTTATGTTATTCACCATTTTTGACACTATTGTTTACACATGGTCACACCTTTGACCCACTTTGATGATGTCATCATGGTGCCAAGACGTGTGCCTGGCCATCCTCTATGATGTCATCGTGTTATTATTTAAACTTGCACTTCTGGGGTGTATGCATGCTTGAAAAAGGCTTGTTAGCCGAAAGGTCGCATCTGGAATAAATCACAAAGAAAGGACGTGCTGTCTCCGTACCATCTTTATTGCTTGGATATGCTGATTTGTTAGGGGATCTTAACCACTTCCCCTGGAGACGTGCAGCCACCACTACCCTGGCATGGGCATGCTGACCACTCATTTTTATTCTGAATATGTATACATGAGTGCCAACTCTATAGCTGGCTACTAAATTAATTTCTATCTGTCATTTTTGTTAGCAGTGTTCCCCTCTGCAGGCTACATCTATAATTTTCAGTTGTCTCTGAGCAAGTAAGTGGAAATTAGCTGTTATCATGTCTCCACATAGACTACACAGAGATAAAAGATTCTGCTCCCTTTCCCTCATTCAGAATCAACAAGTACCACCATGTAGGACATTATAGAGAATTGCTGAGCAGTATAGATGTGAATAAAGCACTTGGATGGGACCTAACATTTACAATTAGCTGCTCCAGCCTCTGTGTCTCTTTCTCACTCTGCAGCTTACTCCTCTTCCCCTCCCACAGACTTCTAAGGGAGCTTCTAATATGACCCTTCAGAGAGTATACAGTGTGTCTTGGTCTCTCAAGATGAATTTATAACAGAACTCAGAATTAATGTTAGTTTAGGAAAGGTGAGGGAGAAAAGAGCTGCATAATAGAGGGCAATGCATTTTTATGATAAGATATTTTACAAAGTTTCTTATGTTCACCTGTACTACTGATATATACAAAGTTGTGTGAAAGGTTTGTGACCACTTAAAGTCCAAAAGGGTTAAATACTCTGACGTTTTGGAATGAAGAGGGGAAGATTTTCTCAGACTCCAAAAATGTAGAAATTACTAGCAGACCTGCAGCTGTCTCCATAACTAGGTGTTTGGAGAGTTGCTCCTCCAGGTATTTCTGGGTATGACAGGATGATCTGATGACCCTGAGCCCATAATTTACCTTTATTCCCTTCTCACTTGAGTAAGTAAGATTTTGTTAAGCACAGTGGTGGCGGATTTATCTCGTCCTGTATGTCATTACTATGCTGGTGTAATAAAGATGGATGAGAGCATATGACCTATGACTCCATACGTGTACTGTAATAACTGAAGATGTATGAACTACATCTGTGCATACGGTCATGATCTCCAGACAAGAAAAAACTCTGGCTACTTTTTTTTCCTTCAAATACCTTGGGCATACCTGGCAAAAGAGTCACCAGTACAACATCTCCAGTACAACGGCTATGGTGTCTATGGAAATAGGAGTCTAATAGGCTACTGTCCCTGCCTTCTGAGTCTCCATCATGTTGGCTTACTGTGGCCATGTAGATATGCCTAGTGATACTTCCTTTTCATAGAAGAAAATTGAAGGGAGTAACGTGTACATTTTTTTAGGCCCTTTCAACCATATATGTTTTATGTGCCCCCTGATTAGTTGCAGAAAAACAGGGGACAAAGACTTAAATGAAGACTTATGAGTAGAGGGGGGTTAAATCTGTTATGAGTCTTTTATATGAACATCCATGGCTGCTAATAACTATAGAAATGGGACATGCTGGTTGGTCCCATGTGACATATTTTGAACTGGGGCCTGGGAGCATCAAGATACTTCCAAAAAGTCAGCCTTCGGGTTCATTTTGTGGAACTGAACATCCTGCACTCTATAGAACTGTCCTATACTTGTCCGTAAAATAGACAAGAATAGGACATGTCCTATTTTTTGGCGGGGCTGCGGAAAGGACATATGGACTTTTGGGACCCCACTGAAGTGAATGGGTCCAAATCCAATCTGCAAAAAATGCGGATCGCATCCAAGCCAAAAATACGTTCATGTGCATGAGCCCGTTCACTGATGGTAGATACAGATCCAATTCTATAGCTGCTGTTCTTCTATGTTCTTATGACACTTTTACTTTACTTAGGTTTACCCCCATCATTCTGTGGATCTAAACCAGTATTTACATCAATGTTCACATGGTGTATGGGTGGGATAAAAAACTATATAGACTGGTATGGTGATTCAGAGCCTCCCAGTGGATATGAGTAGGCTGACCAAAAGACTATAGTACAGACAGGAAGTTTTGTCATGATGACATGTAGTAAACCAGCTGCAGGCTTTGGGCCTGGAAAATTAAGCAGAGTTCTAAGCCTTAAAATTCTTTCAAACTTATCTTGGATGTTGAAGTGCATGTGATCTAATTCTTAAGTGACTTATCTGGGCTTTAATTATAATGTGCCATAAGGATGTGAGAAACTGATAGGATATGGGCCACGTGTGTCAAAGGGAAAGCTAAATGCCATACTGCCTTGGCCAAGTCAGTATTTAGTCAGTGCTAGAGAATAGATTTATTAAGTGTGCTTAATCCAACCTTTCATTTGTCCATAACCATGTCAATGCAAGTGCACGAATAAGAAGGGGAGTACATCCACTAAAACTAGAATTAAATCCAACACTTTCAATAAAACTTGAACTTTATTACAGAAAACTGAAATCTTCGAAAATGAACCAGCACCATTCAAAACGCATAAGCGTTAAGGCAGTCATCACAACCTGCATGTATTTTAGCATTGGTTTTTCCATGTTTTTTTTTGATGGATTTCTGGAATAAAGTTCAACTTTTAATGAAAGCGGTGCTGGATAAAAGTGTATTTTTAATGGACAGCCTCCCTGCCTTGGATGAAGGAAATGCCAACTATATTTCTGAGATGGAAAAATATGAAAAGGAATATAACGCTCTGGAAGTTGCTGTCGTTATTATTGGAGCATGCTTCATCAAGGTCTATGCTTTGCCAATTTCAACCACAGATCACTAAATACATAGGGAGAACATCTAACAAGAAAAACGGCGGTCTTAATAAACCCTATAGCTGAGGGTGGATCGCGGAAGTTATGTGGAGGCGCCGGTTCTAAATGTAAGACAGCTTACTAGCTATTTTACATTTAGACCCTTTTTTACGTCTAAACCAGGTGTAGAAAATGATGAATGAGACGGGCCTACCGGCCCATCCCCTTCCCTGCCTACACCAGGCCCACTTTTTTAGACCTGGTGTGAGCGGGGAATAAGTCGTAGATTCTGGCGCACCATGGCGTGCGCCACATATACGCCACAAAAGTGCAGTGTATCTGGTCATAAATGACCCCCATAGAGTTGTGGTTTCCATCTGATTTAGTCATTATTTCTCATATGGCATAGAAAGAACCATGGCCCCATTTACATGATGAGCGTTAACTCAAATACACAATAAATAAGAGCGCTCTCCAGAGTATAGCTCAGCCTGCTATACCACTTAGCTTAGAAATTATTCATATCAAATCAATGGCCGGCTACCTCATTATATAATATGACAGTTTTATAAAAAACAGATAACATACAAATCTTGCTACTATTCATATAAAATACAACAATAAGACCATACATATAATCCGCATATAGTCGCAGTCCCTCGACTATATAGTGCAGAGCTCTCACACTATCATAAGATTAATGAATGTTCCAATAGCATCCTTATATATACTCAATGTAGGTTGGACAGGTGTGCCTGAATAGAGCTTTCTGTAGTTAGTTCTGTCGCTCTGTTATTTTATAATCAGCAGCTTTCAAGTCCTTATCAGACATACATGCCCCGATCAAATGGTATAACTGCTTACCAGGATCTCAGTTGAACCAGGGTTGTCGGTTAGTTGTAAAGCAGTTTATACATGCATGCTGTTGTCCTATACGGCCTGTACAGCTGCTGGTATCTGCGCTCTATCCCTGCGCTAGTGCCGGCAAATAGTTTTTCAGCACATGAAGGTTTGCGATCCAGAGGCGCCAGGTAAGTTCCGTGGCTGTGTGCAACGATTCCTAATTTGGATGGCAAGTTCTTCAGGCAACCTTCTGTCCCAATATATGGATATTGCTATGGATGGTAATTCTTCAACACACCAAACGCGTTTCAAAACCTACGTGTTTCTTCTTCAGTGGTACACTGAAGAAGAAACCGCGTAGGTTTAGAAATGCGTTTAGTGTGTTTATTTGCTTTACAACTAACCAACAACCCTGGTTCAACTGAGATCCTGGTAAGCAGTTAACATACCACTTGATGGGGGCATGTATGTCTGATAAGGACTTGAAAGCTGCGTGAATAAGACTGTATGACTATAAAATAACAGAGCGACAGAACTAACTACAGAAAGCTCTATTCAGGCACACCTGTCCAACCTACATTGAGTGTATATACAGTATAAGGATGCTAATGAAACATTCAGCACTATATAGAGTCGAGGGACTGCGACTAGGGTTGAGCGAACTTGTGTTTTAAGTTCGGAGTCCAAAGTTCGGGTTATCGAAGAATCCCGTTATGGATCCCACTACCACGGACCATAATGGAATTTTTAATCCATAAGGGGATTCTTCTATGAAACCAAACCTTGGACAACACTAAGGACCTGGGGTGACGTCACCGTCATGTGATCAGTGCAGGGGACGTGGCTCAGTACTGGATTGGATGAGAGGTGGTAAAGGGGCTGGTATAATGATCATGTGACATGAGGGGCGGAGCTTTTGTGCTCTGTGTGGAGGAGAAGAAGGAAGTAGAGCAGTTTAGGACGGTTGCGCAAACTTGTTTTTTATAGTTCAGCGTTTGGGTTCATTGAAGAATCCCCTTATGGATTCCAAATTCCGTTATGGTCCGTGGTAGCGGAATCCATAACGGGATTCTTCGATAACCCAAACCCGAACTTTGAACACTGAACTTAAAATAGAAGTTCGCTCAACTCTCTAACTGCGACTATATGCGAATTATATGTATGGTCTTATTGTTGTATTTTTTATGAATAGTAGCAAGATTTGATGTGATGAGAGTTAACTAAGACAGAACTTTTTCATTATTGATCCCATAGACTCTAAGGGTACCTGCACACACTGCGGATTTTGTTTCCTCAAAATCAGTAATATTCACCTGAATGAGGCTTGCAGAAATCCATGTGCTTGCTTCGCGATTCAAAGTAATGGAACTGATTTTTAGTTGCAGAAAATTCTGCAAAAAAATCCGCAGTGTGAAGGCACTCTAACACATCTTTTTAAACATGGTTCTTTGTAAGAATTTCTTATAACCATATACATGATTGCTAAAATATATCTAGATTGTATGGGTTATGACACCACTTGGTGACTCCCCAGCAGGGTTGCCAACCATCCAGGAATTTCTGGACAGTACGTAAAAATAGGTGACTTTTTTCATGTGTCTGTGATTTTTTTTTTAGGTTGATGGTAATTGACTAGGTTATTTTGGTGGTAATCATCATCATTTTACAGCTCCCAGTGAATGCTGGTAATGAAGTCTTATCAGTACTAGACATGGATTACTTATCTTTATCATTATTATGGTTTTCCAATTTGTCCGTACAAAATGTTGGATGTCCATGATTTTGGGATAAGTTGTCCAGAAAAAAGAAAAATTCTGGTTGGCAACCTTGCTGCCCAGTGGTAGTTCATGCTTGTCAACAAGGTCTGACATTGGAAGGACAATTGTATAGGACAAATAAGAATCAGAGTTGATGCATTTTGGAAGTAAAGCTTTTAAGAGAGGGAGGATCTTAGGATGATAATTTATATGAAGAATCCAGTTTTAGACTGGCCCACTAGAGTACCAGAGGATTGTCTACAGGGTCCAACACAGAAACAATAATAAGCACCTAATAAAACATGATCCCAATGGTCTAGCAGAAGACAATCTCATTTGCAGCTTATTTTGGACTAATAACCTCAGTGGTGGACATAACATATGTACAGCCTGTGCAGATGTGGTTGGGAAAGGGGCCCATAACCATCTTACCAAGAAAACACCAATGTTTTCTAATACTGTTTTACTGTTATCTGTGTTATTGTTGGTGGGTCCATTACAGTGCATGAGGTCTATAGAAACAGTATAGAACAGCTAGGTATGTTGTTTGCTATGCTACGCTGTTTCCGTCGGTCCCATGAACTTCAATGGGATTTACTGAAACAGTAGAGCGCCGACCCACTACACTGTCTCCCAGCGACCTGGTGGTCAGCACTTAGTCCCATCTTACCTTAGTAACAGTGAGATGGGACAATTTCTTCAAAAGAGGACATGCACATGATCTGCATACATAAGAGGGTGGGTCCTCAGAGTCATTTTCTCTGGGGGACCCAAGGAACCTAAATCAAAACTATGAACATATAGACATATATAACATTTCCTTACCACTGCCAACTCCTTCGTGATCATACATGACCCTCTGGTTACTGCTGAACTCAACCTCCTCTACCGGGGCTCTGCCAGTTAAGACAGTAGTTTCCGGAATGGGTACAAAAACCTCGGCCAGCAGGGTGCCCCCACCATGTCCTACTGTCTCATAGATCTAAAAGAGAAGATCATGTACTTTACCAACATATAGTACCACAATGCAATATGCTTACTGTATAGAAAAATTACTGACCGATTTAACAAGAGTCTTAAAAATAATATAAACGGTGGGATTTTATGTAATTGACAAATTCATAATTACAGTAATATCTTAACCAATGAAGACCATTACAGAGTGCAGCATAGTGTCATCCCGGATGAGTCAATATATTCTGTTATAAAAAGGGTAACAAAACCCAGCTGTAAATTATTACTAGTTTTCAATAACTGGACCTTCATGTGACATTCATCTAATATTCATATTAGGAGATGATGTTCTTTTGGTATGCACACACCAACATATATGTTCTCCAGGTACCAAAGTACGGACTGTTGATGCCATGCTTATGTATGAAGGTTTGTATGACTGTATGACCATCAGTACCTGTAGCTTTATGCTTTCCGGCCAATTATAAATTTGTAAATTGAAGATTTGTCCAAGATGGACTCTGAAGTCTGACCCTAACTGGTTTGTCACAGTTCTGGACACCTCTTTGTTGTTGAAAAGGATCTTGATGAACAATGAGTGTTTTTGTAGATCTTCACGTCTCATTACTTCTACCCTGTAATGGGGGAAGGGATAGTATAAACATGTTATATTAAAACTGATTTAAAAAAAACTATGCATGCTTCTGTGTAATGTTGGAAAAATGTGGCATAGGCCCCTATCTGTACCGCACAGATCTATGTGGTATAGGCCCATATCCGTACAGCACAGATCCATGCGGCACAGGCCCATATCCGTACAGCACAGATCCATGTAGTATAGGCCCATATTCGTACAGCAATGTTCCATGTGGTATAGGCCCATATCTGTACAACACAGGTCCATATTATTGTATTGTGCATTTACCTTAAAGAGGCTCTGTCACCAGGATCAACCCTATAAAATCAGGCATACTGGTTCATCACGCTGATTAAAACGATACCTGCGATTTATTAATATGCTAATGAGCAAGTTGGAGCACCAGAAGGCAGGGCTGCAATCCCTTGAGCACTGCTTTGTAACACGCCCTGTGCTCTGCACATTCCCCCTTCCCCATGATTGATCAGTATGCTGAGGGCAGGGCTGTTTTCTAGCATTTACATATCATAAACTCTATGTACTATAGCATTACCATACTGAGATCTGCCCAGAAAGCTAATACACATATTACTGCTTTATTCACAGGCAGAATATATGATTATAAAGACACCAGTATTTTTTGTTATCTGTCTGAGCATGCTTCTCTATGTGGTAATCCTATAGTTTAGTGATAAGTGGTTTGCCATACATGTAGAAATGGTATAGTTTAAGTACTGGGTCAGACTTACATTAACTTTTTTTTTCTGTTATTTTTTTCTCTCCCATAATAAAAAGCTATACTATAAACATTAATATATAATCATATAATAACAATAAAAGGCCTTACTATATTGAGAATAGTGTTTTTTTTTTTTTAGAAACCTAAAACCAATTACTGATATATTGAGAGGCACAATATAGGATTATAAAGAAACCAGTAATATTCATTAGCTTTTTAAGCGTAAAAACATCATACTTAATATGATAAGGATATAGACTTTTATTATGGGTTAAAAGGGGGAAGAAAAAGAATATCTGAAGAAAAAAAAATCCTTAAAGGGATTCTTTCACCCCCAAACCCCAATTTTCACTACTTACATCATTATTTGGTAAATAGTGCCCCCATTATATAGCCACTTACCCCATCATTTTTAAACTTACAGATGATGAGAAAACAAAGTTTATAATACCTGTCAATCAATAGTGAAGGAGCCCAGGGGCGGCGTCATACCGGCCGGAGCCCAGGCCGCGCGCTCATCTAACTTTTCTACCACGCCCTCTTTCACCCAGGCGGCCCGCCCATTGTGATGCGCTCGGCCTCGTCCAGAACTGGCCAAATCCCGCGCCTGCGCCGTGGATCGGGCAGTCCGCGCCTGCGCACTGGATTCTCGATTACTGGCGCAAGCATCGGGCTACCCTGTGCGCAGGCGCGGGGCCCGTACTGCGATGGGAGGGAGGCAGGCAGGGTGACAGCCAGCTCCAGCGCCCACGACTCTTCCTGAGGCTCCGATCCTGCGCTGGTACACTATCGCAGTACGGGCCCCGCGCCTGCGCACAGGGTAGCCCGATGCTTGCGCCAGTAATCGGGAATCCAGTGTGCAGGCGCGGACTGCCCGATCCACGGCGCAGGCGCGGGATTTGGCCAGTTCTGGACCGAGCGCATCACAATGGGCGGGCCGCCTGGGTGAAAGGAGGCGTGGTAGAAAAGTTAGATGAGCGCGCGGCCTGGGCTCCGGCCGGTATGACGCCGCCCCTGAGCTCCTTCACTATTGATTGACAGGTATTATAAACTTCGTTTTCTCATCATCTGTAAGTTTAAAAATTATGGGGTAAGTGGCTATATAATGGGGGCACTATTTACCAAATAATGATGTAAGTAGTGAAAATTGGGGTTTGGGGGTGAAAGAATCCCTTTAAGTCTCTCCTAGGATTCAAACCTGGGATCTCTCCATGCTAAACCAAACACTCACCACCAAGCTATAGCATTATGGTATAGAGAAGCATGTTTTTTATATGCTCAGAAAGATAACACATATTACTGGTGTCTTTATAATCATATACTGTGCTTGTGAATAAAATATAAATATGTAGATTAGCTTTCTGAGCAGATCTCAATGTGGTAATGCTATTATACATAGAGTATATGATATGTAGATGCTAGGATACAGCTCTACCCTCAGCATGCTTATGTGTGTGGGGGTGTTACAAAGCAGTGCTCAAATGATTCAGCCCCACCCCTGGTGCTCCAACTTGCTAATTTGTATATGAATAGAAATGCAGATATCTCTGCAGCTGTTTAGCATACAGATAAAAGAAAGGTATTGTTTCAATCAGCATGATGAGCCCTGCCAGCCAGTATGTCTGGATTAATAGGGTTGATCCTGGTGACAGAGCCTCTTTAAAGCAAATGGTAACTGCAGCTGCAATTATATCTTTTTTTCATAGGTACAGTACATGGCTGCGACTTGCCTTACCATAGACACCATCGATGGAAAAACACCAGTATCCATGTACAAAATGAATAAAGCTTCTACTTTATTTTACTGTAATAAAAGCTTGATACCATAGATGACATTTTTAGAACTAATGAGATGTTACTCATTGATCAAGTATCTATGAATAACAACTAATTAGTCGGAAATGCGTCAGAGATGGCGTTCAACAGAATAAATTACCTTGGGCACATGGTATTAGGAGTGACGGTTCCAGAAAGGCTCAGTTCAGGATGCAAAGTAGGTTCTCCAGGTCTTCTCCTGATGTTAGCTGCCTTATCACGAACCTGTAGTTCTACCTCTTGTCTGTCCACCTGAGCAGGGGGAAAGGGTTTGGTGGGTTCTTCTCCAAGATGTCTACTATCTGCATCATCATCATCATCTTCCGCACCCTCTTTCTTCTTTTTATTCTTCATTTTCTATGTATATATCATGTATGAAAGTTAAGAAATGGCAAACCAAAAACTGAGGTAGAACAACAGATGAAGGTAAATGAAAGGATCCTTACAATGGAGAAGATGAGGCAAGTTAATAGGGCTGCTTGGGTACTATAGAACAAATGCAGGATGAGGAGGTTAACAGAAACAAACATTTGGTTCAGGATGATATATATAATAAATACATATGCACAATAAATGATATCACTGTGTTATAATGTATAAGGCAGAGGTACACAATCCATGGCCTGCAATGTTGTTCTGTGTGGCCCACCAGCATCAGGACACAGACAGAATTGTGGCCCTGTGATTAGTAGAACCTGACCATATGGCCCCTGGACCAGAAAAGGTTGGGCACTCCTTGTATAAGGGAATACACCAGCTTTTATACCTGTGCCCTTTTCCACGCCTTCCATTGCTGAAGATCATGTTTGTATTGCTTCACATTCTTCTCATACTCCTCCGTATATTCTTCCATGAGCTCATTTATTTCGGCTTGAATTTCAGCTTCATACGCTTCCTCATCAACTTTTCTATCAACTTCTTCCCTAAAGTCAAGACATGCTTTAATATCTGAATTTAATGCACGTTTTATGATACTTGTATAACTATAAGTGTCCTTTTTTATTCACTGCTTGAAGCGCATGTTTTGTAGGTGTTTGGGACACTTTTAAATAAGATCTAAGATGAGCAACTTGGAAGAATGCAAAGTCTTAAGAAAAATATTTTAACACAATATTCTATATGCAATCAATGCAAGTCATCTAAATATGCTCTCTTTAATGATAGGATGTGTTCAACGGGAATGGCAGAAGTATGGAAACTCTGGCTCAAATATGTGAGATCTCATGGACCCTAGAGGCTCCACTGCCACATACGATGACATCAGAATTATATATTCCAAATAGTAGGTGGAGGGTTTTGTTAATGATTTTGCATCGGAGCCCAGGAGCTTCAAATTATGGCACTCCCCTCATTGCCTCCCCATTGAAATAACAAAATGTTGTCAAACAAAATATAAAAGCACATCGATAGGCCCCTATCTCTAGAACAGGGCTCCACCATAAATGGAGAGAAAGCCATGCATTGGTGCCCTCCACTCCACTGCTATCAAACTTCCAAAATTAGCCAAGTTCTAATGTGGCTATTATCGGATGTCCTATAGCAGTGAATGGAGAGGATGCAGTGCATGTGTTTTGCGTTCTTTGTTCACGATGGGGCCGCAGGTCCCAAAGCTAAAAGCAGGATTACAATGACAGATATCACCTCCGTATAGCTAACACAGGATCCACCATTCACAATAGGTGATATCACAGCTTATCTACTCCCTCCTGATCTCTGCACAGGTCACAGAGTATGCCTACAAAACTCTCCCATAGAAGTCTATGAAGTCCCCGCCTATCCATTGTATCTATGGCCTATGGTGGCGGCTATAAAGCATATCTCTAAATGCTATTAACAACAGCTCAGACAGGGCTTGATGGGAACTACTCTATGGAAGGCCTTGGAGCCTTCAGAAAACCCCAGGCTGCCATAGCAACTGCAATCTCCTTGCAGGGGAGCTGTTCAGTCACTGGGAGCGCAATTGTGACCACGGCATCTGAGGGCTTAAAAGTCTATGTTCGGCGTTACCACCTATCATGGACTCTGCCACTGAGTGTCTGCTGTGTAAAACAGCAGGCTCTTGGCGGCTAAAAAGCACCAACTCCGCTCCTAAGCGAGCTCCATCTTTAAAGACCCGACATCTGCCGTACATATATGGTGGATTTCAGGAAGTAGTAAACATTAATTTTGTGATCATCACTCCTAGATCTTTATTGCTCTCTCCCTACGTATCGGTGGTCATCACATTGCATTCCACTTAAGTTAAACACTTTTCTCCATCATTTTTATGCCCAATTACTTTCAATCAGAACTCAAACATCAAATCTTGACTTGTCTAAAGTCATTTCAAAATCACATGCCATCACTACATACTTTCGCAAGTAAAGCTTCACTGGGGTGTTTGTGAACTTCTGAAAATCGCGCAAGGACTTTATCTCTTTCCAAACTTTAATAAGGGACTTGAGGAGAATTCTGTCTCGTTCTTGTTCAGCATCTCGATATTTCCTTGTTTGCCTGTGATGAAAAAATATATGTAAATCATCAACAGTTGGTGGTACCCACAACTGCTTGGTATAGCAAACAATTTAGCAATTTAACAGAGTTTTCTGCCAAGATATGTAGTGTCCGTCTAAGACATTACTATTCCCTGTGCGCTTAAAACTCAGTTCTCTGAACACCGCTGACAGCTGAGTAGTCAGCGTTGTACAGAGAACTGAGTTTTAAGCGCACAGGGAATAGTGCGCTTTAGGGAGGTAAGAGTATAATAAAAATACTAAATTAATTAATAAAGTTTATTAGAAAAACTTTCATTAGGGCATTAGGGACAACATATTAAAATTTTACACAAAGGTTTCGTTACCCTTTAATGTTTTTTGCTGTGTGATATGCCTTAACTAGAGATGAGCGAACCCAAACTTTACAGGTCCGGAGTCGGTGTTCGGGTTAGTGTAGTAAATCTGTTATGGATTCCATTATAACGGAATGTAAAACGGAAGCATCCTGTTTTGATCCGTCTTAATAGAGGACTATGGCTAGGCATAACGGATCTGTCTGGTTTCCGTCATGCAGGACTTTGTTTTCAAACAGTAAAGTTTGGGTTTGCTCATTCTTAGCCTTAAATGGTTTCTGTCACCAGAATAAACCCTATTAAACTGGCTGACATTAGCGATGTGCTAATGTCAGCAGAACCTAACTCTCCTAATCTTATGCTTCTGGATGCCCCCGTTACTGCACCATTTTTACTTTTATAATATGCTAATTAGCCTCTAGGAGCAGGGGGGAGGGACGTTGCTTCTGCTCCTAGTGGCTCCGTTCGTCCACCTCAAGTCACGCCCTCCCGTCCTTGATTGACAGGGCCAGCGTTAATGTCTTCTCCGGCCGGCCCTGTATGCTGGATAAATCTCGAGCATGCGCAGTCCCAGCACACAGAGCTGGCAGGAGGAGACGAGCGCTGCCGGGCCCTGTCAATCGTCCTTGAGGGTGTGACTCGAGGTGGGTGAACAGAGCTTCTAGGAGCAGGAGCAACGCCCCCCCCCCTCTCTCCTAGAGGCTAATTAGCATATTATACAAGTTAAAATTGTGCAGTAACGGTGGCATCCAGAAGCAAAAGATTAGGAGAGTTAGGGTCTGCTGACATTTTAATAGGGTTAAATCTGGTGACAGAAACCCTTTAACATATTTCCTAATTTACAGAATGCTCTATTCTTTGCACTGTTTGCCTACGTATTACTGTGACTGGAGAATGTGTCTTATCTTTTCTAATAAGAACCTTCTTAATAGGCCAGGTTAAGTCAGTCTGGAGCAGTGTTAAAGAGGACCTTTCACTGGCCCACAGTTTATCAGGCAAAGCTATGTACATTGAGAGCGGCACCCAGGGATGTCCCTGCACTTACTTGTATCCCTGGGTGCCGCTCCGTTCGCCTGCTGTAGCCCCCGATACCGGCGCTCCTGCTTCTCCAATTTTGCCTGGGGCATCTCCTTCTCCCTTCTCTATTCAGGATATGAGCTGAGTGCTGCGATTGGCCAGCGCTCCAGCCCTGGGAGAAGGAGACGCCCAGGGCAAAAGAAGAAGTCTCCCCCCAAGCAAAATTGGAGAAGCAGGAGTGCCGGTACTGGGGGCTACAGCAGGCGAACGGAGCGGCACCCAGGGATACAAGTAAGTGCAGGGACATCCCTGGGTGCCGCTCTCCATGTACATACCTTTGCCTGATAAACTGTGGACCAGTGAAAGGTCCTCTTTAAGAGGAAGATTCATCTGTAAGGAGAAGACATAGGCCATCCTCAAACAGAACACTTTCCATTTCAGCTGCATAAATGGCTAGCCCATGCTGGAAGCCTAAGACCTAGTCCAGGGCCATGAGGCCCATGACCTATGTCTTCTCCTTACAGATGAATCTTCCTCTTAAAGAGGACCTTTCACTGGTCCACAGTTTATCAGGCAAAGGTATGTACATGGAGAGCGGCACCCAGGGATGTCCCTGCACTTACTTGTATCCCTGGGTGCCGCTCCGTTCGCCTGCTGTAGCCCCCAGTACCGGCACTCCTGCTTCTCCAATTTTGCTTGGGGCGGAGACTTCTTCTTTTGCCCTGGGCGTCTCCTTCTCCCAGGGCTGGAGCGCTGGCCAATCGCAGCACTCAGCTCATATCCTGAATAGAGAAGGGAGAAGGAGATGCCCCAGGCAAAATTGGAGAAGCAGGAGCGCCGGTATCGGGGGCTACAGCAGGCGAACGGAGCGGCACCCAGGGATACAAGTAAGTGCAGGGACATCCCTGGGTGCCGCTCTCCATGTACATACCTTTGCCTGATAAACTGTGGACCAGTGAAAGGTCCTCTTTAAGAGGAAGATTCATCTGTAAGGAGAAGACATAGGTCATGGGCCTCATGGCCCTGGACTAGGTCTTAGGCTTCCAGCATGGGCTAGCCATTTATGCAGCTGAAATGGAAAGTGTTCTGTTTGAGGATGGTGTAATGGATAGTCTACGAGGAGAACACTTTGGTTACAGACCTCATAGCATGGACTAAGCCTTAGACATCTGACCTGGCTTAACTTTTACAGCTGTTATATCGCTTGAGATTTGGAGTTTTGCACCTCACCACTAGGAACTACAGAAAATATAAGACATTTGTGTACCACCCCTACCCCAGCTGGGAAATGCATAGCAGAAATATTGCTATTTGAGGAACAGGATCAGGAGGAACAGATTGCTACATTTAGAGGACATTGTGAATTGGCGAATTGGAACCTTGCTCCAGCTCAGCCAGACCATTGTTGGGGAAACTCTCTTGTAACCATCTTGTTAGTAGCATGCTGCAAAACACATCCTAAGTAAAGAAAATCATGAATTACTTGTTCAACTTCATCTCAGTCTCCTGCCTATTAATTCGCACACTAAAACCACGGGCACTCCACCTTTCACCAGCCAGGAAACTTTACACATGGTGTGCCCAGGGGAAAATTACTACTCCCATCATCCTAGGTGCGACCCTCCTCTCGCCACTGTAATAGGCTTACCAGTGAGGGAGGTTTGGTGGAGAGAAGCCCAGCCACTGTAAATACTGTGACTACTACCTCCATCTTCTCCACTACTACTTCCATCTTCTCCACATTCCCTGTGCTGCTGGAGATGTCTGTTTATTACCATTGTTATTATTTGGGGGGGGGGGGATGTAAAAATTCAATTAAGAAAAATTTGTATAATTTTTAAAAATAAACTTTTTGTTCCTGACAAGAACATCCCCCTAGCTGGCAGATTACCTAATAATGAAAAAAAAAAAAAAAAAAGCAACACTACAAGAAGGAAAGTGATTTTCATCATGGTGACAGTTCATGTACAATGGTATGATTCCAATTAGAGCACCTTATTTATTAGAAGCTGCACATAAGTCAAACCATTGTGCTTCAATGTGTCACATTTCCAGCATTCTAGAAGACGACTTTCTATGAGGTAATTTCGGAAACCAAATCCTTGTGCGGACAAAGCCCTGCCATGTGGAATCATTCAAAATTCTCACTAGCTGGCAATGTTTTACTTTGACAGCAAAATCACACAAAATTCAGACAATTTGGGAAATATGCAATATTTCTTCATCGTACATAATATAAATCACAAATGACTCAAAGGAACAGTTGTATTATTCCCTATAAGAAAATATTCTAAATTACTGGAATGGCGACTGGGACAACTGACTGATAAAATACACTATATGGAGAACAGTATTGGGACACACATCTTAAAACACTGAATTCAGGTGTTTCATTCAGTTCCAGTGTCACAAGTGTATCAGATCCATCTCCTAGCCAAGAAGTCTGCCTTTACATACATTTGTGAAAGAATGGCTCGTTCTAAAGAGCCCACTAAATTCCAACGTGGTCCTGTAATAGGATGTTAACGCTGTAACAAGTCAGTTTCTGCAGTTTCTTCCCTCCCAGATATTCCACCATCAACTGTAAAGGCTATTATTGAAAATTAAAAGTGTTAAGGAAGCACAGCACTTTAGTCATGAAGTGGAGACCACGTAAAATTACAGAGCGGGTTCGTCGAGTGCCGAGGTACATGGTGTATGGTTGCCAACACTCTTCTGAGTCAATAACTGCAGAGTTCTCAAACCTCTGGCATTAACATTAGCACAAAAACTGTGCTGTGCCAGGAGCTTCATGGCAACCTTTGCATCACTAATCACAATGCCAAGCATTAGATGGAGTGGTGTAAAGCACGCTGCCACTGGACTCTGGAGCAGTGGAAACGTGTTCTGTGGAGTGAGAAATCACACTTCTCTATCTGGCAGTCTGAAGGATGAGTTTGGTGAATGCCAAGAGAGCATTGCCTGCCTGACTGCATTGTGCTAACTGTAAAGTTTGGTGGATAAGAAATAATACTCTGGGGTTATTTTTCAGGGCTTAGCCCAGACCTCTTAGTTCCAGTGAAGGGAAATCTTAAAACTTCAGCAGGCCAAGACATTTTGTTAATTGTACAGTCATGGCCAAAAGTTTTGAGAATTACATAAATATTGGAAATTGGAAAAGTTGCTGCTTATGGTAAGTTTTTATAATAGCAATTTGCATAAACTCCAGAATGTTATGAAGAGTGATCAGATGAATTGCATAGTCCTTCTTTGCCATGAAAATTAACTTAATCCCAAAAAAACCTTTCCACTGCATTTCATTGCTGTCATTAAAGGACCTACTGAGATCATTTCAGTAATCGTCTTGTTAACTCAGGTGAGAATGTTGACGAGCACAAGGCTGGAGGTCATTATGTCAGGCTGATTGGGTTAAAATGGCAGACTTAACATGTTAAAAGGAGGGTGATGCTTGAAATTATTGTTCTTCCATTGTTAACCATAGTGACATGCAAAGAAACGAGTTCAGCCATCATTTCATTGCATAAAAATGGCTTCACAGGCAAGGATATTGTGGCTACCAAGATTGCACCTCAATCAACAATTTATAGGATCATCAAGAACTTCAAGGAAAGAGGTTCAATTCTTGTTAAGAAGGCTTCAGGGCGTCCAAGAAAGTCCAGCAAGCGCCAGGATCGTCTCCTAAAGAGGATTTAGCTGCGGGATCGGAGTGCCACCAGTGCAGAGCTTGCTCAGGAATGGCAGCAGGCAGGTGTGAGCGCATCTGCACGCACAGTGAGGCGAAGACTTTTGGAGGATGGCCTGGTGTCAAGAAGGGCAGCAAAGAAGCCACTTCTCTCCAAAAAAAAACATCAGGGACAGATTGATCTTCTGCAGAAAGTATGGTGAATGGACTGCTGAGGACTGGGGCAAAGTCATATTCTCCGATGAAGCCTCTTTCCGATTGTTTGGGGCATCAGGAAAAAGGCTTGTCCGGAGAAGAAAAGGTGAGCGCTACCATCAGTCCTGTGTCATGCCAACAGTAAAGCATCCTGAGACCATTCATGTGTGGGGTTGCTTCTCATCCAAGGGAGTGGGCTCACTCACAATTTTGCCCAAAAACACAGCCATGAATAAAGAATGGCACCAAAACACCCTCCAACAGCAACTTCTTCCAACAACAGTTTGGTGAAGAACAATGCATTTTCCAGCACGATGGAGCACCGTGCCATAAGGCAAAACTGATAACTAAGTGTATCGGGGACCAAAACGTTGACATTTTGGGTTCATGGCCTGGAAACTCCCCAGATCTTAATCCCATTGAGAACTTGTGGTCAATCCTCAAGAGGCGGGTGGACAAACAAAAACCCACTAATTCTGACAAACTCCAAGAAGTGATTATGAAAGAATGGGTTGCTATCAGTCAGGAATTGGCCGAGAAGTTGATTGAGAGCATGCCCAGTCAAATTGCAGAGGTCCTGAAAAAGAAGGGCCAACACTGCAAATACTGACTCTTTGTATAAATGTCATGTAATTGTCGATAAAAGCCATTGAAACGTATGAAGTGTGTGTAATTATATTTCACTACATCACAGAAACAACAAACAAAGTTCTAAAAGCAGTTTAGCAGCAAACTTTGTGAAAACTAATATTTGTGTCATTCTCAAAACTTTTGGCCACAACTGTATGCTTCCAACTTTGTGCGCAAGGCAAGGTGCATAAAGGCATGGTTGGGTAAGTCTGGTGTGGTGGAACTTGGCTGGCCTGAACAGAGCTCCACAACCCCATCCAACACCTTTGGGGTGAACTAGAATGGAGGTTGCTAGCCAGGACCTCGTGTCGAACATCAATGTCACACCACACATGCTCATCGGGATGAATGGTCAAACATTTCCACAGACATGCTCCAAAATCTTGTAGAAAGCCTTTCCAGAAGAGTAGAAAATGTTTTAGCTGCAATGGGGGAACCAACTCCATATTAATGTCTATGGATTTAGAATGGGATGTCATAAAAGCTCCTGTAGGTGTAATGTGTGGGTGTTCCAATACTTTTGTCCATGCAGTGTAATCTAGTAAATTTATCTGCATGTTAATTGGCCCCATTTTAGTAACTTACCTAATTTCAAGTTTATATTCTGACATACTTTGTTCAGCCACTGTGCTGGAGACATGGGCGGCACCTCCAGTGGAAATATTTTGTACAGCATTCCTCAGTGCATGTAGCTTTATCACAGGACAAGAGAGAAAGAAAGGGGAAAAAAATCATATTTCAATATTGCAATATCAATATTTAGAAATGTAGATTTTATTTTTATATACATGCACGGGTTTGTTTTTGGGCCTCAGAACAATTAAATTCATGGTTTCGATATCATACAGAGATCGGTAAAGCCACCAAATTTAGCAGATACATAACCACATACCTTGTCTGACAGAAGGTTGGAAAGGTTCTTCTGCTTTCTTCCCAGATACTGATCATAAAGTTGGGATAATTTGGATGCTAGCACATGTTCTCTACTAAAAAGTGGGTGATGGGTAAACACGATCCCTGAAATATCAATATCCAACTGAAACTCTCCTTGAAGTCCTCCAGACTCCACCATGTACTGATGTGATTTCTTAGATGGGACAGCCTTTGAATAAAACATAGAAAAAGAACTTTTTATGTCCAACATCAGAGAGGGATTGATGAGCCTAGTGACATAATACATTGGGAATTTTAGGGTCTTGGTTTCTCTCTTTTTTTTTTTCCTGGTCGGGGCAATAAAGATCTGGCATATAGAGGTCTTATTTGTAAATATACAATATTTCTCAGCTATAAATAATAAACATTTCAAGATCAGAAATTCATAGCTCCTTAGTCTTTAGTGGCAGAATCAAGGATGTTAGGAGTAGATACAGTATCTAGGGAATAAAAAAAAACTCTAAAAATAAAGGGAATGTGTCATCATAAAATGGCATATTGCCTAAATCACGTTTTTATTTTAAACAATCATTTTTTTGATTTTTTTTATGTCACTAACTATATTTAAAAGTTTTAAAAAAATGAATACGATCCTGCAATTTTCAAACTGCCCAGTAGGTCTAGTAATAGGTCATGATTTCCTCTTCTGTACAGATAACTTTTCAGTACCATTATCATCACTATCACCACAGGCAAGGTTACATTGACAGGTATCGCCTCTGTAAGACAAAATCCACTATTCACAATAAGTGATATCACAGCTTATCTACTCCCTCCTGACCTTTGTACAGGTCACAGAGCATGCCTACAAAACTCTCCCATATAAGTCAATAGGGGCAGCTCCTGTCCATTGTGTCTATGGCCCATGTAGCTACTTTCAAAGAACAGTAACAAAAATAACACATTTTGGCCTAGTAGCCAGTGTGAAACTTTTAAAATGGATGGATGTGCAAATGAGCTCTTAGTAAGCTCTAAATCCAATGCTACCAGATGGAAGGTCGCAATAAGTCAATGTTCAACCTTTTAAGAGGCTTTAAGACATGACTTAATAATCTTGTAGATTGTAAGCTCTTGCAGGCAGGGTCCTCTCCCCCATGTTTATTGTATTTATATATTACGTATGTGTACCCGTCTTGATGTCAAGCACCATGAAATTAATGGCATTTTCAAATAAATAAATACATAATATTAATTAAGCCAGCATCTCATCTGCAGACAGCTGTCTAGTGACATGGGAAAAAACGGAGGTCATTTATTAAGACTGGCGTTTTAGATGCCGGCCTTAATACCCCTTTAGCAGGCGGTGGATGTGCCGAATTTATAACTTTGGGATATCCACCGCCTGTCTAAATCTACACCAGCTCCCTTGCTGGCGTACATTTAGACCATTTTCTATGCCTAAAAAACAGGTATAGAAAACTGTAAATGAGATGGGCCTATTGGCCCATCCCCTTCCTGCCCACACTACATGCCCTTTTTTAGACCTGGTGTGAGCGGGGAAAAGTCGCAGATTGCGGCGCAAATAACCTTTGCGCCGCAAACTGCGACAGGCATGTGGTAAACAGTGTAGTATATCTGTTTGTAAATGATCCCCAATGTGCTTAACATAAAAACGTGATTTAAACAATTTTCTGATGTATACCTTAACTTTTAAGGCCTCATGCACACGACCGTAGGTGTTTTGCGGTCCGCAAACCACTGATCCGCAAAACACAGAAGCTGTTCCGCTCCACAATTTGCGGGACGGAACGTGGCCCATTGTAAAAATGCCTATTCTTGTCCGCAAAACGGACAAGAATAGGACATGCTATATTTTTTTTGCGGGGCCACGGAACTGAGCAAAGGACGCGGACAGCAAGCGAAGTGCTGTCCGCATCTTTTGCGGCCCCATTGAAGTGAATGGGTCTGCGCCCGAGCCGCAAAATATGCAGCTCGGACGCGGACCCAAAACACGTTCGTGTGCACGAGGCCTAAATGTTGAAAACAATAGTTGGGTATAGACCAAGATTTATTTTTCCTTCATCCTCCTACGACTTATTTGGTTATATGCCTAGAAATAATATAGTTTCCATGCATCTGTAAGTCACCAATTAACTAGATTTCAATGCAGTGAAAAAACAATAGGATGCCACTGCAGGAATAACTGGAGCTCCTGTGCGACAAAAGTCCATATCTACCCCCAGTGATTTACTGAGACATTATCATATTTTGTGATATTTTGTCATCACTATCTGAAAATTCTTCATGTCCCAATGCATGGATTATGAATAGATGACCTGAAGCCGACTGGAATATTAGTTCATACATTTTCAGAGGCGTAACTTAAAAAACTTGTGCCCCAATGTATATTCTAAAAAAGTGCCCACCTGCTATCTGCCAATACAATGGACTCTATGATGACGATATAAACACAGAAAAGAGGAGCGGCCAACCACAACATCTTAAAAGTCAATTGCAAAGTCATATTCTGCAATATAATATGAAGAAAAACAATGAGTTCTAATTACGAGTGTGAACACCGTGCTCCAGGGGGAAATGGAGAAGGAAAGACAGAGAAGGGCAGATCAATTACACAGGAAGAGGAGCCGTAGAAATGTGTCCACCGGGAGTAGATAATATGATCAGAATGCTTGCATGTGCCATAAATCAATCCTTCCATATTTCATGCACTCTTCATACCTTCACGTATATGGTCTCCAAGGCTGGGTCTATCCCTTCATGCAGAGAGAATATCGGAGGTCTTGTAGGAGAGGCTTTTATAGGATTAGGCAAAGCCAAAATGTTCCCATCATCCCCAAACCATTTCTTGCCCTGAAAATAAAAAGTACAATAGTTTGCCAAATTAGACGAACAAAATATTTATGGGGGGTGTCCACGGCCATCCTTATTATTCTTTATAATCTGACAAGTCAGTAATGCTAATTATGTGGGGTCAATCTCTGGACCCCACTTTTGCTGGCTAGCATTTGCCATCTCTTGACAGATGTTGAAAAGTCAAATCTCCAGAATTTTATGTTTATAGATCCCTGCAAATCATATCCAGGCCTCAGATTATTATACTGCATAGCCTAGCCTGCTTTCTCTCTCCTGCAGTAATGAAGGAGTAGTGATGCAGATAAGAATTTTTCATTTTCCTACTGCCCCTAGTTCCTCTGAGGTCAAGGCTCATAGTGGCACTGAAATACATTGTCAGGACTACTGTGCATGCGCATAGGAGTCCTCTCAATTATGTTCTTGCAGCAGTCATGTGTATTGCAGTGCAGCTTTGAGCGCTGCGGCAGGAGAACAAGAGGGCAGTGGGAAAATCAAAAATAGTGATCTGGACTCATGTATTACTGTAGATAGTCCAGAATCATGGCGACAGATTCCTTGTAGAACAATAAGAATACCAAACAATATCACAGTTTTAAGTACCTCATCCTGCTGCAATATCCGGTTCTCCAGAAGGTTCTGGTTGGTCCGTGATACTTTTGGCTTCTCACCAATATATAACCCCTCATCTTCTAGATACCTTGGCTGCATGTTCTCAGGGATCTTCTGGCTGGATGGCACTGTATTCAAAATCAGAAGAGTCAGTGATGTTCTCTGCATTTATCCCAGGTTTGCTACTTCTTGCCTATTTTCCTAAAACTTATCTTGAATGTTATAGAACTGTTAATTCTCAATGCCACCTGTCCTAATGTTGGATATACATGCCCTGACCTGGCAGGTAATTATCGGGAAGGAACTGTTCCTGGCTGCTAGTCAGTGGAGGAAAAAGCTTCATTTACATGCAGCGATCACCTCCACAGAATGAGGATGAGCAATGTCTACTGCGATCATTCGCTTTCATACAGATTCATTGTTTCTGGGCAGCAGATCCCTGTTCACACGGTACAATCTGCTGTGCGGTAACAATAATTTAATGTGCTGCACGAACAATAATTTCACCCGATGAACGCTTTGCTCATTCATCGGGTGATCGGCGGCACATTTGACATGGGCCTATTATCAGGAACGAACATTTGTTCATAACATTCGTTTCGACAATCGAGCCGTGTAAGTCCAGCATTAGGGAAATGGGTCTGCTTTCAATCTGTAAAGAGTGGGGCAGGTTTTAATAAGGAAGATGCACAATGTCAAATTGTGGTAGAATTCTGGCACACGTATTCAAAAAATGGATGTGGCATACTGGAAAGGGGCGTAGCTTAAGAGATACTGTGCACCAAAATTGGGCCAAAATTATGGTGCAAAGTAGTTTGGTTAATAGTATAACTTTAGGAGGAATTTATCACACCCTGCACTCCAGAATTCTGGTTCTAAAAGGTAACAAAATAGGGGGTTTTGTGCCTTTTTGGGCCTATTAGTGCAATAATTGTGACTTTTTTGACACAATTTACTCCAGTTTTGAAAAGTGGGTGGGGAAGTAGGCATGGTTAGCTATGTTAACAAGTAGGGATGAGCGAACCCGGTGAAGTTCGGTTTCGGCCGAACTTCAGGTCAAAGTTCGAGTTCCAGACCGAACCCCATTAAAGTCAATGGGGACCCGAACTTCACTATTACTTTCCGTTATACCATGGTTATATAAGAATTCTTCTATCTTCAATCAACAGGACCTGTATGACGTCACCGCGCTCCTGATGTCATCGCGGGTCCATTTGCAGGTCCTGAAGAAAGAAGAGGATACCGGCTGCGCGATCAAGTGGATGAGGGGAGTTTTTTTTATTATTTTTAAGCCCCCAATGGCTATTTTATTTAGCATCCCATCTTAAGAATGTTATTATTTTCCGTTATAACCATGTTATAACAGAAAATAATAAAATCACCCGAACACCAAACCCGAACTTCAGTAAAAAAGTGTCGGGGTTCGGGTCCAGATACCTGAACTCGCGCAGTTTGGGTTCGCTCAACCCTATTAACGAGTGTAACTCCTGATTTATCACTGCGACTTTTTTTAAAAGTTGCAAAAAAAAAAAAAGTCACAAACACACTCCAGTTGGAGGATGGTATAAAATACTGCAATAGCATTTCAAGACAAAAAGTGTTACTGTAGCTTTACCGATGCACCAAATTTAACCCTTTGGCGTTGAGGCCTATTTTCATTTTTTCCTTTTTGGATTTTTCCTCCCCTCATCCCAACAACCACAACTTTTTTATTTTTCCGTTGACATAGCTATATGAGGTAGGTCTTTTTTTTGTGTGGGACAAGATATATTTTTTTTTTTTTTTTTTTTTTTTTTTTTTTTTAACGCCACCATTTTATTTACTATATCTCATATTGGAAAATGGTAAAAAATTCTGTGTGTCGCAAAATTGAAAAAACAAAACAAAAAAAACCCCCAGATTTCTACCAAGGTTTTGGGGGTTTTGACATCACTGCGTTCACTGGGCGCCAAAAATGACCAGACGTCCTTATTCTGCGGCTCAGTAAGAATGTGGCAATACCAAACTTGTATAATTTTTTTTTGTTTTTTTTACTTTAAAAATAAATATAAACTTTTGGAAAAAAAAAATTTTTTTTGTATTGCCATATTCTGACAGCCATACCTTTTTTATATTTCAGTCTGCAGAGATCTATGAGGGCTTGTTTTTCGCGTAACAAACTGTATTTTTTATTGGTATCAGTTTTGTGGTATGTACCTCTTTTTAGATCAATGTTATTAAATTTTTGGGGGGAGGACAAGATGACAAAAAAATGGCGAATGTAATTTTTTTTTTACGTTACGGCATCGGTTCCGATTGGAAGGCAGAGGGAGCCACATTTCTCTGCCTTCACTCACAGGTGCCACTTACATGATCGCGGCATCTGAGGGTTGAAATAACATGGGCGGCGCGATCGCCGCTCTCTGTCAGTGTGGTCGGGTGCCGGCTGTATGATATCCTCTGCGTATGGAGCGGGCAGCTGCATACATCCGCTCACTCATTATGAAATACAGTTACGTCATAATGCGTGAAGGGATTAACAAACGGGTGACATTTGGAAAATTAGGCGCAATGTACTCCAAAGCAGATTCAATCAAAACTAACTTCAACTATTACCCTCATGATAAGATCCCCCCGTAGACTAGACAGTCATCATAGAGCTTATCCTGCAGAATCCTCCCTGATGCGTCCATAGACCGTCCAGACTAAGGGGGGAAATGTACTGAGACTGGTGTTTCTTATGCTAGTCCTAATAACAAACTCTACAGGCATAAAATGCCCCCGAACTATTAACAGGTAATAATTCCGGAGCATCTTTGGGAGGCCTGTGCGTCAGAAAGAGAAATCTACTCCAGCAAGGGAGCTGGTGCACATTTTGGGTACATTGTGCACATACTGCTTAATGTGTTGGGCCACAGGTGACCCACCTGCCCCCTGTAATCCTTCACCACATCTGCTTTTTTATAAAAGTAGTGAGGGTGGAGATAAAAGCCAAAAAGTCACACATTTTAGTGCAAAATATGAGTCTTTTGTATGGCGATTTCCTTGCACAAGCTTTGTATACTGACCCGTAGGTTTACACTGTTTAACTACTAGACAGGATTAGTAAATCTGCCCCAGCTTAACTTTTTGGCCAAAGTTTCTTAACGCAGTATTATTTAACTATAATCTGATCATTTTCTTCAGTCGGGTTACCCTACTTGGACTATCCCTTTCTGTTAGAAAGTACCCCTGAAAATAAGAAAGCCACCGGTTAGAAGCCCCATCAGTCAGCTGATATCACATGACAGTGCAGTTGTCAATCACCTTGTCGAAAGCTTGGTGTGAATAAAACGTCTCTCTCTCTTTGTAGCTGGCTGTGGTAGCCTTCGTATTCTGCAGCCACCAACTCTATGAAGTCCCGTGCCGTCTGGTCAATGAGAAACAGGTCATCATTAGGAACCAAGGACTCCTCTTCTCCCTGTAACAATGTAACCTTGTGAAAACAATAGAAATGCGTCCTGCTAATCAGCAAAAGCAGAGGAAGAGAAAATAAAATCTATCTAACAATGCAACTTAATTATTCTTTTCATCACTCACATGAACATACATTCCTGAAACCCATTAAAGGCTATGGACAACTTTGCCTTCCTTTTTTTTTTTATGTGCTTTTTTTCCCCCGAAATGCAAATATAAGCAACTTTCTAAACAGTTTATATTAAGTGTCCTACTGCTATAGAGTATGTGTAACTCCTTTACATAGTTGGCTATGCTGCTGCTACTGACACACAGTTGCTTGTATATACAAATAGACAGCACTCCAGAGTTGAAGGGGAGATAATGAATGATTTTATTCAGCCAGACATAATTTCAGACAACGTTTCGGGCTATATGCAGCCCTTCATCAGGCCCAGTGTAGGGAGCATCCGTGCGGACGACGGCACACACATTTGCTGACAGCCGTGACCCTGGCTGCTATCAGCTTAGAGCAGACATGATCTATCTGCTTTACTGACAGCCCGCTCCCCCTGCTCTATCCCCATCTCCTCTCAGGAAACCAGATACAAATTATTCGTATGAAGGACAAATCCACGGATTCTGATGGGCCCAAATAAATGACTAAGGCTACTTTTATATCTGTGTTTTTCCTTTCCGTCATAGGATCTGAATAGCGGGGGAAAACGCTTCAGTTTGTCCCCATTCATTGTCAATGGGGACAAAACTGAACTGAACGAAACAGAATGCACCAGAATACATTCCGTTCCGTTTGGTTGCATCCCCATCGCAGACAGAATAACGCTGCAAGCAGAGTTTTTCTGTCCGCGATGTGATGCGGAGCAAGACGGATCCGCCCTGAAACACAACGTAAGTCAGTGGGGACAGATCCGTTTTCTCAGCCACAATAGAAAACGGATCCGTCCCCCGTCATTGCTATGTTAGAGATAATACAACCGATTGTTCAAGACGGTTGTATTATCATGGCAGAAGCGTTTTTGCTGACGCCTGCCGGATCCAGCAAAAACTGTGAAAAGTAGCCTAATGAGCATGGAGCTGCTCAACTCTCCACTAAAGGCAGATGTTGGGAAAGAGAAGGATTGGGCTGTTGGCTTTCAGCATGCCTGATCCTTTTGTTTTCCTGGAAATAAACCACTGTCAGAAGTGGTGCCATCACACAGGCATCATTAGTGAAGAGAGACAGAAAAGATAAGGCAGAGCCGAATAGGAGCCCAAATATGAATATCCAGTGTAAGCATTTATGGCACAGATGATGAGGTATCATACAACACTTTAGAGCGTGATCACTTTTCTGATACCCCTTAGTCGTGACCCGATTCTGATTAATGCATGATTTCCTCCAAAGGGCAACCACAGAATATAAACATTAAAAGAAGCACATCTGCCGAGACATACTCTCTATAATGAACCTACATCAGTATTGATTGATTCAGTCTTTACTCTCCCACTACCACCAGCCATTTCCCGAATGATGAATTAGTTTCTAGTAGCGGTTTCTGATGTTTCCTTTCAACTCCTAGCAGGTTATCGTCCCCCGCCCATTCAAATTGTCTATCCCAATCAGGTATAGCTTCGTCATGCTGATCTTAGACTCTGATCTCTCCAAAACATGGGGAGGAGACCCAGCTATTTATACCTTCAGATATTGCCGGTGTGTGTGTGTGGCCTACATCAATGCCGACATGACACGGACTATACAGAAATACTGACAGCCATTAATGAAGTCTAACTGACTCCTGAAGAGTTTCACTAATATAATGTGTAGAGTCTGGAATAGTTAAGTCTAGGAATTCTAATTTAAGATGGCAAAAAAGGGACAGAGGCAGCAAGTATCATGGGATGATCACGTAGCATTCCTCTGCTTCACACAGGTAGTGTCTGGTTTTACTTTTGTAAAGTTTCCTATCTAAAGTTTCTTGTCTTGATTTTTTAAAGGGCATCTGTCAGCAGATCTGTACCTATGACACTGGCTGACCTGTTACATGGGCACTTGGCAGCTGAAGGCATCTGTGTTGGTCCCATGTTCATATGTGCCCGCATTGCTGAGAAAATCATGGTTTAATATATGTAAATGAGCCTGTAGGAGATATGGGCGTGTTGCCGTTACACCTTCAGGCTCTGCTCTCTCTGCAACTGCCGCACCCCCTGCACTCTGACAGGACCAGGTGTGATGACTTTTTTACTGGTCCTGTCAAAGTGCACAGGGGGCAGCAGAGAGCAGGACCTGAAGGTGTAACGGCAACACGCCCATATCTCCTATAGGCTCATTTACATATATTAAACCATCATTTTTCTCAGTAATGCGGACACATATGAACATGGGACCAACACAGATGCCTTCAGCTGCCAAGTGCACATGTAACAGGTCAGCCAGTGTCATAGGTACAGATCTGCTGACAGATGCCCTTTAAAAAATCAAGACAAGAAACTTTAGATAGGAAACTTTACAAAAGTAAAACCAGACACTACCTGTGTGAAGCAGAGGAATGCTACGTGATCATCCCATGATATGTTGCACATATGAACATGGGACCAACACAGATGTCTTCAGCTGCCAAGCGCACATGTAACAGGTCAGCCAGTGTCATAGGGACAGATCTGCTGACAGATGGGCTTTAAGACATATTAATAAAATTACAAACTTTATTTAATATTTAACCACGCCAGGACCGCCTAACGCACGGATGCGTTCGGCGGGCGGGTTATTCTGGCTGGCCCACCAGAGGAAACATATGTAAGTGCACCAATCACCACACAGACTCCCCCCAACCCCCCCCCCCGGTCACTGATTAACCCCTGATTAACCTCTGATCATTCCATGTCACCCCCCCCCCTGTCACTAATCACCCCCCTGTAAGGCTTATTCAGATGTCCATATGTGTTTTGCGGATCCACGAATCCGCAAAACACGGACACCGGCAATGTGCTTTCCGCATTTTGCGGATCCGCACATTGCCAGAACTATATAGAAAATGCCTTTTCTTGTCCGTAATTGCGGACAAGAATAGGACATGCTCTATCTTTTGCGGAGCTGCGGCCGGATGTTTGGGGGCCGAAACCCGTTCGTGGCCGCTGCTCCGCAAATGCCGATGCGGTGAGCACATAGTGTGCTCTCCGCATCACCGCCAGCCCCATTCACACTGAATGGGTCTGCATCTATTCCGCAGAATTGCAGAATAGATACGGACATTTTTGCGGACGTGTAAATGGGGCCTTACTTTTTTTTTTTTTGCGCACATTTTGTGGCAGAGATTTTTTCATCCACATTGATTGATGCGAATGAAAAAATCTGTGCCGTTCATTTTTATTTTTTTTTCAGCCCAGAGGCTGAATGGGAAAAAAAAAAAATCTCATTACCCGTATGCTCAATATAAGGAGAATCGCAGAAACTCCTAATGCTGTCCATACGTGTAATGATTGCGGACACCCTCAAATGCCAGGGCAGTACAAAAACCCCACATGTGACCCCATTTTAGAAAGTAGACACCCCAAGGTATTCCGTGAGGGGTATGGTGAGTTCATGTAAAATTTAATTTTTTGTCACAAGTTAGTGGAATATGAGACTTTGTAAGAAAAAAAAAAAAGTCAATTTCCGCTAATTTGTGCCAAAAAAAAAAATCTTCTATGAGCTCGCCATGCCCCTCACGGAATATCTTGGGGTGTCTTCTTTCCAAAATGGGGTCACTTGTGGGGTATTTATACTGCCCTGGCATTTTAGGGGTCCTAAAGCGTGAGAAGAAGTCTGGAATCCAAATGCGTAAAAATGCCCTCCTAAAAGGTACTCGTTGGAATTTGGGCCCCTTTGCGCACCTAGGCTGCAAAAAAGTGTCACACATGTGGTATCGCCGTACTCAGAAGAAGTAGGCCAATGTGTTTTGGGGTGCATTTTTACATATACCCATGCTGGGTGAGAGAAATATCTCTGTAAATTGACTACTTTGTATAAAAATTTTTAAAAAGTTGTCATTTACAGAGATATATCTCACACATAGTATGGGTATTTGTAAAAATACACCCCAAAACACATTGCCCTACTTCTCCTGAGTACGGCGATACCACACGTGTGACACTTTTTTGCAGCCAAGATGCGCAAAGGGGCCCAAATTCCAATGAGTACCTTTTAGGAGGGCATTTTTATGCATTTGGATTCCAGACTTCTTCTCACGCTTTAGGGCCCCTAAAATGCCAGGGCAGTATAAATACCCCACAAGTGACCCCATTTTGGAAAGAAGACACCCCAAGGTATTCCGTAAGGGGCATGGCGAGTTCATAGAAGATTTTTTTTTTGGCACAAGTTAGCGAAAATTGGCTTTTTTTTTTTTTCTTACAAAGTCTCATATTCCACTAACTTGTGACAAAAAATAAAATTTTACATGAACTCACCATACCCCTCACGGAATACCTTGGGCTGTCTTCTTTCTAAAATGGGGTCAGTTGTGGGGTATTTTTACTGCCCTGGCATTTTAGGGGCCCCTAATGCGTGAGGAGAAGTCTGCAATCCAAATGCGTAAAAATACCCTGTGAAATCCTAAAGGTACTCATTGGAATTTGGGCCCCTTTGCGCACCCAAATTGCAAAAAAGTGTCACATATGTGGTATCGCCGTACTCAGGAGAAGTAGGGAAATGTGTTTTGGGGTGTATTTTTACATATACCCATGCTGGGTAAGAGAAATATCTCTGTAAATGACAACTTTTTAAAAAATTTTATACAAAGTTGACAACTTACAGAGATATTTCTCTCACCCAGCATGGGTATATGTAAAAATACACCCCAAAACACATTGCCCTACTTCTTCTGAGTACGGCGATACCACGTGTGCCACTTTTTTGCAGCCTAGGTGCGAGAAGGGGCGTAAAGTCCAATGAGTACCTTTAGGTTTTACAGGGTTGCTCACAATTTAGCCCCGCCCAAAATGCCAGAACAGTAAACACACCCCACAAAAGATCCCATTTCGGAAAGTAGACCCCCCAAGGTATTCACTGAGGGGCATAGCGAGTCCGTGGGAGATTTTTATTTATTTTTTTGCCAGAAGTTAGCAGAAATGGAAACTTTATTATTTATTTATTTTCCTCAGAAAGTGTCATTTTCTGCTAACTTGCAAAAAAAAAAAAAGAAATCATACATGAACTCACCATGCCCCTCCGCAAATACTTTGGGGTGTCTTCTTTCTAAAATAGTGTCATTTGTGGGGTATTTATACTATCCTGACATTCTAGCACCTGAAGAAACGTGACAGGTGCTCAGAAAGTCAGAGCTGCTTCAAAATGCGGAAATTCAAGTTTTTGCACCATAGTTTGTAAACGCTATAACTTTTACCCAAACCAATAAATATACACTTATTGGATTTTTTTTAATCAAAGACATGTAGAACAATAAATTTAGAGAAAAATTTATATATAAATGTATTTTTTTTAAAATTTTACAACAGAAAAAGTGAAAAATGTCATTTTTTTGCAAACATTTCGGTCATTTTTGATTAATATCAAAAAAAGTAAAAATGTCAGCAGCAATGAAATACCACCAAATGAAAGCTCTATTAGTGAGAAGAAAAGGAGGTAAAATTCATTTGGGTGGTAAGTTGTATGACGGAGCAATAAACGGTGAAAGTAGTGTAGTGCAGAATTGTAAAAAGTGGTCTGGTCATTAAGGGTGTTTAAGCTAGGGGGGCTGAGCTGGTTCACAATTTTTGTAGAGCTCTTCCATAGCGATCAGTTAATCTGACCCCTGTTTGACCAGAGTTGTGATGAAGGCCATATTGGTTGCTTTAAATCTACTGTATATTTATAATATCCTGAAGAGATCTTCAATGGGTCCCAAGATAATCAAGTAAAATTCTTAATATTCTGTCTATATAACGGTGTTGTCCTGGGACCCGAAACAAAGTTGTCTGTAGCGAAACTGTTTAGGGCTGCTTCACGCGAGCAGATGCCGTCCGTTTAATTTGCAGCGTGAATGAGAGCCAAGCTGCGCGCTATACAGCAGAGACCCGGAGCATTAACATGATTGATAATGCTCCGTGCCTCTCTGTGATCTTTTTACTACGAAATTACAGTGAAATAAAGTTGTCACCGAGATTTTGTAGTAAAAAGATCACAGAATGGCACCGAGCATTATCAGCCATGTTAAAGCTCCGGGTCTCTGCTGTCCATAGCGCGGCTTGGCATTCTTTCGCGCAGCGGATTCCACACATGGCATCCGCTCGTGTGAAAGACCCCTTAGGGTGTGCAGAGGTGTAAATGAATCCCAACAGTATAGAGGGAGCAGAGGTGACAACTGCACTCAGACTCTAATGACCATTTTAACACTCCACTGAGAAAGGAACCTGAGGCCCTCCAATTTAAGTCTAATCCATCTCAAAATGCATTTTTACAATGTATGTTGAACTTCTAGAAGGTGTGTCATCCTACATAGTAGAACATGATATCACAGGAGATGACCCTGGGTACAGCTTCAGGCTATGCCTCCATATACACCCACCATTCCTTCCTCTCCCTCTTGGTCTTGTTCAACCTTTGAACTAGAGTCTCCAGGGTCCTCTGTCCTGCGAGCGTCTTCTGATTTATTTTGGTCTTGCCCAGTATGTGCTTCTAGTTCAGGATCAAAGTTGAAAGTAAAGAAGTTGAATGATTCTTCTGCTGTGGGAAATCCATTGGGGACCTGAAAGAAGACTGGTGCAAGTTATTTTCTGTAGGCCTCGAACAGTCCCTACAAAAAGGGACAATCAGGATTTATCACATGCTATTCTGCCACCGATGTATGTGAGAGAAGTCTCTGATGTGTGAGAGTGGCAATCTCTTGTACAAGCAATTCATTCAGACACCTTTCCCCAATCAACCGAGAACATGATGGTTCATAATCCAATTCATATCTGAGATTAATGAACTTTGCACTCATCACCAAGCAGAAGGCTAGGCTTCCTATAGTAATATGCCAGTATATCGTGGGTTCATAATCTCATTAGTAATTGGAAATATTGATGTTGATAACAATGCTATGACCACTCAAGACCCCCAATAACCTTTTAGGTGGGCCACACTACAATCTAGGCTGCCAGTTTTGGGATTTTTTTGATCATCATAGTGCACATGCTTCTACCATTACACGGTCTTCTTAGAACCTCAGAGTACTGATGTTGGGACTTGCCTCGGGATGACTCATGTCCTGTCTGTTTTTCAGGCTACATCGCTTACTATTTTTTGACAATGATGCAAAACATCTATGTAGTAGGTTCACTATGATGTTAATGCATGAGAATATGAATTACTGGACAGATGGGAGACATATGGAAGTGTGGAAATAGAGTATACCACAGATCTGTTACATGCAGCACATGGAAGACATACTTATGGGCTAACGTCTTTTTTATTTATGGGCTACGTCTATTTTATGTGGTTAATATGGAAAGAGCATTAAATCTACTCAGTAATAAGGATAATTTATACATAGCATGAATGAAAATGGCATATATTCTGCGTTTCAACTGCAGAGGTAATGGGGAACACACTATATGGGAGAACACAGTAGAAGGCGTCAACCATACCACAAAATATATCTTATAAACACTTAAAGGGGTTCTCCACTTTAAACAATCCCTATAGTTTCAGCAGAATGGATCCCAGCACTCGATCTTAATACTGGAGAGATGGGTGCACGTCAGTAAAAGCTTTGTTCAATGCTCCACCACATGAACTTTTCATCATATAGATACAATTCAGACAGCACTCCAGAGGATGATGGTGCAAAGGTTTATTTATTAGGCTTTCAGCCGGACATATTGGCCCACATAAGCAGGCAACGTTTCGGGCTATAAATGAAGCCCTTCATCAGGCCGTATGTGGATGCAATAGCTGGCGCGTCCGGCATGCCAGCTATTGCATCCACATAGGGCCTGATGAAGGGCTTCATATATAGCCCGAAACGTTGCCTGCTTAAACAATCCCTATGTTAGAAAGGTCCCTTGACAATAAATTGATCACCAAGTGTCCCCCGCCGGGTACCCTGTGATTAGCTGGAAACCTGGCATCAAGGGTTCAATTTCCATGCTGCACTACCACAGGAGAAATGAAGCATGTGCCCATTCAAATCAATGGGATGTCTGTGTAATGTTAGACAAGATGGGTCCTCCAGAGTGAGAGACATTGCTTGTAACTGCTCTACACTAACCAAGAGATAAGAATCCAGGTTAGTGGATCCCACATTACTCCAGAATTCCACAAGAGAGTCCTTGAAATGGTTTTACTAAGCTGGCCAACCCCTTTAATACTGTGTAAAGTTTATTTAGCCTGATAACAACCATATGCAGGCCATGTACGATGTGTGGAGCTGAGCATAAAATCTGTGCCATTGTAAATCTACATCACAGGTTTAAAGCTCCTAAAACCTAGCAGTAGCAGGTCCCTGGCTATCCGAGAAAGCCAAGGACCCCAAGAAGACAGAAGTAGTCGGCCTTCTCTTTTCCAGCATAGACAGCACTGAACGGGCACAGACCATTAGACTAGGCAATCATGCAATCACCAGGTCTCTCTAGGCCTAGCAGAGCTGTGGGGTCTTAGTAGACCTAGATCAGCTCTGTCAGTGACTAATGTCGCCATAACAGCTGTTTTAACAGGCTCCTGTAACCATGGGTCCTGTAACTAGGACCTTGGGGAACATATTACATGAAAAAAATATATATATAATAATAATAATAATAAAAAATATATAAATAATGAAATCTATAAAAATAAAAACCATATTAACCAAAGCCATCTTTATAGCCGCCCCGTTCATGTTAGACTATACATATATCAAAATGATGTCACAAATTAGTGAATTAACTAGTAAATGGATCAGAAATTAATGCATCGTGGTTGGGGGCATACCAAGGCCAATGGTGGTGCTCTATCCCAAAGTGTAGACAAAGTGGCTCCATAGAGAATAAAGGACGGCCCTCACCGATGTAGTCAACTTCTTCCTTTATTACTCATAAGGAGGTCTCAGACCTGAGGAAGAATATTCACTCGAAACGGCCGTCGCCGTACCTGTCTAGTACCCTTGCACAGTGCTGTTCACCTCCTCGTCAGTAACAAAGGAAGAAGTTGACTACATCGGTGAGTGTCGTCCTTCATTCTCTATGGAGAAAAGTCAAGAATCCCACGGCACTCCGAAGTCTTGTGAAAAAGTATTTCTTTATTCCACCTCAGGTGAGCGACGTTTCGACTCGGTATGAGTCTTTATCTACGTTGGCTTTGGGGATCGGCGGTCGGATCCCAGCCCCACTGGCACCGCCACTATATGGACTAAGGCTATGAGCCCAGGATGGTGCAGTCGCCCTCTTTACAGTTTTGTCATTCTCTATGGAGCCACGACATTACAAATTATGGAACCCATTCTAATAATTTACAGCATTTTGGTGTTCATCTTCAAATTTAAAGAATAAAGTGCTATAATTAACCAAAAAGTTGTTTTTTTTTCAATTCTTTGTACAGTTTAAAAATTTTTTTTTTTAAATTTAAACAGAAATATTTTTCTTTTTTAAGGGAATCTGTCACCTCTGATTACACAATTTCAGCTTTTAAACCAGTTATGCAGAACACAGTACCTTAAATCGGCTTGCCTTTTCTATTATGTAATTCGTGCAGTAGTTTTGCTAAAAAAACGCTTTTTATCTTTATGCAAATGAAGCCAAAAGGTGCCCAGAGGGGCGTTTTCTTCCCCCTTTGGAGCCCAGTAACGCCCCCCTACAGTGCCCAAAGCCGCCTCCAACAAGCAGACCTAACCGCCAACAGCGTCTCCTCCCCCTCCCTGACGGCCGAGCGAACTCTCGCGCAGTCGCAGTACCCACTGAGGGCTGCGCCAGCGCAATGTACTGGAGACTGAGGGCAGGAGCGTCATCATTGTCACTGGGCATGCGCCGAGCCAGTGACGTCAGATGCTCGCTCTCCCCTCAGTCATCCTGGGAGGAAGCGCATGCCCAGTGACAATGATGAAGCTCCTGCCCTCAGTCTCCAGTACATCGCGCTGGCGCAGCCCTCGGTGGGTACTGCGCTTGCGCGAGAGTTCGCTCGACCGTCAGGGTGGGGAAGGAGACGCTGTGGGCGGTTAGGTCTGCTTGTTGGAGGCGGCTTTGGGCACTGTAGGGGGGCGTTACTGGGCTCCAAAGGGGGAAGAAAACGCCCCTCTGGGCACCTTCAGGCTTCATTTGCATAAATATAAAAAGCGTTTTTTAGCAAAACTACTGCACGAATGACATAATAGAAAAGACAAGCCGATTCAAGGTACTGTGTTCTGCATGACTGGTTTAAAAGATGAAATTGTGTAATCAGAGGTGACAGATTCCCTAGCAGCCCTATATGTCATGTTTAAAAACTGAAGTTAATATTATTTTAGTAGCCCAACAAATAAAAAATTAGGGTCATTAAAAGACTGCGTGCTCTTAAATTACAAAAAAAGGCTGATCAATAAAGGCTATGGACACATTTGGGGGCAATTTCTTTTATTTCATTTGACTAATTTTGAAATAGCAAATCATTTTTTCAGTGGGTGTTTATTAAAAATAATTCAACAATTTTTCTACAGCTTTCAGTTTCAGGGCATTTACAGACTAGCAAGCTTCCTGCTTTACAGTAAATCCATCAGACAGCTGCTGTGTCGGCTAGATCTGTACTTTCCTAACAGCTCATAAATGCTCATTATAGGTCAGTATTTATATGTTTGTTAAGAATTTAGCCATAAATAAGTGTTTATGAGCTGTCAGGGGTCCAGAGATGAGGGCTACAGATCCAGCCAAAAGAGCAGGGCCCTGATGGATTCAGTGTAAAGCAGAGAGCCGGCTAGTCTGTAAATGTACTGAAACTGAAAGCTCTAGAGGAAAAACTATTGAAAATGTTTAATAAAGACCAATTGAAAATATGTGTTTTAACCTAAAATGAGTACAATGCAGTAATTAAAAAATTTTCTCCAAAGGTGCTAGGGTCTTTTTCAGGCTTGGTTGTTGAGTAGTTAAAGGGTTTCTGTCATCAGAATTAACCCTATTAAACTAGCTGATGTGCTAATGTCAACTGAACCTAACGAGCCTATTCCTACTTGTATTTTTCCCCCCGTTACTCCAGAAATCTAACTTTTATATTATGCTAATTAGGCTCTAGGAGCAGGGAGTGGAGGTGTTGTCCCTGCTCCGAGAAGCTCCGTTCTCCCACCTCTGGACGCGCCCCGCTGCACTTGATTGACAGGGCCAGGTAGCCTTGGTCTCTTCCTGCCAGCCCTGTCTGCCATGTATCTGCCTGCGCTGTCCGATTCAGTATTTCATGCAATTTGGGTTTTAGAAATCTCTATATTCAGATAATTTGTACGCTAGTGTAAAAGAAAACCATTGACAATTGTGTACAGATATGCAGGAAAAATGGAGCTTTCACATGAGGAACCATAAGTGTCCCTCTTTGACGGTCCAAAATATTGGGAGGTATGGTTAGACTCACATTTGATTTTTTCTGGATTGTCTTCACAGCATCACGGAATCTTACTTTTGAAGATAGTTGAGCTTCCACATCCTTTGCTTTCTGAAGAGGGATGACATCCTGCTGTGGGACCAGAAGACATACAAGCAAGAAGATAATTTAAACAATCTCGTGCTACCCGCACAAACTTATATTAAACTGATCAGTTATTGACTGGGATATTTTATGAGTTCTTTATCTATGACGTCAACCAACTAAAGATTATTTTCCCTCCCGAAACAGTGTCATTCTTACCCATAGGCTGTGTGTGGTTCTGCAGCTCAGGCTCATCTACTTTACTACAGACATTGTATTACACACCCATATGCACAGTTCACTGATCTCTGGTATGGATACACAAAATCAGCCCCTGATGCACTGTACTCAGGTGAGGATTGGCCATAGACCTTACAGGGAAATTTCCCGGTGGGCCAATGCCCAGGGGGGCGCCTGAGCCCTCCTCACGGCCGCCAGTGGCAGTATCTTGTGATGGACTATGGTATTTGGCTCTGTTGAGGTGGTATAATGTGCCACAATATGGTATTGCTGGCCCTGCCCACTTGTGTTGGCCCTGCCTTCTGTCAATTTGGACCCAACTACAACATGGGGCCACTTTTAGTATTTTTTTCAGGGCCACTTTAAGTTCCCAATCCGCCCCGGACTGTACTCACCTCTTGATCAAACCTTGGACCGACATCTGGAAGTCTGGATCTAGTAAGGCTTTGTGGCGAGACGGTCGGTGACTCTTGCTGAAGTATGCTCTCCGCTTTAGACTGAATAGTAAAATCTCAAGATTAATGAAGAATGCTCTGAGCAATGGACGACTTCACTGGAATCACACTTCACTAGAATGGGTTTCATGATGCTCTGGTGCATACCTTCTGCTGTAAACACGTAATCAACCCTGACAGCGTTTCTTCTCATTATCGTGTGATCCACGTCAAACGTGAGGGATGAAATAAACCAGAGTTTATCTGGTCTATTACATACATATGTAAGTAACTTGGCTGCTCTAGAGTCTCATCTGGTCTGGGATGGGCATAAACACAACTCACGTAAAAATGGATCTCCAGAGGAGAAGGTCATGTTAAAGTCTCAGCATGCTCTGGGTTACCATATTCCATGATGTACGTGTCTAGACTCCTGAACATATTTTATATCAGTAATACTTCATTAGAACAGCGCCTCTAGTGGAAGGGCATAAGACTTTAAAATGATTACAGTACAATATTATTATGCCTGTTGGAGGGTTGAATGACAGCACATGGCGTGCCTACAGCTCTGCACTTGAAATCGTCCATAGGATATGACATCATACTGTAGAGATGCTCACCCTTAGAAGCTTCTGATGGAGCGCTGAATGATTATTTTATGGTGAATTGCATATGAATACGAGTAAGAGCTTTATGGGTGGCACGTGATAGCTGAGCAGAACTTATAGCTTATACAAAGCCGTAACAAGGCCAAACATTTGACACTCCTCACAGCAGTAAAACTTATAGTTCTTTACTTTAGGGCATTTATATGATGTCCAGCTCAAGCTGAGATAGTGGATGCACCTGCGAAAAGGCTTCAGCCTACCTAAAAGATTCAGTCTTGTATGTATATGATGGCACGTGAGCCCTCTAGGTGCTTCCTTCAGACTGAGGCAGCTCCTTCTCCTACCAGCTCAGACTCGAAGCCGGTGGACAAAACCCTTTGTGAGACTCTTCAGCCAGTAACAATGTTTCCCATCCCATTTCTTACAGTCAAGACTTTGGGAATACTATTGTTCTCTTTTCATTGGATCATCAATCAGAGATCCAAGATCTATCTATGTTACTGAGCTTTTCTGATCTCCAAACTGCCCAGTTCTGAGATCAATCCAAAAATGTAATGAATGGTCAGCTCTACTGCTCGAAAGTCTATAAGACAATAAGGTGTTACACCTTATTGGACTGTATAGAGCAGGGATGCACAACCTGTGGTCTAAGGCCACATGTGGCCCTTAAACCATCCAGTTACATACATGCTTTACTGCTCATATGTATTTTCTACAGAAAAGTGAAGAGGAGCAGGGACACAACAACTACTAGTTGTACCAGGAGCTTAACTACCACCGTAGAAGCTGCCAGCAAGCATCATGGTGGCCCGGGGCCAGGACAGCAGCCAGCACTATTGCTTATTTACATACAGAGCCCACCACCAGTGGCAGCAGGGGCCCGGCATACCCTACAGTCTGAATCCTCTGTTCAGAGCTGCACTACTATAGCACAGCGCTGCACAGAGTATATAGTATATAGACAGACATAGTACTAGTAAGTGTCATGACCAGGGAGGAAATTCTGCTGTAACTGCCCCCTTGCCGGCATCTCGATCTTCAGCAAGCCAGAGGAGAAAGTGGTTGGTCAACAGAAACCTGGGCTCTACTGCTGCAGGAGGAGGGAGGGAGGAGAAAGAGGGACCAGAAGGAAGAGGCGGAGCAAGAGAGAAGCATGGAGGGCAAGACTGGAGACAGTCTGCAGCTGGACTGGAAGAAAGAGGAGGATGGAGAGAAAGATACAGTAAGATACAATAAGAAAGAAGGGGAGACCTGGCAACACTGAATGGAGGAGCATAGTAGGCTGTAACAAGAAGCATAATACAGTGTGGCATGTCCTTAAAGGACTTCTCCAGGAGTACTATAAAATGTCCGCCAGCCATCTGTCCTAGAATGTGAGCAGCACTGGTTGCCCTACGGGGGTGAGGGGCCGAGGCCTCACTAAACACTACACTGCTCTACAATAGATAATAATGTGATCATGGCTAGTTATGCCATTGTGGCTGAGCAGCCTGACAGGAACACTCACCAATATGTAGTATATACAAGTACCAGAGTGTAGTGTGTAATGAGGTCACACTCCCTCACTCCCCTAGGAAGCTTTGCAAATGGAGATAACCAGTCCTGCTCAAATTTTAGGACAGGTTGCTTGCAACCATTTTAAATCATTTTCAGAGAACCCGTCAAATTATAGACACTGTGTGAGGGCTACAACGTGACAAGCACAATTACTGTTTAGATACCGCTTTCCTGCTTTAACATTGTTGTGGGTGCTAATAGTGCTACTTCTAAATTTATATTTGTTAGTGTGCACATCTACAGTATGTCACTGACACCACCTTATGGAAATACAATGTGGCATGGTAGCGCCTGCCACCAAATAGCACTCATCCATAAAACACAGCCAGCCATTTAGAGACATCTGTAATAAAGCTCATGCCACATTGCATTTCCATAGGAGCATGGTCATGTGTGTTAGGCTGTGGCTACCCAGCGATCTTGGATGCGACAAAAGTCAGTGCAGCCATAGAAATGAATGAGGTTGTAGCACAACTTGCATGTTACTACAACCCTGACCGCGGTTATTTTTTTTTAATGCAAAAAATATGTCGAGTGTGGGTAATCTTGGGGGGGTTCTAAAATTTGCTACTGCCATTTAAAAGACTTATATGGCATATAATAATAGTATGCCATATGCGTTACCTTTAAAGGGGTTATCCCACAACTCTTTTTACCGATTTACCTGCTTACTTAGAAGTCTTTCCTCCCTTTCAGTGGGTGGGCAGCAGCTCACATGAGACAATAAAGCACCTTCATCTCCCAGGATGTATTGTATTATCTCTTGTTAAGGGCTCTTTCACACTTGCGTTTTTGTTTTCCGGCATAGAGTTCCGTCGTCGGGGCTCTATGCCGGAAAAATCCTGATCAGGATTATGCCAATGCATTCTGAATGGAGAGAAATCCGTTCAGGATGCATCAGGATGTCTTCAGTTCAGGACCGGAACGTTTTTTGGCCGGAGAAAATACCGCACCATGCTGCGCTTTTTGCTCTGGCCAAAAATCCTGAACACTTGCCGCAAGGCCGGATCTGGAATTAATGGCCATTGAAAGGCATTAATCGCTAAAGTCCCGGCTGCCATGGTAAAGTGTAGTGGGGAGCGGGGGAGCAGTATACTTACAGTCCGTGCGGCTCCCGGGGCACTCCCGAGTGACGTCGGATCACGTGATTCATGCGCATGGGGCGCTCTGACGTCATTCTGGAGCGCCCCGGGAGCCGCATGGACTGTAAGTATACTGCTCCCCCGCTCCCCACTACTACTATAGCCACCAGGACTTTAATAGCGTCCTGGCTGCCATAGTAACCTCAAAGCATTTCGAAGACTGATCAGGATCCTGATCAGTCTTCTAATGCTTTCAGGCGGAAGTGCCTGCCGGATCCTCAGAACGCAAGTGTGAAAGAGGCCTAACCCTTTCTACCCTGCATAGAAAGTAGTTCCTCACATATAAGCCCTAAAAAAGCATACGGTATGTAATGCCCCCATAACTCCCTTCTTCACTGTCTACAGAGAGCTTTATATGTCTACGGATTTAGAGAAACGTATTTGGGCCCAGGGGAGTAACTATCATAGCGGCAGACCATGCTATTCATATGGGGACAAGGGTAAGAGGCGGCCCAGTCTTGGTTGGGATTATCTCCTCTTCTACTGGAGGTGAAAACTTGGTCAGGACTCTACCCTCTTAAGGAACAACTTTCAGCAAATGAGGCAGTGGCAAAATGGTCCAAGGGTCATTGAAAAGGATTCAGGCAGAAACCCTTCTGTCCTGTGTGGGGGGGGGGCCTCGTTTGATCCTTGCTATGAGGCCCTTACTTCTCCATGTACGCCACTGCCTAGACGGCTTCAATATGAGATCACTACACCGGCACTAATAGGAGGAAGGCAGCATGGAAGCTACCGAGCATGTGAGTCCCCCTCTGAATGCAGGAGAAGGTGGATCAGAAGAATAAACAGCGGGGTGGGGGCTACCACAGAGTAATGTACATAAAAAAGAAATATTAGCACTGCATGTGTATTGCATCAATACTTCATTTGAAAAGCCCTATTTATTGTATAGTAATCCAACCCATTTATGTTTTGTTGCACCCCTTGGGATTTGGTTAGTCGGAAAATGTGGCTCCCAGAGCACACATGGTTCTGCATCCCTGGTAAAGAGTCTAGGCGCCAAGTCACTCCTCTGTTTGCACACAATTATTTTGAACTCATGACAGATGCAAGCCAAAAAAAATCCCATTGAAAACCCGGAAAACACAAATATCTCCTCACCCTTCCAGCTTTCAGTTTTTCTCGCAGCCGTTCTCTCATGGAAGATTCCGCAAATCTAGGCTTTGCACTGGAGATGTTTAACGGAGGCAAACCTAAAAACAGGATATTTGGGTTAGACTCTGTAGTTTAGTTTTATTCACAACATAACTGTTGTAAATATTCTATTTCTGAAACAATGAGGGGAAAAAAACAAGAACTATAGTTGGTTTGGAAATTGTTCACATGCTAAGACAGCATCCTCGCCGGTAGAAAAAGAAAATAGAATAGAAAGAATGAAACCTCGGCCAAACTAAGAAATAAAAGAAATGAAAGAAATATGGCACAGGTAAACGTGCTTCAACTGCTCAGAGATGGGTTGTTATTTTCTATTTGTCCTGTAGGGGCACTGCAGGGAAATCAGACTACCTCTTATTGTCCTAAGAAAACATTTTCTTGACTTAAAGGGAATCGGTCATGAGAAAATGACCTATTATTTAAATCATGTTTTTAGGTTTAATATATTTTTAAATAATTTTTCATTATATTATTTTTAGTTTTCTACGTCATTATCTAGATTTAAACAAAACCATAAAATCCTGCAGTTTTCCCACTGGTCACCAAGCCAAGTAACTGGCACCACTTCTTGGTCTGTACAAATCACTTTACTTTAGATATCTGCTTATCTACACACAGAGGTGATATCATTACAGGCAGGATTAGAATGACCCATAAAACAAGATCCACTATTCACAATAGGTAATCGTCAGAGCTTATCTATTCTTTCCTTGTACTATGACCTCTGCACAGGGCACACAGCATGCTTAGAAGACTCCCATAGAATTCAACGAGCTCCCCTCCTCCCTTTTGCATCTATGGACCATGGGGATGCCGTAAAGCAATTTCCGTAATAGTTTCTAAATACTGTTAACAGATCAGGCAAGATGGCTGCCCCCATAATCATGTTCAGGAAATAGAATTTAAAAAAATCTGTAATCAGAGAATAAAAACTTATTAGAAAAAAAAGGAGATGTGCTGCTAACTGGTTTTAACTGGCAGATAACATTTTTGGTGACACATTTCCTTTAATTCACCATGGCTCTCAAGACCGTGTATCTTTTCTAATTATATATTAAAAAAATATGATTTGATCTCATTTAGACCTTAAAATGTCTGTATTCAAATAATAGGGACACATTTATTTGGACCGGCGTTTTAGGTGTCGGTCTTAACAACGCCCTAATCTGTAGATTAGGCGCCGGCCTCACCATAACTTCAGTGGATCCTCCGCCAGTTCTAAATGTAAGATGGCTTCCAAGCTGTCTTACATTTATACAATTTTTACGCTTTTCCCGCCCCCTTAATTAGACAATAGGTCATTTTCTGAAGACACTTTCCCTTTAAAGAAAAAAATGACAATCTTGTCAATGGTTTCAAATGGAAACCAGCAGAAATTTGAATTTTAGCTCTGGGCTACAAGTCAGGATTCAACTCATGACCAGTATAAGTTATATAATGTAGTTGAAAAATGACTCAACATTCTGGGGAAGATTTATCATAGAACGGCGGTGTACGCTGATCGATTATCAACCGGTGCGCTGCCGGCATAGGCCTCCTCATAAATTAGGCTCAGCATTCGGCACCAGTCCCTAGCTTAGATTTCAGTGTTCTTTTTATGCCAGAGAACGGGTGTAAAAGACGATAAATGTGGTGGGGCCGCTGGCCCATCCCCCCCACGCCCCCTTTTCATGAAAATTGGTGAAGGCGGCGGAGAAGCACCACCTGCATAACACATTTTTGAGCAAGGGGTGTTGAAAAATCATGCCACAAAACCGGCATCTACTTATAAAAAATTAGGCCCTATGTGTATAGAAACAGCTTTCACAGATACAAATTTTAACAACCATTCATAATAGATACATTAACCCCTTAGTGACCACCAATACGCTTTTTTTAGTGACCTAAACAAAGGGGCCTTAGGCTAGACCGCTAGCTTTATACGATTATATGTACCCAAAATGGGGCATTAAAAACTATAACTTGTCCTGCAAAAAAATAAGCCCTCATACAGGTACATTGAAGGAAAAAAATTATAATAAGACCCAAATAAAATAGGCAATCAACTAAAAGACCCTGTAAAAGGTGGTTGGACATTGATGGAAATCCCACCAAAACGATCACCAAGGTCACCAAAACTAGAGACTATTTCGTAGTCTACAGCAGACCAGATCAGATAAGCATGGTATGGATGCATTATGTACACACGCATGAAGACACCTCGCTGCTGTTTTTGATTTTGAAATCTGCATTATAGTCTGGCAATATAATCTGCTGGATTAAATTTTCCATCAGGATGGAATATTGTTCAGAGTAGTCTAAATCATAAATCACGTCTCCAATTCCTGCGCTCGGCACGGCCTCTGACAAGGTGAATGGTTGCAGACATCATTATCCACAGAGGAATGTTCATCCAGAGCCAAACAGTTGTGGTTGTCGCCCCGGGGCTGTACTCACTGCGCTGTCCTTGTGTAGTAGAAGACCCAGCATCTTCCACGCCTTCGTCTACATGTGCGTCTCTGACATTCTCTATCAGCTGGAGAGATGGAAGAGCAGACATATCATTACCATCAGATGTGTCCTCCATGATCAGAGAGAAGGGATCTGCTCAGAAGAACAGACCTTTATAGAATGATATACTCTAGCATAGATACATTGACTCTTCTCTGGGCTGACAATACTGATGGATGGGTCATTAATATCTTATCGGTTGGGGTCTGACACCCCCACCAATCAGTGGTTACCTGCAGCGGCTGGCATCGGAACTACCATTGAGAATGAAGCACAGCGCTGTTCAAAGTGTAGTGGCCGTGCCGGGTTACTGCAGCTAAGCTCCCAACCAACAGAATGCAATGGAATCAAAAGAACACTAGAGGGAGCCATAACAAGTATGTAACAGCGACAGCTACGCACACAGGGGCGTTTTAAAAAAAAAAAATGATTCCAATTGAAAAATTGTTTATTTTTTCTGTTATTTAACAGAGTAAATTACTATTAAGTTATATCACCAGAGCGTTCATGCAAGAATCCAATCAAAACCTCTCCGAAATCCCAGTCTCACAAACAACCTTCAGGTTCTAATACAGAACGGCCTGTTCATGGCCCCTCGAAGATGGAACAGATTTACTGCATGAAATAGTTACGTGAAACCATGGAAATCGGGAGATAACAAGGCGGCTCACATCCTTTCGTCTAGAGCTATACGCAAATCTCAATGGAAATGAGAGTAAGAGACAACATATGGAGCAAATGTTATATTCCCCAAGCTTCATTCTACAACAGCGGATGATGTCTCTTTTATAAAGCCTCATGCACACGATCGTAGCCATCTTGAGGTCCGCAAACCACAGACCCGGAAAATACGGATGCAGTCCATGTGCCGTCTGCATTTATTTGCGGACCCATTAAATACAACGGGTCCGCAGTCTGCATTTTGCAGACAGTTTCTATATTTTCGCGGAAGGGACATACGGATGCGGAAAGCTCGCGGATCATCCCTCCGCATCTGTATGTCCGTTCTGCAAATACATAGAACATGACTTGTACTAATTGAAGTCAACAGGTCCGCAAAAAATGTGGATTTAACAAGGACAGTACCCGTCTGTTGCGGATCCACAATTTGCAGGCTGAAAAATACAAACTGTCAAGTGCATGAGGCCTGAGACCACATATTTTTTCTAAAATGTGGACTACGGGTTGAGATCAGATTTACTTGTAAAATAAATAAATAAATAAATGAACATTATATAGTATATCATGTGGTTTTACTTTTTTTTTTTTTTGCAGAGTGCATAGTTATTAACCTGCTGTATGTACTATTCAGTTCACAATGTGTAAAAACAGTCCCAGAGCGTACACATGAGAATGTGGCCAGGCTTATAGAACAGCCAAGCGGGATGGGGCTCCACTGTTTCCGTGACTCCTCTTGTAGTGAATGGGAAGTACGCAAACAGCGTAGTCCAGGAGTTACGGAAGTCGTAACTTGTTCTGCTAAGCTGTTCGTGTAGCGTCCATTCACTGCAATGGGAGTTACAAAAATAGATTGGCTGTTTCGGAAAACCCGGCAAGCGCTTGGTTCAATCTCCTTGTGGAAACAGATGGGTCAACAGTGAGTACACTTAATAATTGGGCTGGACATAAAATTTTCAATAAATGCTTCCGCAAAAACAGAACAGATATGGAAGACATACGAATGCATTCCGTTTTTTTAACAGCCCCATTGACTTAAATGGAGCCACGGAACGTGATTTGGAGGCAAAAATAGGACATGACTCAAAATGTAGCAAAGCGGAAAAACTACATTCCGTTTTTTTTGCGGACACATTGAAATGAATGGTTCCGTATACGGACGGTATACTGGACGCAAAAAACAGCCCGTATAGATCCCTTATGCTGGAAAAGTGGATTGCTCTGGTCACTTGCATTAGCATATACAATAGACAGACAAAGACTGAGCCAGACAATCAAATGTATATAGGGGCCATCTGCCTCTTCCCTGATGTGGAGAGAAAAAAAGGATCCAACAGGCTGATCCTTAAAGAGGGTTCTTTGGGAATTTAGAAAATGAAAATACTTAAATATTACTTTATTATAAATATATTTCTAAATACGTTTCTTTAGTAATAATGGCTCATTTTGTCTAGGAAGCAATCATAGGAAGAAATAAAATGGCCACTGTCCTATTAGTACACACAAAACCTGTCCTAATCACACATCCTCCTTTCTGCTCTGCTTGTCAGGGATTATGGTCCTGAATACAGCGGATAACTTTAGCTGAATCTCTGTAGGAATGGAGTTCATGAGGAGACGGCTGTACAGGCAGGACGGACAGGACAGACTATGGTAAGCTGGGGCTGTGGTAATGGAGACTGCATACAAGTGCTGCTGCTCATTACCTGCTCTCTGTACCTCATGTCTCCTCATGAACTCCATTCCTACAGAGATTCAGCTGAAGTTCTTAAAGTTATCATCTTTATTCAGGATCATAATCCCTGACAAGTAGAGAGAAGGATGAGGCAGCTCTTTACTTTAATAACTTGTCCTGCTATATGGTCCAATCTGTTTTTATTAAGGTTTCATTTAGTAAAGCCAACAATGTAAACGACTGTGGGTTCTGTTGTCATTAAACAAGGGCTAGCAATGATCCCATTGCACATGGGTGTCAAAAGGTAAACAACATAGTTGATAGAGTAACAACAATCGCATATATAGGCAACAGTTGAGAGTGATTGTGGAAGAACAAGAGACCTAATCAAGGAGGACAAGACATACAGATAAGTGGGGAAAGGGGGAAGGGAGAAGAAAAAATAGAAATAATAAAGTAAAGTATATACATATTATTCAGTTTACGTGGGGGGCATCCTGCTATGTGATTAGGACAGGGTCTATGTGCACTAATAGGACGGCGGCCATTTTATTTCTCCTGATGATTGCTCCCCAGACAAAACAAACCATTATTACTAAGTAATTTTTAAGTCATTCTTTTATCATTTCAGACAATGGGGGCATATTGCTAGGATATGCCCCCATTGTCTGACAGGTGCAGGGCTCTATGGGGAGAGCGCTTTGTGGTGGCTGGACCACAGTCCTCCAGCCACCACTTTGGGGGCCCCGTTCCCTATATAGGTGCGGGTCCCAGCGGGCATATTGCTAGGATATGCCCCCATTGTCTGACAGGTGCTGGGCTCTATGGGGAGAGCGCTTTGTGGTGACTGGACCACAGTCCTCCAGCCACCACTTTGCGGTGCTCTGTTCCCGATATACACCTGTAAGACAATTGTCTGAGATGAGACAACTCCTGTAATTTTTGGGCCACTTTGACACGGTCAGTATTTTAGTCAGCATTTTTCATCAGTATTTATAAGTCAAAACCAGGAGCGGGGCCCAAAACACAGAAGAGAAACACATCTTTCCATTGTACTTTTCCTCTGTAGGTTCCACCCCTGGTTTTGCTTTAGAAATGAAAGATACTTACCAAATTATGACTGTGTGAGCGTGGCCTTAGGCCTTGCTTTCACACTTACGTTCTGAGGATCCGGCAGGCACTTCCGTCCCGCTGGATCTGTTAGAACGCAAGTTGCCTGAAAGCATTTGAAGACTGATCAGGATCCTGATCAGTCTTCAAAATGCTTTCAGGTTACCATGGCAGCCAGGACGCTACTGAAGTCCTGGCTGCCATGGTACTCCGCCGCAGTGTACTTACCTGCGCTGCGGCCGCCGGGCGCTCCTTCATGATGTCACAGGTCCCCGCGGCGCATAGATCAATGCGCCACCCGGACCTGTGACGTCATGAAGGAGCGCCCGCAGGCCGCAGTGCAGGCAAGTACATTGCTGCCGAGTACTTACCTTGGCAGCCAGGACTTCAGTAGCGACATGTTCTACAATTTTTGGAACAGACACATGGATGCGGACAGCACACAGATAACATCTACGTACTGTCCGTTTTTCCTTTTTGTGCACCACTAGAAATGAATCGGTCCAAGTACAATCCTCAAAAAATGCGGATAGAACCAGGATACAAAATACGGTTGTGTGCATGAGGCCTAATATAGAGTAAACAGCAATAATAAAGGCACTGTGTTGACTGCATGTGAATATCGTACCGCTTTCTTCCTTTTCTGCCGTTGTGCTTTCAATGTTTTTTTCAGCTGCTCCACCTCAGCATCTTCATCTTTAGCCTGGATCTCCTGAAATCCAAAAAGCATTAAAAACAATATAGGACAAGCAGCGTCATTCTTCAGAGTAACTTGGCTTTAATAGGACACTAAACCTAGAACAGAATGATGACGTACATAGATGATAAGCTTCCCAGTCATAAAGAAACCTTCCAGGGAATAAAAAGGTTAAAGGGGTTGTCCAGAATCGTAAAACATGGCTGTTTTCTTCCATATTAGTGCCACGCCTGTCCACAGGTTGGGCACGGTATTGCAGCTTGCCCATTCACTTCAATGGAGCTGAGGTGCAGTACTTTCTGGAAGAAAGAAGCTTGGAGGAGAACGCCTTTAATTTCCTCTTGATCGCTTCCATTTTTTGGCTGGCTGGCTAAGCTAAAGTTCTTGCTGAGGACAGTAGCTTTACTGTCATAGACCGGTATGTAGAGGAATGACTGACACAGAGATTATTCATTCATATTAGATTCCCACTGTAACACCATGTCAAGAGGACACTGCCGAGTAGCTACCGACGTCACAGATTATGGCTAATTTCTTGAATAAAGGGGCTCATGTCATATGCATTTCATTCAGAGGGGTAATGTGAATTTCCCGGACCCCAATGGCAATTGTAACAGTCCGTCTACCATGCTTTTCATACTGGGGCCTTTAGGTCCCTTAAAGGGGTTGTCTCACTTCAGCAAGTGGCATTTATCATGTAGAGACAGTTAATACAAGGCACTTACTAATGTATTGTGATTGTCCATGTTGCTTCCTTTGCAGGCTGGATTCATTTTGTATGCTGCTCATTTCCATGGTTACGACCACTCTGTAATCCATCAGCGGTGGTCGTGCTTGCCCACTTGAGGAAAAAGGGCTGACCTCTCTGGTGGCCGGAACTGTGGGAGAGACCACAGGCGGGTGCTTTTCCCTATAGTGTACAAATAGGACCACCGCTGATGGTCGTAACCTTGGAAACGAGCAGTGCATAATGTGATGGAAAAATGAATCCAGCCAGCAAAGGAGACAATATGGACAATCACATTACATTAGTAAGTGCCTCGTATTAAATTTCCCTACAAGATAAATGCTATTTGCTGAAGTGACACAACCCCGTTAAAGTGCTAGGGCCTGGGTACAACTACAACCTCTGCCCCCCGCCCAGCTTCGCCCCCGGTTTCATTCATTCCTATAGCAGCACTGTGACCATTACATCACTGGCTCAGGGATCGCCAAGTTGAAGGCCAAACAGACATGGTGCCCAGAACTGCAAAAATAATACGGGCTGCCAAGACTACAATTTTATCTAGGCTTTCCTCGGGTCACATATAACCGATACATTGACCATAAAGAAACAATACCAAGCAAATATCTAAAGTAAACCGTCTTCGTTCTTCAGGAAACGTCTAATTGGAGGACAAACCGAGTCTGAACACTTTCCAATACTTACAGATATGGAATAAACTGGGAAATTCCATATGAATGTCATCATCTAGAAAGGCACCATAGATCTCGGAGCCTACCCTAGATGTCTGATGTAATGCTGCCATACACTGGGATGATAAGGTAAAACATGGGACCAATCAGAAGCGTATGACATCTATCACACAAGAATCGCTGAGCGGCGTGATCAAACGGAAAGGGTCAATGTATCCCTGTAATCTCCGTCTGCCCAGATGTGTAAGCCCTTAAATAGCCATTACCTAATATATTATTACTGTAACACTTCTTCTACTAAAGAGATGGACTTTGATGATATTTAGCTGTAACTTAAAGGGGACGACTTCTTCCTTACATGAGGTTTCACTGAAGTTGCCTGAGGCAGTGCATTTCTACAGCAGCAGCCACCACAAGAGAAAGGTCATAGATTGTAAGCTCTTGCGAGCACGGCCCTCACTCCTAGTGTTTCAGTTGTATATTAGCCAGTTACATTGCGGTCTTTCGTTTTTTACATGAACCCTGCGAATCTGTAAAGTGCTGCAGAATATGGTGGCGCTATTTAAAGATTATTATTAATATTAAATGTAGAATTACGTGGCATCTATTTGTAGGGGTTGTCTGGTACTTAAAGCCCATCTGTCGGCACATTGTCCCTATGGCACTGGCTGACCTGTTACATGTGCACTTGGCAGCTGAAGGCATCTGTGCTGCTCCTATGTTCCTATGTGCCCGCATTGCTGAGAAAAATGATGTCTTAATATATGCAAATGAGCCTCTAGGAGCAACGGGGGCGTTGCCGTTACACCTAGAGGCTCCGCTCTCTGCACTTTGATTGACAGGGACAGGCAGTGAAAGTGTCATCATCCCTGTCCCTGTCAATCAAAGTGGAGAGGGTGCGTTTCTCCTAGAAGGAAATTTGCATATAGCAAAACCACACCAGAAATGCAGGCACATATGTACATGGGACCAACACAGATGTCTTCAGCTGCCAAGCGCACATGTAACAGGTCAGCCAGTGTCATAGGGACAGATCTGCTGACAGATGCCCTTAATATACTGATGACCTATTGGGTCATGAATAATAGATTGTTGGGGTCCAACACTCCGCACCTCCACCGATCAGGCAGCCAGCACTCGTGGGAACCATACAGTGGACACTGTGTAGTTTCCGGCGCATTCCAGTTTTGCTCCTATTCACTTAGACGGGAGCTGAGCTGCAGTATCCAGCATGGCCACCACACAGTGTACTGAGCCTTGTGCTTCCAGCTCCGGGGGTTGCCGGAAACAGTTGATCGGTGGGGGTGTCCGATTCTGAACTCCCACCGATCTGATATTGATGATCCTAAGGATGGACCATCAGTATCTAATTAAAAGAAAACCACTGAAAAAAATAATGAATTTGCGTCAGAGACCAGATGCATGCTTTCCATGTTCTCCACAGACAGCAGACATATCTAATCATTTCACACGACCATAAAGGCTCTGCACGGGCACCAGCCATGTGAATCCTGTATTGCGGTGCTGATCCATTGACTTGAATAGGTCCGTGATCCGCAACATACAGCAAAAGATAGGACAAGTCCTATCGTTTGCTGTGCTGTTTCCGTGGGCTTGGGATCCGCGCCACTGCTCCACTAAAGATGGGATATGTCCTATATTTAGCCGTATATTACCGATCCATTCAAATCAATGGGTCATCTGCAGCATGAAGTTCACATGGCAGGTGCCCGTATATTGCGGACCCGCCGTTTGCGGTCTGCAATATGGGCACTGAGCCCTCACGACCATGTAAATGAGCCCTACATGTGTTTATTCACTCATTACTGTCTTGTTTTTGGGTCAGTGGAAAAACAGAGATATGCAATACTTTCGTCCGTATTGTGGACCAAACATGTCTATGGGTCGGTGAAAAAGCTTGTTTGGTCTGGGAAACACGCTCGCTGTTATGGCTGCACTTCCCAGACTTGACTTTGCTCCTCTGACCTGAGCTCATGCATTCATAATGATTAATGATACTGTCAGTTCCTGCCGGACCACTGGTCTACTGTACTCGGGGCATTAAGTGATTACAGTATGGAAGACTTGTGGTCAGGCAGGAACTCACAGCCTCATAGATCATTATGATGCTATGAGTTCAGGACAGAATAACACTGTTTGGTCTGTGAAATGCAGCCACCACAGGGAGAACGTTTGCAAGACCAAACAAGCTCATGTGAAACTGGCCAAAGTCATGGCATATCTCAAAGAGAAGGAAGGAGCCTAAGCGCCGATTCGGTACAGCAGCCCCTTTATTCTTAGGATCACTGGGGGTTTCCCAGAAGTTGGACCCCTACTGACAGGGGTGGACTGTGACTTAAAGTGGCCCTAGAGAAAAAAAAAACAACTAAATGTGGCCCCATGTTGTTGATGGGCCAAAATTATCAGAAGGTGGGACAACTCAGGTTGGCCGGGTCAGCAATAGTGTGGTGCAAAATAGCATCTCATCAGAACCATATACCACACTGAAGCACAATATACTGCCCCAAAAGCTGTCCCTCTGTGGTGGCCGTCAATAGATGGCACTTTCGGTCCTCCTCCACGTCTTTGTTTAAGATATGGAGCAGGGGCTTAGGAAGTGCGATGTGGGCCATAGTTGAATTCAGTAGGGTGCGTGAGGCAGCTGGTTGGGTACATGACTACCCAATTCTCACAACTTTAAGGAGGAATAGCTACAGTAGAATCCTAGAATCCTAGCATGCATTTGTATGGAAGAAAAATATGTGGAATGAGTGCTCAGCCTACAGCCACACTGGCGTTTTTGGATCCGCTTGTGAGATCCGTTTCAGGGCTCTCACAAGCGGTCCAAAACGGATCAGTTTTGCCCCCAATGCATTCTGAATGGATAAGGATCCGTTCAGAATGCATCAGTTCGGCTCCGTTGAGTCTCCATTCCGCTCTGGAGGCGGACACCAAAACGCTGCTTGCAGCGTTTTGGTGTCCGTCTGATGGAACTGAGCCAAACGGATCCGTCCTGACATACAATGCAAGTCAATGGGAACTGATCAGTTTTTAATGAAATGACACAATATGACACAACAGAAAACGGATCTGTCCCCCACTGACTTTCAATGGTGTTCAAGACGGATCCGTTTTGCCTATGTTCATAATAATACAAACGGATCCGTTCTAAAGGATGCATGCGGTTGTATTATCAGTGCGGATCCGTCTGTGCAGATACATGACGGATCCGCACAAGATGCCAGTGTGAAAGTAGCCTAAGACTACTTTAATATTAGCTTTTTTTGCGGATCCGTCATGGATCTGCAAAAATGCTTCCGTTACAATAATACAACTGCATGCATCCGTCATGAAGGGATCCGGTTGTATTACGTCTTCTATAGCCAAGACGGATCCATCATGAACACCACTGAAAGTCAATGGGGGCCGGATCTTGTTCCGCACCACATGGCGGACAGAAAAACGATGCAGGCAGCCTCCAGAGCGTAATGGAGACTGAACAGAGGTAAACCGATGCATTCTGAGCGGATCCTTTTCCATACAGAATGCATTAGGGCAAAACTGATCCGTTTTGGACCGCTTGTGAGAGCCCATGACGGATCTCAGAAACGGAAAGCCAAAACGCGAGTGTGAAAGTAGTTTAAGATATATGTAGAATGAATGGGCTGAGCACTGTACACTGACATCTGCTGGCCTTGGAAGAGCTAAGGGGACACATAACTCTGTAGAACCAGGCTCGGACTTGCCCACAGGGGTACAGATGAATCCCCCGGTGGGCCCCTGAGCAAGGTGGGCCCTAGTCCCCCATTCCCTGCACAAGTGGCGCATAACACATTAGATTTACTGCACTACATACATATATTCAGTGTACAGCACCTCAATCAGCCTATGTTCATATAAAAACTTGTTAGATTATTCATTATATTTGAATGTATTCATACGGTGGGCCCCCAAAATAAAATTTTAACGGTGGGCCCTAGGCATCCCAGTCTGACACTGTAGAACCACTGCAGGTATGATTATGTGTCAGAAAACAGACTTTTTTTTTTGCAGGTCAAGCGTTTAATGTGTTCCTCTATATATTATTATATAGTGTATGGCATAGACGGAGGCAGGGGCATAATGCACTTCTCACACTGCAGCCTCAGGATGTGGTTTTCAGCTCTGCTACATACACACCCACCTATGCATTACTCTGTCAGTAAGGTCCCAAGCCATTTTACAGTTGGTTTCTGTGTGGCCCCATCCTAGCAACCTCCATACAATCTACTGATCCCTCCCCACAGAAACCACACTGTAACCCCTTCATGGCTGGCATAGACTTATAAATAGCACTGCCTGTAGTGGCAGCTGCACAAACTCCTGACAATAAAGTCTCCTGCTGATGCAAACAAACAGATAAAAAAAAAATCAAACACAGAGCTAGGAGCCGGCAGCACAGCAAAGGGTTAAGACAGTATTTACAAATAGAACGTGTCACAATGTATCACCCACCTCCACTATCATCCTCTGCCTCTCCTCCGTGCCCCTCATGGTGCCAGGCTCTGCTGAGTTCTCTGAAGCCTCCACCACCTTAATATGGGACCTGCATGTCTTATGTAGCCACTGTAACGCACTGCTGAGGACTAACCTCTCAGCTGGCAACTTACTGGCACTGGGAGAGCACTAACAACATAGTAACTGTAGGCAGCCATTGTTTGGACAGCCACTCCCACTCCCATCATCCTCCAGTGTGACGAGAGCTGGGCTGTGCTGCAGGCTGTTGCTGAGAGTTGTATTTCCACCACCTGAGCAATGATTTCAGCAGGTTCAGTGAGAGATTGTTATAGTTTAGTATAGTGTATGTTATATCTGTTTCTGGAAAAGATGGGTAATTATGTACAGCTCCCAGGGAGGTTGTCACTCAGCTCTCCCTGACTCCTGAAAAGCTAATGGGGCACATTTACTGTAGTGTCTCCACCCGTTTTTAGGCATACAAATGCTATTTTAGACAGTCTTTTTTTTTATATAATTTGCATTTACTACTGAAATTGAGGTATTTGCGCCTTGTTTGCCAATTTTCATTTTTTAATGACTAATTTAGAAGTTTTCTAACTTTTGCACCTATTTTCTGACTTTTTATGTAGGTGCGCCTTATTTTGCACCTGATTTAGTCGTAAAAACAGTCTAATTTGTACTCCACTCGTACTTTTCTGTGTCTAAGTGGTGAGTGTCGCCACATTTTGGCTCAAAAGTATGGAGTTGTGCGCCTTATTTCAGCTCTCTTACACCACATTTTTAATGCGCATACTAATTTGACCAGTCTAACGCCTCATGCACACGTCAGTGTCAGTTTTGGATTAGTGGTAACACAGACCGTGTTCAATCCGTGTTTCCTCCTGTGACAGATCCGTGTTTTGATGTCCGTGTGCCATCCGTGTTTCACTTAGACTGAGCAGCTGAAAAATAATTTTCAAAGCATCTCTTCTTAATGACCCATGAAACCTGGATGACATCCGTGGTTTTCATGGATTCATTGACTATAATGGGCGTGAGGGATCCGGGAACATGGGCAAGATAGGACATGCATCCGTGCTGAAAACACGGACCCACGGACCATGCTAAAACACTGATGTTTGAATACAACGAATGGAACGTGTGCTGTCCGCAGAAAACACATACAGCACATGTACGTGAAACACTGATGTGTGAATGAGGCATTAGGCTGTATTACACAGATTAGCTGACAGATATCTGACAGATTTCTGACCAATCTTGGTCCGATGGCCTATTACACCCACAGATCTTTAGTTATACACACCAACTATTAGTCTAATTGGACAGATATTGGTAGATAATCTGTTGGTGTAAGGGCACTTTTACACTTGCGGCAGGACGGATCTCCGTCCTGCCGCAAGTGGCCGTGCACTGCCGTGCTGCCGCTCCGTCCCCATTTACTATAATGGGGCGGGGGGCAGAGCTATGGCGCAGCACGGCACTGCACGGCCGGAGATCGCCAGACTAAAAGTCGGACATGCAGGACTTTTAGTCCAGCGTTCTCCGGCCGTGCTGCGCCGTAGCTCCGCCCCCTGCTCCATTATAGTCAATGGGGACGGAGCGGTAACACGGCAGTGCACGGCCACTTGCGGCAGGACGGATGCGGCAGGCTGAATAGCCTGCCGGATCCGTCCTGCCGCAAGTGTAAAAGTACCCTAATACAGCCCTCAGTGAATATGAACCTGTCATACTGATAAAGAACCACTAGTGGTCAGACTAATAACAGTACGCCTAGTCTGATTCATGAAGTGCTTGATAAATAGCAGGAAAAAGTAACAGACAAATCAAATACGCCTAAAAACAGGCAAGCTTGATAAATGTGGCCCAATGGGTCCGGTTATGCAGCCATATGGGAGCACTGAACGACTCTGTGCAAAACAAAGCAAATCAGACACTCAGCAGTCTAGGAAAGCAAAGTGACAATCCCTGTGAGAGGAGTAATGGCAGCAATGTGAGTTGTGAACCTCATGCTTGAGCAGAATTTTTAACATGTTGAATGGAGTATCACGAATTTATAATTATCAGGGGATTTTTACATTTCATTTTGGGAGATCTAATCTGTTGTGGTATCTCCCTCTAGATGAGACAATCCTATGGATCGGGGGATAAGTGTCTGATTGTCAGGGGTCTCAATGCTGAGACCCCTGCCGATCACAAGAATGGGGGCCCGGGCTCCCCTGCTTGAACAGAGCGACGGTCATGCATGCACACTGCAGCTCTATTCAGCTCTATAATGCTGTCGAAGATATCCAGCACTTCTACTTGGCTATCTCCGGCAGTCCCATAGTGTTAAATGAAGGGGTGGACAAGCTTGCGCAGTGTAGCTTCATTCAGCGCCATAGGGCTGCTGGAGATGTCCAAGCGCTTGTACTCAGCTATCTCAGGCACGCTGCGTTGTGTGCTTTAGTATCCGGCGCAGGCGCAGTACAGGAAAGAAGTTCGCAGTACAAAAGAGAACTGGCTGTGCTCAATGTCGAATAATAATGTCAGCAGCTCTCAGGGCTTTAGTAAAGTTGTAAGTGCTGTTTTTCAGGCTCATTCAGATGTTTGAGTGTTTTCTCCTGAATCCTGATAGCTGTGGTTGTGCCCATTAAAAGCTTTTTAGTTCCATTTTTTGTTTAGGCTACTTTCATACCTCCGGTGTGTTTCAGCAGAAAATGGCCGGCTGGAATTCACTGGATCCGGCACCACCAGGTGCGGATATAATGTCTAACGGCCTTGTTATGTATAATGGTATCCAGCAGAGATCCATTCGCTTTCCGGCAGACAAGTGGAGAACTGGCCGGACCCAAACTGCTGTATATTTGTGATTTGTGGCCGGCCAATTCTCCGCTTCTCTGCCGGAACAGCCATGCCGGAGTTGAAAGAAACCTTAGTGGGTTTACTTGCTTTTAGAAGTTGTTAGGGCATCTGTAATATGTATTAAACTTAATGGTTCTCTCCCTTCAGATAGCTTGAACATCCAGGTCCAATGATTTTTTGATGATTAGACCTAAAAATGTTGTTTGATCAATATTTTATGGCACGTGGAACAAAGATCAATAAAGGTCAGAACTAATAAACCCTGTTAATTAGCTTTTAACAGGAAAATTTATAAGTGAACTTTAAATAGTTTGTGAATCTGCAATAAAAAAAATACATTTTAACAGAAATATCTTATTTGTTTGATCAGTCCAGGACTGTTAGGGTCCATTCACACATCCGTGCGTGTTTTTGCGGATCCACGGACCCACAAAACACGGACACCATCAATGTGCGTTTCGCATTTTGCGGACCGCACATCGACGGCACTCTCATAGAAAATGCCTTTTCTTGTCCGCAATTGCGGACAAGAATAGGACATGTTCTATTTTTTTGCGGAATGGAAGTGCGGACCCGCAATTCTGGATCCGTGCGGGACATAGTGTGTCCCCATAGAAATGAATGGATCTGCAATTCCGCTCCACAAAATGCGAAACAGAATTGTGGACGTGTGAATGGAGCCTTAGGCCTCATGCACACGACCGTATGTGTTTTGCGGTTTGCAAAACACGGAAGCTGCTCCGCGTTCCGTTCTGCCCATTGTAGAAATGCCTATTCTTGTCCGCAAAATGGACAAGAATAGGACATGCTCTATTTTTTTTGGAAGGCCACGGAAGGGAGCAACGGATGCGGAAGTGAATGGGTCCGCACCCAAACCGCAAAATATGCGGCTCGGGCGTGGACCAAAACAACGGTCGTGTGCATGAGGCCTTACTGTTTTTATATCTTTGGAGGTTATAGTTTATATCTTATTAGCAGGTAGTATAGCACGCTAGCATACACAGGTCTCATAGGGCCCCTTGGCATGCTTCAGACACTCCTAGCTAATGCAAAAAACAATGTACTACTCCCCAGATTTCTGACGAATTGATTATTTTTTTTGTTGTTAAGCAGAAAAAATTTTGATTAGAAAAATTCTAATAAAAGAAGTCACCCTCTGCCTCGCCCACTTTATATAACTTTTTATTTGGAAAAAAATGTACACCTCACAACTGGAATAAACTCACTGATAAATCTCTCCAATTCAGCTCTATGTCTGTGACTTTCCTTCTAGTTTATTATAAAACTGCCTGAAGCCACCACTAGGGGGAGCTCAGTGCATGGGAATTTATACAGTTATCATTGACTGCCATGGAAGCAGTAAAAATCTCTTTGCACTGATCTGCCCCTACTGGCAGATTGTGTGTTTTCATTTCGGGATCAGAAGAAAGAGTTCAGCGCTGAGTACAATCATAGTCAGGGCGCAGGATTAGTAGACAGACAAGGTAAGGTACAAGGGTATTCAGACAAGAGATCACCTTCCCTGGTTACTAGAGACTAGAAAACCTCAAAGCTCAGGCGAGGAGGTATATCTACAGCGCAGCTAATAGGGAGATTGATCAGCACTTAGTCATCTGCTGGACAAGAAGCAAGAGGGAAGGATTAATTCTTGCAGTTATGAAAGAAAGTTCATTGAGCACTAGCCTACAAGGAGTGGAGCAACGCGGACGCCCGCTTGAGACAACAGGCCAGCGGCAGACACGAGCCTTCAGCCTAGCACATGACATCACATGTTGCACATTGTATTCCATCAGTGATTCTAGGATGTGTAAATGAATCTTAATCTGAAGATTTATTTCTTTTATGTCATTTTATTGTGGGACCCATAAAACTTTGGCAGGATTTGCCTGTTACTGTTTATATTTCTGTCTTATTAACTTACGGTAGTCTCTTGTAAGTTTCTTGAACATTTCATGAATTCTCTGGTACCTCCTATATCTTCAAAGCAGAGCAGTGTAAATGTTCAATATGGCCACTTCTTTCTTCCCTTAGGAGATTAGGTGACCTTTTAGGACTCAGTGATCCATATTCCTCTGCATGGCTTCTATTTGAGCACAAATTGCAGAAATATTTTGATGGGGATCTTCGTCAGGATGGGGCTTTTCCGGATTTCTTCACTCTCCAGTCCCTGGTTTGCAACTTACCAGTAGATAGAATTACCTATAATCACTTATCGCCCAATTTCAAACTGCTTTCATGGTTTGAGAAGATGGTGGCCTTGCGCTCCCTGGCCCCTAAGGTGGCTCAGTGGTTAGCACTGGTGCCTTGCAGCGTTGGGGTCCTACATTCGAATCCAACTAAGGACAACACTGCATGGAGTTTGTATGTTCTCCCCGTGTTTGCGTTTGTTTCCTCCCACACTCCAATAACATGCAGATAGGGAACCCCATTGTGGACAGTTGGATTCTAATGTCTGCGGAATATAGAAGTTCAGTAAAGTGCATACAATAAATAAATATCAAGGATTTGATGCTTGTAAGAAGAAACTTCTGACATTGTCAACCTCAGAGATTTCCCAGATTTATAAACTTTGTGGAGGTCTCTCTCGTTGCATCGCCTTGCAAATTGATCAGCAGGTGGTACAAAACCTATGTTGTGTTGAGTCATATTGATCCCACCATACTGTCTACTTCTTGGCATTGGTCCAAATAAGTGGGTTCAAAGTTACTGTGGGTACGGAAAGTAACCTTGGCCAAATCTGTGCCTTGTCACAATTCTGTCTCTGAGCTCTTCAGGCAGTTCCTTTGACCTCATGATTTTTATTTGCTCTGACATGCACTGTGAGCTGTAAGGTTTTATATAGACAGGTGTGTGGTTTTCCTAATCAAGTCCAAACTGTATAATCAAACACAGCTGGACTTAAATGAAGGTGTAGAACCATCTCAAGGATGATCCGAAGAAATGGACCCCACCTGAGTTAAATATATGAGTTTCACAGCAAAGGGTCTGAATACTTAGATCCATGTGATATTTCAGTTTTTCTTTTTTAATAAATCTGCAAAAATGTCAACAATTCTGTGTTTTTCTGTTAATATGTGTGTACATTAATGAGGGAAAAAAATGAACTTAAAAGATTTTAGCAAATGGCTGCAATATAACAGAGTGAAAAATTGAAGGGGGTCTGAATACTTTCCGTACCCACTGTACATCTCTGGTGGGACTGTACTTTTATTCGGCTTTATTGGGCTAGGGTGAGCGAGGTATTGTCCGAGATTTGTCCCAATGTTAAACCCTAAACTACTTTTTTTGAATCTCCCTCCTGCTTCCAATACCACATATAATAAGATTCTCTGGTTACAATTGGTATTGACAGCTAAAGCTATGATCCTGTTATATTGGAGACAAACTTCTTCCCCTTCCTTTTTTTTTTTTTGCCTGTGATTTGTTTTGTTTTATCTCGTCTTGGTGTGTCTGACTTTCCCATTGGCTTTTCCCCTGCTTGAGTCCTAGTACATCCCAATATCCATGTATACCCATATAGTCATATGGTTAGTTTGTTTAGGCTGTTTGACTTGCCTCCCATGTTGTGTGTTATATACTGGACCCGCACTCCCTGGATTCTATGTGGCTGTCATGGCCCATAACATGTAGGATTTAGCGTTAGGACCACTCATAGAGGCGGCCTTGGCGTGGCGAGTGGCTTATTACTTTTTGATCAAAACGTACACTAACAACCTCTGATAGCTTCTAGCATAGAGGCAAGGCAGAGTGCTGGTTGCAGAGTGCTGTTGCATTTCTGTGTTTGTGTTATATACTGGATGCCATCTGCTGTGGACTGATTTGTGGTTCTTATGTTTATAGCCTTGACTCATTATGTAGTTGGGCCTGTTCAGTTATTTTATACCAATAAAAAGACATTTGACACAAAGCAGAGCAGTGTAGCAATCCATAGACTGAGAGACCATGCAGAAGTTACAGGCTTCTCCAGACCACCCATGGTAAAAATGAAGAGATCTCAGGTCACTTGAGAAGTATTTGAGGAAATTTTCTGAATTCATCACTGAAACATTGTTGAATTAACACTTCTTCTCACTATTGTTTTGTCTCATTATAAACCTATGCAGCTTCACACCAGTCCTTTAGGGTGGTGTACAAGAGTGTCCTGTAATGTACTCACCAAGATGCCCTCCAGATGTGTCGGTCTCGGACAGCTGCTGGTACATCAGTCTTCCCAGTGCCACTGATGGGATAGTCAAGCAGTGGCTATGACGAATGCACAATCATCCGGGCAATCAGAAGGCTCATTTGTAGTACTCACCTTTTGGTTTGACCTGTTTTTGACCAGATCCATGTATATGGTTTGAAGGGTGAAAAACCCGAAGTCCCTTAGATTCTGCCAACCAGAATGGCCAGCATCCAGTCTGACTGAGCAGTCTGGTTTTATAAGAAGTGAGCATTACCATTACAACTTTTAGCATTGATTCATTTTGCACCCATAACAATAATCATATAACAAAAGGTCACCTCACACCATCATACAGTAGAATACGGCTTTCCGTATTGTCTAGTGCTTATGATTGAGAGGACTACTACCCCCAAGTAGTAATATTTTTGTTTGCATTCAGCCGGCCTATTAGGAGTTAAATGTTTTGTCTGGTTTAAAAAACCCATTTCCAAATGCCACTGTAGGTAATGCTGAGTTAAAAAGGGGAGAGGTCCTTCATTTATAGCCAACAACGTCCTCTAAAAGTTTGTATATTTCAAACCTGCTGATTTATCTGGCTGCCATGTAATGCTTAAAGGTCACTGAGTCTTGTTAAGACTTTTGATATGTAATACATATATATCAAAAGTTTTGATCAGAGACCCCACCAATGTCTAGAACGAGACATATCGCATTCTCTCTTCTCGCTGTAGAGGATGGATGTGAGAGGATCCCATAAATTTATTTTGTGCCCATCTCCTGCAGAGAGGAGAAGGAGTGATATGAGTGCTTCTCTCTCCTCATTCTGGTGATCGGTGAAGGTCTCAGTACACTGACCCCCACAGATCAAATGACATGTCAAATGTTTTATTTAAACCCTAATGACTTTTTAATTTCTCTGGTGGAGGCGCTGCAGGGTAACTGAACACTTGACCAGAGGTTTTTCTGCAGACTATGGCTACATGCACACGACCGTTGGTGTTTTGCGGTCCGCAAACCGCAGATCCGCAAAACACGGAAGCTGCTCCGCGTTCCGTTCCGCAATTTCCGTTCCGCAATAGGACATGCTCTATTTTTTTGGCGGGGGCACGGAACGGAGCAACGGATGCGGACAACACACGGAGTGCTGTCCGCATCTTTTGCGGGCCCCATTGAAGTGAATGGGTACGCGCCCGAGCCGCAAAATATGCGGCTCGGACGCGGACCACAACAACGGCCGTGTGCATGAAGCCTACAGCTGATCACTGAGGGTCCCAGCAGCAGGAGATACTGTGATCAGACAACCCCTTAAGGCTGTATTACACAGCCCATTGTGGCTGACAATTGTCGGGAGGGAAGTGTTCCCTCCCGACAATGGCTTGCTCAGTAGCTGAGGATACCTCTGGTATTACATCTCCTCCGCAGCATGGGGAGGAGCGCTCGCTATGCCATCGCTCATCCCCATGTGGTTTGCTGACGGCAGATCATGATTAGACACCACGATCTGTCTCCAGAAACCAATAATTTTCTAATTTTAGCGATCATCTTGACCAACAGACTTCTGTGTTCCACCCTTCAGGTCACCATCTGGCTGCTAGGTCTCTTCCTGTCTGTGTATTAGAGTCTGCTCTGTGTGCACCTGCGTGTCTAAGGAGCTTATCAGCTCTCTCCTCTCTCTCTCTCTCTCTCTCTCTCTCTCTCTATATATATATATATATATATACATATAGATATATAGAGAGAGAAAGAGAGAGATAAATGGTAGAGGCTGGCGCTACTGCTATAAACCTCATTTCCGGTTGTTCCTTAATTGCACATGGAAGGGCTAAATAATATCTGACTTCAGTGGTGCTCTATGTTAAAGTCCACTGTATGCACTCAACACTGGAATGGCTTCCTTTTGGAAAAAGGCTTGTGCTGCTGAGACAATCCTCTTAAGGGCTCATGCACACGGCTGTATGTATTTTGCGGTCCGCAAAACATGGCTCCACAAAAAAAAACGGATGACGTCCGTGTGCATTCCATATTTTGCAGAACGGAACAGCTGGCCCCTAATAGAATAGTCCTATCCTCGTCCATTATGCGAACAATAATAGGACATGTTCTATTTTTTTGCGGAACGAAAACACAGACATACGAAAATGAAATGCTCATGGAGTAACTTCTGTTTTTTGTTTTTTTTGTCGACCCATTGAAATAAATGGTTCCGCATACGGTTTGCAAAAAAAAAACGGAACGGACACGGAAAGAAAATACTATAGTGTGCATGAGCCCTAAAGGGTAGCAGCAGTATATTTGGCAGTGACTACAGACATACATTTGTTGAAAAAAGGAAAAGGAGCACTTTGATTAGGGCTCTATCACACTTGCGTTTTTGTTTTCCGGCATAGAGATCCGTTGTCGGGGCTCTATGCTGGAAAAATCCTGATCAGGATTATCCCAATGCATTCTGAATGGAGAGAAATCCGTTCAGGATGCATCAGGATGTCTTCAGTTCAGGACCGGAACGTTGTTTGGCCGGAGAAAATACCGCAGCATGCTGCGCTTTTTGCTCCGGCCAAAAATCCTGAACACTTGCCGCAAGGCCGGATCCGGAATTAATGCCCATTGAAAGGCATTAACCTGGATCTGGCCTTAAGCTAAACGTCGTTTCGGCACATCGCCGGATCCGACATTTAGCTTTTTCTGAATGGTTACCATGGCAGCCAGGACGCTAAAGTCCTGGTTGCCATGGTAAAGTGTAGTGGGGAGTGGGGGAGCAGTATACTTACCGGTCGTGTGGCTCCCGGGGCGCTCCAGAGTGGCGTCAGGGTGCCCCACGCGCATGCATCACGTGATCCATGCGCATGGGTGCTCTGACGTAATTCTGGAACACCCCGGGAGCTGCACGGACTGTAAGTATACTGCTCCCCCACTCCCCACTACACTTTACCATGGCAACCAGGACTTTAGCGTCCTGGCTGCCATAGTAACCTGAAAGCATTTCGAAGACTGATCAGGATCCTGATCAGTCTTCTAATGCTTTCAGGCGACTTGCGTTCTGACGGATCCGGCGGGATGGAAGTGCCTGCCGGATCCTCAGAACGCAAGTGTGAAAGAGGCCTTATAAAGTATTACTACTACATTACCAGTGAAAAGAAGAAAATTATCAGATACATGCTCTACGTATACTGAGAAGAAGGTGCCTAAGGGCTAAGGGAATGGGAGTGGATCCATCCTTTTCGCAAACCCCATTTAGAAAAAAAAACTATTATTGTCTGCAAAAGGGGCAAAAATAGGACATGTTATATAATATGTAGCTCTGCTGCATGGTCTTGAGCTGTCCGCATTTTTTGCGGCCCCATAGAAATGAATGGGTCCATGTGCAATCTGTAAAAATGTGAATTGGTTGCGGACTGAAAATACAATCATGTGAATGCACCCTTAATAAGGGGAAGTCTGGATGTTTGCTTTAAATATTGACCCCATAACTCTTAAATGCCTTGTTTCCACTGGACTTGGACTTTGATCATGCACAATGACTACACAAAGCAACCAGTTGACTAATTTTGTCAAATCTATTACTCATCTTCCTTGGTGTAGTTTACGTATTATACATTCCATGTCTAGATCCAGTTAGTTTAAAGCTGTTGCTTTCTTTAATCTCCTGTGGTAGTATTATCCAAAATATGTTTGGCATAACTAACATAAAATAGATTGCAGTAACTCCTGCCAATGTTCTTTCTGCTCAGCACAGTTACAATTATCGGCACGTTCTTTGGAAAGGTAACAAAATGAGCTTAAAGGCTATGTACACCTTTGGGGGCATTTTTTTTTATTATTACATTATACTTATTTTGAGCTAAAAATAATTTTTTCAATTGGTCTTTATTAATAAGGCCCCTTTCACATCAGCGTTTTTGCTTTCCGTCCTAGAGTTCCGTCCTCGGGGCTCCAGGACAGAAAGATACTGATCAGGATTATCCTAATGCGTTCTGAATGGAGAGAAATCCGTTCAGGATGCATCAGGATGTCTTCCGTTCAGTATGTGAACGTTTTTTGGACGCTGACAAAACCGCAGCATGCTGCGGATTTGTCTCCGTCCAAAAATCCGGAAAACATGCTGTAACGCATTGAAGTGCATTAATCCGGATCCGGAATTAAGCTAAACGTCGTTTCGGCGCATCGCCGGATCCGACATTTAGCTCTGCGCATGCGCAGCAGCAGCAGTTCCGATCGGGGCCCCAGTGTAAGCTGGGGCTCCGATCGGTTACCATGGCAGCCAGGACGCTACTGAAGTCCTGGCTGCCATGGTAAGTACTTCGCAGCAGTGTACTTACCTGCGCTGCGGCCTCCGGGCGCTCCTTCATGACGTCACAGGTCCGGGTGGCGCATTGATCTATGCGCCGCAGGGACCTGTGACGTCATGAAGGAGCGCCAGGCGGCCGCAGCGCAAGTAAGTACACTGCTGCGGAGTACCATGGCAGCCAGAACTTCAGTAGCGTCCTGGCTGCCATGGTAACCTGAAAGCATTTCGAAGACTGATCAGGATTCTGATCAGTCTTCAAATGCTTTCAGGCGACTTGCGTTCTGACGGATCCGGCGGGACAGAAGTGACCGCCGGATCCTCAAAACGTAAGGGTAAAAGAGGCCTAATATGGAGTCCTTTTTTCTGTACAGAGTTGACATGCTCTACTAGCTGCCTGTGGATTTTTTGTCTTGTCTGTCATCTTAGGGGCAGACACACTCCTTATCTCTGCTCTCTCACATTATAAACGCTCATTAAAGCTCAATCCTTATCTCAGGGTGGGTTCACACTAGCGTTAGGGATTCTGTTATGGCTTTCCGTTATAACATGGTTATAACGGAAAATAACGGAATCCATAAGACAGAAGGTCGGATTCGTTCTTCTGCCCATAGACTTGTGTTATGATGGAATGCAAAACGGAAGCCTTTAAAAGGAATTCCGTTTGCTTCCATCCTAATAGAAGTCTATGGGAATCAAAATAGATCCGTCTGGTTCCCATTATGCAAGACGGAAAACAAACTCCTGTCAACGCGACTTTGTTTTCCGTCTTGCATAACAGGACCCAGACGGATCCGTTATGCTTTCCCATAGACTTCTAAAAGCATGGAAAGCAAACGGAATGCCTTTTAAAGGCTTCCGTTTTGCATTCTGTCTGGGCATTCCATTATAACCATGTTATAACGGAAATCCATAATGGAATCCCTAACGCTAGTGTGAACCCACCCTTACTGATACTAATGTGGGTTAAATAAGTGTTTACGACCTCTTAGTAATTTAGAGATAAGGGTAATTGGCACAAAGTGAAAGTAAAAGTACCAGTCACACAGCTAGAAATACAGTTAACCCTTAGTGACTGAACAGCTCAATATTTTTTATAAAGGCCAATTGAAAATATGATTTTTAGCCAAAAATAAGTTATAAAAAAATCATAAAAAAATTAACTCCAAAGGTGTACATAGCCTTTAAAAAAAAACCTTCATTTTAACAAATCTTAGGATTCTAAAATAGGATTTTTAAAAGCTTCAAAAAAATAGTACAAACAAAACGTGAGACTTCGCATATATGGTAAATAAGAAATGATACTAGGTAATACATAGAACTGCTACAGTAAATAATAAATGAAACAGTCTCCATGGTTACAGACTACAAAGAAATCCTGTGTAGTCTGATCGTGTAATTATGTATTACTCCCACCCATCTGTACTCTCCTTTTGCTAACCTACAGACAATAAGTAACATACAGTAGGATAGGAGATCTGGAAGAGAACCCCTGACTGTTGGGTCAGACTACATAGGGTTTCTTTTTAGCCAATAACTGCGGAGACACATAGGTCAGCATAAAAACTATGGGGGTATGGTGATGGGGCAGCAGCATGAGGAGACCACAGAGTGGTGAGGTGGCAGCAGCATGAGGAGACCACAGAGTGGCCTAGTGACAGAGTGGTGATGTGGCATCAGCATGAGAAGACCACACAGTGGCCAAAAAACAGTGTTGAGGTGGCAGCAGCATGAGGAGACCACAGAGTGGTGAGATAGCAGCAGCATAAGGAGACCACAGAGCGGATAGGTGGGGGGCAATACCAGTACCAGTTGAAGATGGTGGCTGACAGTAGGAGCACCTAGCAGCAGGTGTGGCATCAGGCAGATGGCAGCATCAGAATAGTAGCTTAAGCAGGTAGCCAGAAGAAACAGGTCTCTTTTGCCAAAGTGTTGGTGTGGCACCATGGATGATCTAGTCTAATGCATCAGGCACTGGTGTTTGAAAATCCTGGCTGATGCACGCCTGATTCATTTTCACAAAGGTCAGTTTGTCTACATTTTGGATGGACAGGCGAGTTCTCCTTGGGGTAACTATGGCCCCCGCTACACTAAACACCCACTATGATTCCACACTGCTGGCCGGGCAGGAAAGCTTTTCCAGGGCAAACTCAGCAGAAGTCCTACTCTGTTTGAAGAGGTAGCAGTGCTATGCTGCGGTTGCTTCTGCATTAAAATGACCTGTGAGTTGTCTCGCTTGTAAAGGTGGTGCAGCTTAATTACAACTGATCTACCATTAAAGTGAATGTGTTGTAATTGCATTGTGCCAGAGCAGAAATGGGAATTTTGAAGAAGAAACAGCACTAGCACCACAACAGATGACCAGAGGGAGTGCCGGGAGTTGGACCCCCACTGATCTTATATTGATAACCTATGCTAGGTGATCAATATCTTTGCACTCCACAACCCCTTTAATGCTAAGCTGACATCAGCACTAGTGGTTTTTTAGTGCCTAGTGACATAGTGGTGATGGGGCAGCAGCATGAGGAGACCACAGAGTGGTGAGGTGGCAGCAGCATGAGGAGACTACAGAGTGGCCTAGTGACATAGTGATGATGTGGCATCAGCAAGAGAAGACCACACAGTGGCCAAAAAACAGTGTTGAGGTGGCAGCAGCATGAGGAGACCACAGAGTTGTGAAATAGCAGCAGCATAAGGAGACCACAGAGCGGATAGGTGGGGGGCAATACCAGTACCAGTTGAAGATGGTGGCTGACAGTAGGAGCACCTAGCAGCAGGTGTGGCATCAGGCAGGTGGCAGCATCAGAATAGTAGTTTAAGCAGGTAGCCAGAAGAAACAGGTCTCTTTTGCCAAAGTGTTGGTGTGGCACCATGGACGATCTAGTCTAATGCATCAGGCACTGGTGTTTGAAAATCCTGGCTAATGCACGCCTGATTCATTTTCACAAAGGTCAGTTTGTCTACATTTTGGATGGACAGGCGAGTTCTCCTTGGGGTAACTATGGCCCCCGCTACACTAAACACCCACTATGATTCCACACTGCTGGCCGGGCAGGAAAGCTTTTCCAGGGCAAACTCAGCAGGTTGCGGCCACAAATCGAGTTTGGCCAGGGGATCTTCGATGTGGGGTGCCAGGGTGCACTCCAAGTATGCCACCACATGAAGGCTCAGGTTCTGCTCTATGTCTACCTGCTGCTGCTGGTGAGTAGTTTCTTCAGTAGGCGGGTGAAGAAAACTGCCCAACCCCTGATGATGACAGTGTAGCTGGCGAAACATGTCGGGGGGCAGTTAGTAGGTTTTAAGTGTCAGTGTCTGTCCCTTTGTAGCTTATTTTGTAGCTTATTTGTTTATGCTGTTACAATTTCTCTCAAATAATTATGTACCCAGTGTATGGCGTTACATTATTATCGGTGGGACTTTAGATGTTAGTGAGCCATTTGGCTTATTCTGGCATATGCAGCCAGCCTCTCTCAGGCCACAGTATGGTAGTAATGTAGCAGGATTTGTGCACGTCCCTGCTAGGTAGAGTTTCAGTATTATACATCCACGCTACATATAGGGAAGGGACACAGTATTTTTTAACCCCTTTTTTAGGCTCACTGAGCTACTTTTACTGTGACCATTAAAAGTTATGTTTTATAGTTAAATATCTGGGTCAATTTTGGAACTCAGGCCGTGCGGCTCATGTGTTTAGTAATGCAGGGCACATGGCTCAGCCTTCCTTGACGAAGCATCAACACCATGTTCTTCCTGTTATCAGTCACCATTGTTTCTGATTTTGAGTTTTTGAGGAGAAAGCCAGGATTCGATTTCTTGATGAAGGACATGGAGCAGTTCCTTCCCTGTGTGACTCCGTTCTCCCAGGCAAACTAGGTGCAGAACAGCGTGAAACCACCGTGCCCTGCACATGTGGTATACTAGTGTGGCACTGTAAATTGTCCCTCCAGTGGAGGCTGAGGACACGGTGGACGATGAGGAGGCAGAGCCGGACATTGTCGCAAGACCAATGGCGTGAGAATGTGGAGATGGAAGCAGCGTCACCTGGCCAAGTTGCTGGAGTGGCTGTGCAGGAGCTACATTTACCCTGTGGGCCGTAAAGGACATATATTGTCCTTGACCGTAGTTACAGCTCCACATGTCGGTGCTGCCGTGAACTTTGGCAGACACCGACAGGGTCAAAGACTGGCCCACCTTCTGTTCTACATGTTTGTGCAGGGCTGGTACTGCCTTTTTGGCAAAGAAATTATGGTTTGGGACTCTCCACCTTGGCTCGGAACAAGCCATCAGTTCTCTGAAAGGTGCAGAGTCCACCACTTGGAAAGGGAGGGACTGCAGCACCAGCAACTTGGACAGAAGCACGTTTAGCTTCTGCGCCGTTGGATGAGTGCACGCATACTGTTGTCTCTCGACAATCGCTTCGGTGATCGATTGCTGATGTAATGACTGACGAGGAGAAGGAGGAGGAGCAGGAGCATCAGGACCAGCAGATGATGAGAAGGACAGACAGCTCCTTTCAGCTGAGGTGGTGGAGCCTTGTCTGCATGAAATTGGGAGCGTGCCACTGGGTGATGCAGCGGTTGCTGCGGTAGGCTGGACCACCACATCGGAGCCACGGTTCTCCCAGGCCAATTTATGGTGATGCTGCATGTGTTGTAGCAGGGCCGTGGTGCCACCCTGGCCATGCTTCACCTTCTGCCCACAAATCCGGCAAATGGCCATGTTCACCTCCTCCGGCGGCCTAACGAAAAATTTCCACACAGCATTTTCCCACCAACACTCCGCGCTGACTGTCTGCTACCACTGCCTCTGTGAACCCCTGCACCACTACTTTCCAGGTTGGTAGGCTACTGTGAAGCGGCTGGTCTACCTCGGGCACTTTTGGCTCCCGACATCCCACTGCTGCCACCCTGCTGACTCACAGCCACGCTCCCACCCTGCTGGCTCAGCTGCTGCCTCAAGCACAAGCTGCCACCCTCTTCTCTTGATGATGATGATAAAGCACCTTCTTCACCTGGCTCCCAAGTGCGATCGGCTACATCATCATCATTATCCGCTACTGTCTGCATGTCACTGATGTCCCCCTCAATGGTCTCAGGGCCAGGAGCCTGGACGCTCGCAACACCGGCTCCCATGCGACTCTCTCCATCACTACTTGCCCGCCTACCGGAGGAAGTAGCGGATGTCTCCTCCAGATCTTGGCTGGGCAGTAGCTGCTTACTGTCCTCTAGTAGCTCAGTTCTCCTTCTCAGTCCACCCCTGCAAACAAGTCAACAATAAAAATGTGAGGGCCCTGCTTACAAGAGCTTACACTCTTTCAGTGGTGTAATATTAGCATCAGTTATGCTCAGTTTGACCCCATTCTGTCTTGTTTCCAGTATGTTTGATAGAAGAAGATGTCCTCTCTGCAGGAAATAATGCCAACATGAAGGAAAGTGGTATTTTTTTTATGTCATAGTATGGCGGCTATATACAGAAGGTTTTCCCTTTGTATCTGTTATTTAATCAGTTTAACGGATCCAATTTTTTCTTTCTGTTTCTCTGATGGACCAGAACAATAGAAAAGGCAACGTAGATGTGAACTCAGTCTAAGCATGTGTAATTATTAGTGCTTGATGGCCCCGGTTGGAGGAAATGGGTTTAGTTTGCACCAGCTTTTTGTCTAGACTATGGACCTGTTTTGTGCCTTGTTTTGTTGCAGTGTTAGACAAATTTTAGATTTTTTTTGGGACACTATACCAGCTACAAGATGTTATAAAAAGTGATGTAACATTCTGATGGTATAATATAGGACTTTTTGTGGCTCATTGGGGGATATTTATCAATGTTTTTATGCCTGTGATGTAAAAAAGTTGCAAATTATGGTGCACGCCATATGTGTGGAAAATTTTGCGACTTTTGAAGCATTAGAAAATTGGTGTTAAAGGTAGGGTGCTTAGCGGGGAGGGTGGGGCTTAACACAGCCTTTACTGTAACTTACGCTAGAAACTGGCATGTTATACCTGAAGTATACACCAGCTATTGACTGGCATAGACTTCAGTGTCTGGTGCATGGACTGCCAGAGATGCGCCTAATTTATTAAGAGGCATCTGCCTCGTAGTAAAATAGGCGCATCTCACTCTGGTGCGCAGAGATCAAGACTGGCTTATGGGAACACCAGTCCTGATAAAAGTTCCTCATTGTGTCACATCTTCCCTTCACCACATTCTATTACATCACTGATTTAGACACATTTAACAATCCAAATGATAAATTTGGTGCAAACTGAAAATGTTGCAGCCAAAATATTCTGGCTCCAAACAAACCCAGGTGTCTGCGCATCCAGGACCTTTTTCTCATTATTTGCACTCAAGTTATCATCTGCACACCAATCGCTGTCCAATAATTTGATGTAGGAAAAACTGTTCTTCAGCATTACAGGAGCTCAACTAAGCTGTTAGGGCAGAGGCTGATGACATGCTTTCCAATGACAACAAGCAGAACTTTAAATACAGCTCTGGGGTATAATACAGGAAACAACACAGAAATAGTACAAGATAAAAAGTCATAGTTTATTAAAAAGGTTATTCATGTTTATTTAAATAATCTGATATAAAATATACTCATCTGTTTTACGTAAATTATCTCTAAATATTGTAACATAGTTTTTATTGTAGACATAGCCTTTAAGCATCTTGGTGCCAAACATTTATGCTCATTGGTTGTATATTTCTCTTTGTTTTCCAGAGAGCAAAATAGTACAGCAACCCCTGTCCTCCATTTGTCTAAATTAGTGCCAATAGGAGAAACATTTGCAATAGGAGGCTTAGGCCTCATGTACGAGCCCAAATTTTTCATTCGTGTTCTGTCCGCCTTATTTATTTTATGGGGCCAGGCACACATCTGTATTTTTGTGGATCTGTGTGGCTGTCTCACAAATTATAATGATAATAATAATATTTATTTATATAGCGTCACCATATTCTGCAGCGCTTTACAAATTCAGAGGGCTCATGTACAAAACAAAAGACATCACAATGTAACTGGCTAATATACAACTGAAACACTAGAAGTCGGGGCCCTGCCCGCAAGAGCTTGCAATCTATGAGGAAATGGGGTGACACAAAAGGTAGTTGATTATAAAACATGTCTTATTTTTCTTGTCCACATTGTAGATGGAGAATAGTCCTTTCTTTTGATGGGAGTGAGAAAAATCTGGAATGCACACGGAAGGTATATGTATTTTGCGGACTGAATTATGGACATAGCCGTGTGCATGAGGGCCAAGTGTAAGAAGTAAATACACAATACACAACTTGATCCAATCTACCATATGCTGATGATTGAACCTTTCAAATGATATCGAGAAACTGAATGCAAGTTGTCTGTATGGATATCTGTCTATGGGAAAATTACATTATTTCATTTTTTTGTATGCATAATCCAATAAAACATATATTTATCCACCTTTATTAATGTGAGAGCACCTAGATTTTGGCATAGATGGCGCCAATATGTGGCGCAATTTGGTACATCTAAGTTTACAAAAAGTATCTGTACTTAGCCCTAGAAATTGATGCGGCTTCACGGTAGAGGCGGTGTTACCCAAATAGCAATGGATTATGTCATCATTCTGGTGTCAAATTCAGTTGCAAAGTAAGCCAACCAATGGGTGGTATAGAGTCAGTAAAAAGTGTCTATCCCTGCTCCACATTTATCATCCAGCCTGAGCCCCTGTGATAAATCTGGTGCAGGTCTAGTAAATGTGCCCCAGTGTGTTTATTGCACAGATCATAATTTTTAGTCTCTTTACTTTAGTTATCAATTAAAAAAAAAAAATCCTTGGCTAAATATAAATGAATGAAAGCTCTGGGCAGACCCTACACATTAAGATTTTAAGCAGGGAAATGAACAGATTTATGGCTTATTTGGTTTCACATAAAACATATGAGGTTCATTGGCAATAATATATTGGAGGAGATTTATAAAAACTGGCGTCAAAAACCTCAAAAATGAAAATGAAGTGAGGGTTGGCTCACTAATTATGGTAAATGGATATAGGTGCTGCTAAATCCAAAATGACTCACCTAGTCAAAAAAACCATAGAAAATGTATAAAACTAGGATCGAGCACTCACACTCCGGGATATGTGATTATAATGATCCGGCACTGAGCATGAACTTCATAGCCACATAATATTTAATAAAACATATAAAAAGGTACAAGTAGCACATATAATAAAATAATGAAATAAATGGATGGATGGGATCAATTCACAAATAGTTACAATTTTTGATGGGGTAATGTGATAGTCCCGATACCCACATAAATGGGAGTGAGATGAGAAATCACCCTGTCGGCACCACTGGCAATCTGCAACCTATTGATATATAATCGCCAAGTGGAATCAGGTAATGTAATGTCCCATTCATGCACCATATGTTCTCCAAACTTCTCTTCCCATTTATGTGGGTATCGGGACTATCACATTACCCCATCAAAAATTTGAACTATTTATGAATTGATCGCATCAATCCGTTTATTTCATTATTTTATTATATGTGCTACTTGTACCTTTTTATATGTTCTATTAAGTATTATGTGGCTATGAAGTTCATGCTCAGTGCCGTATCATTATAATCACATATCCCGGAGTGTGAGTGTGAGTATCCTAGTTCTATACAAAGATCTGAAAAAGTTGCAAATTATGGAGTAAATATGGTGTGCGCCATAATTTGCAACTTTTTTACACCACTATTGTCCCTCATTGTCTTTATTTGTTAGCATGTAATAAACTGACCTAGGAGGGTTCTAAATAACTCTCAAAATGACCTGGTTGGGGGTTTATCTTATTTTTGTCTAACAATGGTTTGTGTCATTCCTAAATGAAATGGCACTGAAACAAGCTATTCAAGAAATAAAGGTTGTCAAAGTGTCCTAGAGAACCACTAAAGACTGGGGTACCACCTAAAAAGCCCAGATCTGTCAAATTGTTGAGCCATGTATCAAAAATCATCATCAGACCAAGCATTCAGATAGTCAGTATCTGCATATAAAAGAAATCCAGAAAACAAGCTGTCTGCCCAACTGGGGTCCGAAAACAGACCATTCTGATCTGCATAGAAAATCTCCAGCCAGACTTCATCTTCCGGCTTTAGGTAGAGTAACGTTGAACCTGAGGCAACATCATGGTTTCCGGTGTTGGCATCAAACGTCTTTATTTTGTATTCTCCATTGTGTACCAGGCTGATAGCCAGGTGCTTGTCTGCGACAGTGATCTCATAGGAGAAATAATAAATCCCAGGAATGGCACAAATAAACTTCCCTACGGATGGGTAGTAGTGTTCCCCTTCATTAAAGAGAATTTTGTTAAATAAGATTGGAAGTCTTTCCTGAGGAAAACTGGTGGTAATCCCAACTGAGAAGGCAGATTTTAGAATGATATCACCACACTTACACACTCCTGGTTCTCCCGGATCTCCTCTGGTCCCTTTATCACCTTTAGGTCCCAATGGTCCATCATTTCCAATATTACCCTTGTCTCCAGGTGGTCCAATTGGTCCTTTTTTGCCACTTTCTCCTTGATCTCCTTTTTCACCAATGGGTCCAAGTGGACCTGTTTTTCCTCGTAAACCTTTAAGTTAAATGTTGATATTGTTAACTCCACATCTACCGAACAATATAAAAATGCAAGAACTCAAGAATATTTATGGAAAGTCTTTATATGCTGCCAGTGAACACTGTATAAAAGAATTAGAGGTCTGAACAAAGGTCGGTCACCATATGGACACAGATTTATCTTATAACTAATACTAGAGTGGAAAGACTTTACTCTTGTGGGAGAAAGAAAAGGGCCCCTGAGAATCGACACTAGTGATGAGCGGCATAGGCAATATTCGTTTTCGGGATATTTAACAAATTTTTAGAATAATATTCGCATTAAATTCGCGAATTCTAGAATTCACGATCTCCAGTCATTATTTTCGTGATTACACAAAACGGCACCAATGATGCGCATTTTTTTGCGCAATACGTGAAAATTCACATTTTATCAGGTCTGAGTAGATATTACTGATTGGTGGACTAAGCATTGTTGTGACATCACAGCACTGTGTCTAACAGAGACACTAATCCCTATCACAGCACAGTAATTCCTATCACACTACCTAACACCCTGCACTGGAACTTATCATCTACACTATATCAGAATCCAGTGGCGCACCCAAGGGGGTGGTCCAACGGGTCTGGAAACCCCCCCCCCTCCCCCAGAACCATTCATTTTTTTTATTATCCTCCAGGGCCGCACCACTGATCGCACAGGCGGCACGGCCCTGGTTCTAATTGCACTGCGGCAGGGCACGGGAGCGCATAGTTCCCTGCCCCGCCGCCTATCACCACTATAGGCTTTGGGCCGAGAAGGCCTGAGGCCTAAGTGGTGGTAGAAGCCCAGCGCCGCGCAATGACATCATCGTGCGATGTGCGCGATGATGTCATCGCGCATCTGAGTCGCGCGCCTGCCTCACTATCCAGGACACAGTTAAGTGTTGGCCTGCTTTTTTGTGTGTTTTGTGTGTTTATCTGGGGGAGGGGGAAGATGGCAATTTGGGGGCAAATTAATGGGACAGTGGGGACAAAGGGGGGGGGGGTAAATTAATTAAAATTGGGCAGTTTAGGGGAAAATAAATGGATGGCCGTAAGGCATGTAAATTATTAATATGGGGCAGAAGGGGGCAAATAAATGGATGGCAGTGTGGGGCCAAATTAATTAATATGGGGCATCTAGTGGCACTGGGACCATAGAAGCATTATTTGGGGGCTCTAAAGGGGACTTTTTTAATGGCAAACTATGGGGGGCACTAGAGGGGAGAGTGGCACTATAGGAGCATTATTTGGGGGCAGTGGAGCACTATGGGGGCATTTGGTGGCTCTAAAGGGGACTTTTTTAAATGCATATTATGGGAGGCACTGTGGCATTTTTTACTGGCACATTATTAGAGGCACTATAGGGGAGAGTAACACTATAGGAGCATTATTTGGGGGCACTATGGGTAAGTGGAGCACTATGGGGGCATTTTGGGGCTCTATTTTTTACTGGCACATTATAGGGGGTCTGAATTCACGGATAATTAGATAAGGAGGTATGCGTCTCAAAGAAGTAGGATTCACGGAAAGCAAAGGGACACTAAAGCTACACTTTATTGTTACATTTAAAAACAGGGGAAGATTCCTGATCAATATAAAGAAGACCAGGGTATGTATACACATCAAAGATACACAAATGCACGTCCTGGGACTTATGCAGTGAGGTCCCTGGAGTGCATGGACCAAACACCGGAGGTGTAAGGCGTCAGGTGTGAGACAAATGGTCAAAGAAGGCTGGATGTGGCGGCCTGCCTGCTCAGTAAGGTGAGATTGAGGGCTAATTTTTGCCCAAAAAAAACAAACATAGGTATTTTCAACCAGCCAGCCACATGCAGCAGCTTCACAGGAGGTGCCAGGGGTTCATTAACCCGTACACCTAACAATCAAGACCCAGTAAAAAACAAGGATCCCCACCAAAGGGAGGAGAGTATTTGTAAGTACTCCCCGGGGGGTACCATGGAGGAAATGGAGGTGCAAACCCCCAAAAAACACTCAGGGGGGTGCACACAATCCCAAAGGGAGATGCTGGGTCTAAAAACCTAGAATGCTCATAAACCGGCTGTAAAAAGCTGCACACTGCTCAATGCGTTTCGTCTAGAACAGTGATGGGCAACGTGCGGCTCTCCAGCTGTTGCTAAACTACAACTCCCACCATGCCCTGCAGTAGGCTGATAGCTATAGACAGGCTTTGCATGCTGGGAGTTGTAGTTCTGCAACAGCTGGAGAGCCGCACGTTGCCCATCACTGGTCTAGAAGAAGACTCATCAGGAGCACAGAGACCCTGCCTGCCGTGTACACTAAAGAGCAAGAGCTGTACTACTGGCATGGTGACAGTGTCCGGTACTAGTTTGGCACCTCCTGTGAAGCTGCTGCATGTGGCTGGCTGGTTGAGAATACCCGGGTTTGTTTTTTATGGGCAAAAATTAGACCTCAATCTCACCTTACTCATTTGTCTCACACCTGACGCCTGACACCTCCAGTGTTTGGTCCATGCACTCCAGGGACCTCACTGCATAAGTCCCAGGACGTGCATTTGTGTATCTTTGATGTGTATACATACCCTGGTCTTCTTTATATTGATCAGGAATCTTCCCCTGTTTTTAAATGTAACAATAAAGTGTAGTTTTAGCATCCCTTTGCTTTTCATGAATCACATTATAGGGGGCACTAAGGAAGCATTTTTTTTAACTGGCACATGGGAGACACTATAGGGAGAGCAGCACTATGGGGCATCTGGTGGCATTAAGAAGAGGCATTTTTAACTGGCACATTATGGGGGCACTATAGGGGAGAGAGAACTATAGGGGCATCATGTGACATTAAGAAGGGGAATTTTTTGTGGCACATTTTTTGGGGCATCTGATAGCACTAAGCAGGGGGATTTTTTACTGGTACATTTTGGCGGGCACTAAGAAGGGTCATCTTTTTACTGGCACATTATGGGGAAGAGGAGTACTATAGGGGCATCTTCTGGGGGCACTAAAAAGGGGAATTTTGTTACTGGCAAATAATGGGGGGCACTATGGGGAATGGGGAGAGGAGCACAATGAAGGCATGTGCTGGGGGCACTAAGATGGGGTATTTTATACTGGCACATCATGGGGGCAATATGGGGAAGGGGGGAAAGGAGCATTTACTGGGACACTATATAGGTGTATTTTATAGTGGCATACATTATGGGGACATTAGCTGAACTGTGGGCACTAAGTGGGGGTATTTCTTTTATTGGCATATTATAAGGAAAAGTATTACTACAAGGGGGCATTATGGTGAGCTTTACTACTACTACTGGGGGGCTATAGGGAGCATGATTACTAGTATGGGCACTATGGGGGCATTATTACTACTAAGTGTGATCTGGTAGAGAATTATTTCTATTGGTGGGATTTTGGGGAGCACTGTTACTTTGGTGGGCACCCTGGCACAGTATCAGCTTAGCACAATAACTTTTGGGGACATTATGTTTATAGTACTAGTGTCCGGGATACCATGTACTGGGCATAGCTATTTTTTTTATATTTTTCAGGGACCAGTTTCTGCAGTATAGTATTGGGGAACACAGTGTGCATAGAATTGGGGGGGGGGGGGGGAACAATGGTGTGTTCAGAAGATATGAAAATGATGGAAAAGTGGGAAACTAATGCCCGTTTGTCAATCTTTGCAGAGACTGGAGATGGCTGAAAAATCATCATGGCGGCCTGGTCTGAATAGAGAAGATGAGGAAAGAGAACATCTACATCAAAGGTGACATCACTGGATGTATGAGGTATGTGGCGCTATGTAGGAGAGGAGATGCTCCGGCTGCTCCCCCTGCCATTTTCAGAAGGAGGATTCAGAACTGGGAGATGACGGGTGGCGGATGATGGGGGGAACCACAGGACTTGAGCAGGATCTGGGGAGGGAGGAGAGCAGAGGAGCTTCCTGTCTGTAGACTGCTGTTGTCTATTGTATAATGTGAAGGGGGCAGTGCAGCCAGGACAGGCCCTCCCCTCTCTGTAAGATGTGTAGAGCCGGGTCCCCACCCGGACCTACACACCCTTCTCCTCCTCCACTCCTCTTTTGACACCTTCAGGAATAGGAGGGAGGAAGTGAAACTGCAACAGCTCCTGCCACTGAGCTACGTGGGGGACAGTGTGAGTACAGGGGCTTTATGTCAGCCCCCTGAGTATTGAGTACAGTGCGTCTATGTAGGATGAGGGTAAGACTCTTACCTTCAACCTCAACAATATAATTTCAGCTGTGCGATGTTTGTTGGGAGTGGCTTATTATATGTAGGAGGGACTTATAACAATGGGCAGGGCCAACAATTATTTTCTTTTCGGACCCCGCCTAGACAAAATTCCTGGGTGCTCCCCTGTCACAATCTAACCTACATTGACTATCTCCCACTAGCTATCTGTATTATATATATGAGCTAACTAACTATCTAATTAAATAAGGATCCAGATGAGTCTGCAAAGCACAGAGCACAGCAATGGCACTGCTATCTCTCTCAGAACTGCAAAAAACTACAGAAAATGGCTGCTGGGGAGGTTCTTATATAGTAAGGGGTAGGCAACTTTCCTATTGGTTGCTAGAGATGTTGCTAAGCTCAGACAAAGAAATTGCAGCCTTCTCATTGGCCCACAAGCAAGAAGTAGTAATACTGATGAAAAAAAAAAAGAATATTCGTGATTACAAATATATAGCCCGAATTTTCGAAGTGCTATTATTCGCGATAAAAAAATTCATGATTAGAATATTCGCGATCAACACTAAAGGACACCCCATTGAGCTGCCAGCCTGCAGAAAATCTATCAGAACAATAGGGGGGGATCTCTGGATCCATGTGCGGTACGGGGCTGGTTCTAGCTTTGTTAGAAAGAGATCGTCATGTACTATATGATGTCTGATTTTCATTTTGTGGATCAAGGTGTCAAACCCTTTCAATGACTTCTGACTGTAGTCTTCTAGCAGTTCTACAATCTGTTTTACATAATATGATGCAATATCTATTAGTTATATACAGTGATCAGAAACAAATCATCAAAGGGGTCAAAGATATCCTTGATGTCATCTAAAGCTTAGTACCTAACTCTGCGTAATGGAAACCACACAATAGTTGATACTGTATCTCACCCCCATGTCATCCTTCATAGTTATGGGGAGAATGTATTAGAGTTGTATGCCAGTTTTCTGCTACTAAAGAGTTGCACATTTTGTTGCAAACACCATTTTGCCCCAATATTTGCTACTTTTTACCATCGTACACCACTTTTTAAAAATGTCAGAATGTGGGCATGGTTAGCAATATTACCTAGTTTCACTCTAGATTTATTATAGTAACTTTTTTTTAAAGTCACAAAAAAAAAGTTCCCAAACTCACTACAGTAGTAAGTAAGTAATATAAAAACTGGAGAAGCCATTTATCGAACATTATGCGCTATATATCCCCTCGGGATAAATTCCCCCATAGTTTTTTGATCAATACAATGGGGAAAGTTTACTGTTAAAAATCTTGGTGTAATTTGCCCCCTAAAAAACCTAAAAGCACATTTATTGAGAATGACATTTTAGACCCCAATATTTGCCGGAGTTAAGTAGAGGCGCCAGCGGATCCACCGCCGCTTCCAAATGTAAGACAGCTTCCGAGTTGTCTTACATTTAGACCATTTTCTACGCCTAAAACAGGTGTAGAAAATGATGAATGAGACGGGCCTGCCGGCCCATCCTGTTCCCCACGCACACGAAGCACACTTTTTTATACCTGGCGTAAGCTGGACAAAGTTGCAGATTGCTATGCAAAAGGACCTTTCCGCCGCAATCTGCGCCAGAAATACGCCAAATTTAGGAGTATTTCTGTTTGATAAATGACTCCCCTGGTATATATGCCTTGCATCACAACTATTGTAGATAGTTTTAGATACTTTTTACTCCACATTTCACATGTGTCACTTAGCCAAAGGGGGGGGGGGGGCTTCAATATAATATTGTGTGGCACAAATTTAGCACATTTTTTGGAGTAAACTAAGCCAACAAATAACTGGTATAAAGTTACACTAGACATACTATAGGTATACCAGATTTATCATCCAGCATCTGCCCCTATAATAAATTTAACTCAATTTAGTGACTGTCTCTAGTCTAAGAGCATAAAATATCAATGTGTGACCTTTTGCCCTTTTTTTTTATTTTGTAGTTTTGGATTGAAGCAATTTTTTATGCCAGATTTCAGATATGAAATTTTCAGTCTAAAGTGTAATCATATTTATTACAAAGTTTCCATCACTTTGTGCTCCACCAGGGGACTCTAGTAGTTCACGTGCGACTTTTAAAAAAAGTTGCAGTGATAAATCTGGCTAAAAATGTAGCCCCGCCCACAAAACTCCTGGGTACCCTTTAGTAAATACAAACTACTGGGCATAACGCAAGCCACACTAAAATGGCACAAATACAGTATGTCATCAATTTGGCCTATTTCACTGACAAAACAGGAAGAATCACTCCACTTTTCACCACTCCTGACATACCTGTTTTAATAGCTTCATGCATTCCCTGTGTAATAACAATTTTGAAGCATCTATTCTTATGGCTCTATGTTGTACCGTTCCTGTATTATTTCTACTAGAAGTTATTAATAAATTGCTAGCAGTCTGCAGTAAGGGTACAGAGGGGTGGTAACCAGTTGTGGGGGGTGGTGGGTGTACCTGCACAAACTGACTCTATCCAATCAGTGCTGCCATTTTCAGACTGTGTACGTACACCCCCCCAACTGGTTACCTCCCCTCTGTACCCTTACTGCAGACTGCTAGTAATTCAAACAGACATAAGAATAGATGCTCCAGAATTGTTAGTACGTCGGGAATGCATGTAGCTATTAAAATAGGCATGTCAGGTGGCAGGTGACAGGTCCTCTTTAATGCATTACCCTCTATGATTACACTGTTTCCCATTTTAGACTAGGTTAGCATATCTGATCTGGGGAAGGTGTGGCAGGGACTTATCCTGCACTCTGGAATTCTGGCTCCAAAAAGTCAGAAAATAGGGTTCTCTGACTTTTTGGGCTTATTTGGGACATTATGCAATTTTAAACCAATCGCTCCAGTTTTGTGGGTGGCAAAGTAACTATGTTACTTAGTTTCACTCCAGATTGAAAAAAAAACGCTACTCTTAAAGATGCACCGAATTTATGAAATGTCCTGCGACATCCGATAAATTTGGCACAAATTTTGGCAACGTAGACTACTGCAAAACTCAATAAATCTAACCCCTTGTGTTTGAAATGCAACCAAACAAAAAAAAAAACTGATTTCTGAGAATATATTTAGGCCAAACTCAGATGAGTGAGTTCAATGCGAGAAACTCGCTGCGTGATTTTCCATTCTGACCTCTGCTTCTCTGAGAGGATCATACAGCATTACAATTATTTATAATGCCTCGTGTCCCTGCCAGACCTCAAATCTACTGAAATACACTTATGGCATTATGTCAGAACAATTCAGTACATTCAATGTCTGGCAGGGACACACAGCATTATAAATCACTGTTTTGCTGTGCGATCCTGTCATAGGAGCAGAGGTCAAAATGGAAAATCGCTTACACACACAGCGAGTTTCTCTCATTGAACTTGCTCATCTGGGTCTGGTAAATATGGACATGCTAAAGGACATCTGTCAGCGGTTTATGCTGCCCTCAGATAGGATGCATAAAACTGGTGACAGATTCCCTTTAAACACACACAAGCTTTTCCCTGCACCAGGCATTTTGGGGAAACATTTATAATTTGGTTCTATGTAAAATATAATTAATAAGCAAAAAAAGTCTGTTTTTATTTTTTCCAGAAACTCCATTCACCACTCTCGTCTATGGGTTATGTCTGCTATGGTGGCTAAACTCTGTTCACTTGAATAATAGAGTTTATGATAAATTTGTGAATAGTAATAGTCTTATGTATAATAATTTATACACCAAAAAGAATAAATGTCCTCCCACTAGTAAAGAACAATCAAATACCAAAAATCAATATCTTTATTAATTATGCAAATGTGAACATAATAAAGCGTCTAAAGTGCATAGTGCAAGTTGCAAAGTGCCTCCAATTCCCTTGCACTATGCACTTTAGACATATTTTTGTACAAATGTTGTGATCCTGAGATAGACTGGGACGCTATATTGAGATGGATGTAGCTCATTGAATATATATATAATCATTTACTGCAGTACCAATGTATCCTCCTTGCTTGCACATGTATGCCGCTTTCGTGACGATTTGCATCATTAATAAAGATATTGATTTTTGTTATTTGTTCTTTATTAGTGGGGGGACATTTATTCTTTTTGGTGTATAGATTAGTCTGGCCCCACTGGATCCCACTGACAGCATTAGTTGGTGGGCTCCATCTTTTGGGGGGAGGGGGGGGATTATGTATAATAATGTTGTATCACATAATAATTATTAATAATTCATATGAGAAGATGGGTGGCACTTTGTTTATTACCTGTTGCGCCCTTCTCCCCCATTTCACCCTTTCGTCCATCTCTTCCATCTCTCCCAGGAAGGCCAATCCGTCCATGTGGCCCAACTAATCCATTTGCCCCAGGGGATCCTGGGGGCCCTGGCAATCCTGGGATGCTACAGACATACTGTATATTTTGGTGTTCTCCCTTACGTTTATTGCTTGCTGGCTGCCCACTGACACAGAGTGCAAAGCTTGTAACGTAGAGCAAAATAATCATCATCGACCCTGCAAAAAAGGAAGATAGAGATAGGACAGTGAAATCAGATGGTCATACACTCATCCTATTTCATATGCTATGATAATAAATAAGGGATCCCTACTTAGGCTAGTTTCTTTAGCGTTAAAACTATCCGGCAAGCTGTTCCAGCAGATGAACAGAGTGCTGGAGTTTATTGTATTCAGTATAGCCGGAGCCTAATAACTATAATGGGACCGGCGGGGACCCGGGCTGTGTCCGGCCTGAGTCCACTCTCAGCCTGTGTAAAGGGCCCTTAAATCATCGTTTGCCGGCAGCGTGATTCTGTCTAAACACGCTCTGCTGCTGGCAAAAAATGATTCTTTATAGAGATGAGCGATGGCATTAGCGATTGCTCCGTCTCATACTGTGGAGGAGATCGCTGCATGTAAATACAGCAGTCCTCTCCAACAACGAGCAGGCGATTGCTCCTTCCGACAATCTGCTGCTGAATAGTCCTGTCTAAAGGGACCTTAACTTTAAACAAAAAATGACACCCAATGCAGAAATCATTGTAAAAATAATAATTGTTGCTAACACGGGCCATGGAGAATACAAGTGGTTATTTTATGTACTGTGACATCACTGTGTTTATTATTCCTGTACTGTGACATCACTGTGTTTATTATCCCTGTACTGTGACATCACTGTGTTTATTATCCCTGTACTGTGACATCACTGTGTTTATTATCCTTGTACTGTGACATCACTGTGTTTATTATCCCTGTACTGTGACATCATTGTGTTTATTATCTCTGTACTGTGACATCACTGTGTTTATTATTCCTGTACTGTGACATCACTGTGTTTATTATTCCTGTACTGTGACATCACTGTGTTTATTATCCCTGTACTGTGACATCACTGTGTTTATTATACCTGTACTGTGACATCACTGTGTTTATTATCCCTGTACTGTGACATCACTGTGTTTATTATCTCTGTACTGTGATATCAATGTGTTTATTATCTCTGTACTGTGACATCACTGTGTTTATTATTCCTGTACTGTGACATCACTGTGTTTATTATCCCTGTACTTTGACATCACTGTGTTTATTATCCTTGTACTGTGACATCACTGTGTTTATTATCCCTGTACTGTGACATCACTGTGTTTATTATCCTTGTACTGTGACATCACTGTGTTTATTATCCCTGTACTGTGACATCACTGTGTTTATTATCCCTGTACTGTGACATCACTGTGTTTATTATCCATGTACTGTGACATCACTGTGTTTATTATCTCTATACTGTGACATCACTGTATTTATCTCTGTACTGTGACATCATTGTGTTTATTATCCCTGTACTGTGACATCACTGTGTATACTATCCCTGTACTGTGACATCACTGTGTTTATTATCCCTGTACTGTGGCATCACTGTGTTTATTATTCCTGTATTGTGACATCACTGTGTTTATTATCCCTGTACTGTGACATCACTGTGTTTAATATCCCTGTATTGTGACATCACTGTGTTTATTATCTCTGTACTGTGACATCACTGTGTTTATTATCTCTGTACTGTGACATCACTGTGTTTATTATCTCTGTACTGTGACATCACTGTGTTTATTATCCTTGTACTGTGACATCACTGTGTTTATTATCCCTGTACTGTGACATCACTGTGTTTATTATCCTTGTACTGTGACATCACTGTGTTTATTATTCCTGTACTGTGACATCACTGTGTTTATTATCCTTGTACTGTGGCATCACTGTGTTTATTATCTCTGTACTGTGACATCACTGTGTTTATTATCTCTGTACTGTGACATCACTGTGTTTATTATCTCTGTACTGTGATATCACTTTTTATTACCCCTGTACTGTGTCTGTTGTGTTTATTATACCAATATTGTGGGGTCCTGTTATAGATTTTGCATCAGAAGCTAGGAATTTTATGCTTTACCTCTGAATGCTGAACTTGTAATTACAATAAACCTCTAACATCCTAGGGTGTCAAAATCAATTACTGTATCCCAGAATGCAGAGCCACTAGAATAAGTAACTTTTACTCTAGTGGCCTTGACATTACAACGTCCACATTACCGATCATTATGGAAAAATTTCCTTGAAAATTTCATGATAATGTATGCTTTTTTCGGCTACAGTAAGAATACAGAAAAGCAATTAGACATGTTTCATTTACATTCATTTACATGATATCTGATGTCTGAAATACAGTGCCTTAAAAAAGTATTCATACCCCTTGAACTTTATCACATTTTTTCACGTTACACCCACAAACTTAAATATATTTCATTGGGATTTTATGTGATAGACCAACACAAAGTAGCAAGTATGTGTGAACTGAAAAGAAAATCATACATGGTTTTTAAAAATTTTAATAAATAAAAATCTGAAAAGTATGGCATGCATTTGTATTCAGCCCCCTGTACTCTGATACCCCTAAATAAAATATAATGTTACCAATTGCCTTCAGAAGTCACCTAATTAGTAAATAGAGTCCATCTGTGTGTAATTTATTCTCTGTATGACAACAGCTGTCTGTGAAGGTCTCAAAGGTATGTTATTGAACATTAGTGATCAAACAACAGCATGAAAACCAAGGAAAACACCAGACAGGTCAGGGATAAAGTTGTGGATAAGTGTAAAGCAGGGTTACGTTATAAACAAAATATCCTAAGCTCTGAACATCTCACAGAGCACTGTTCAATCCATTATTCAAAAATGAAAGGAGTATGGCAGAACTGTAAACCTACCAAGACATGGCCATCCACCTAAACTGACACCCCAGGGAAGGAGAGCACTCATTAGAGAAGCAGCCAAGAGGCCCATGGTCACTCTGGAGGAGCTGCAGAGATCCACAGCTCAAGTGGGAGAAACTGTCCACAGGACAACTATTCGTTATGTACTTCTCAGGCCTTTATGGAAGAGTGGCAAGAAGAAATACATTTTTGAAAGCAAGCCATATGAAGTCCCATTTGCAGTTTGCCGCAAGCCATGTTGGGCACACAGAAAACATGTGGAAGAAGGGGCTCTGGTCAGATAAGACCAAAGTTGAACTTTTTGGCCGAAAAGCAAAACGCTATGTGTGGTGGAAAACACTGCACATCACCCTGAACACATGGTGGTGGCAGCATCCTGCTGTGGGAATGCTATTCTTCAGCAGGGACCGGAAAGCTGGTCAGAGTTGATGGGTAGATGGATGGAGCTAAACAGGCAACCCTGGAGGAAAGGCTTCAGATTGGGGCAGAGGTTCACCTTCCAGCAGGACAATGACCCTAAAAATACAGCCAGAGGTACAATGGAATGGTTTAGATCAAACCATAGTCATGTGTTAGAATGGTCCAGTCAAAGTCCAGACCTTAATCTGATTGAGAATCTGTGGCAAGACTTGTAAAATTGCTGTTCACAAACGATCTCCATCCAATCTGACTGAGCTTGAGCTATTTTGCAAAGAAGAACGCCAGCCTCTAAATGTGTAGCGAAAGGTGGTCTAAGGCTACTTTCACACTGGCGTCTTGTGCGGATCCGTCATGTATCTGCACAGACGGATCCGCACTGATAATACAACCGCATGCATCCGTTCAGAATGGATCAGTTTGTATTATCATGAACATAGGCAAAACGGATCCGTCTTGAACACCATTGAAAGTCAATGGGGGACGGATCCGTTTTCTGTTGTGTCATATTGTGTCATTGAAAACGGATCCGTCCCTATTGACTTACATTGTATGTCAGGACGGATCCGTTTGGCTCAGTTCCATCAGATGGACACCAAAACGCTGCAAGCAGCGTTTTGGTGTCCGCCTCCAGAGCGGAATGGAGACTGAACGGAGCCAAACTGATGCATTCTGAACGGATCCTTATCCATTCAGAATGCATTGGGGCAAAACTGATCCGTTTTGGACCTTAAACGGATCTCACAAGCGGATCCAAAAACGCCAGTGTGAAAGTAGCCTTACAAAGTATTGATTCAGGGGGGCTGAATACAAACGCACACCACACGTTCCAGATTTTAATTTATTAATAATATTAAAAACCATGTTTCATTTTCCTTTCGCTTCACACATACTTACTGTACAACTTTGTGGTGGTCTATCACATAAAAGATCCCTATACAATACATTTAAGTTTGAGAGTGTAACGTGAAAAAATGTGGAAAAGTTCCAGCTCCCTCTGCTGAAGTGTGTCCAGCAGCCCCTGTCCTCCTGTGCAAATGGCAAAACGGAAAAAAATTCAAAACAAGCCCATAGCCTCATATGGCTATGTGAATAGAAAAATATAAAAGTTATGGGTTTGGGACGGCTGGGAGTAAAAAACAAACATAAAATAAAATGGAAAATTTCCTGGTCATTATGGCGTTAATTTGTAGTAAGAATGGAACAACAGAGTTATAACAAAGGAGGCTGCTGTATTGTTATATCATTTACTAACACATATATGTCAAAAGAGGTGACAGATGCTCTTTAGCAATCTCTGTTTCTTTTCCATATAGTGGAGGTAAAACTTATCATGCAATCACCATTGATCTTAAAAATAAGCCAGGGATAGGCTGCCCGTAGGTGCAGAACTGTCAGCAAACCACTTTCCCTTGGCCAAGGTATTTAGATGCAAAGCTCGGGCAACAGGCCCAATCTTTGTCCCAATTGAAGGAAAGTCTGATTACAGCTCTGGGTGGAGTTCTTCATTGACATTGACTAGCTGAGCATACTCCACTCAACTGAGCAGCAGTAATCGACACCAGTTTTTTTCCTATTAGGTAAAATGCGGTCATCATGTACCCTGGGAGCCGATTGTTGTTGAGATCTTCCTCCATTCTTGAGATATCAAGTACTCAAATATCATTGTCTTTGTCAACTTAATACTGAAATTCAGACTGCAATAAACTGAGCAGATTTTGAAAGCTTGCCCTGGATTTTAACCTAGACCTCTCCCTATCCTTGCTGGAAAGACCCCAATACTAAAAGCTTGAGAAGCCATGCTGTAGACTATCACATACTAAGACCATAAAATCATGTCCTCTACTTCAGGTACATTTAGAACATACTGTAAGAACTTATGACTAGCTGCTAAAAGATTATACTGGATGCCTTTTCGCCTGAGTTTTGGTATGAATATGATATTTCCCACACAATGTGATTATGCAATGTCTCCATGGGATACTTGGGTGTATTCCAGCGATATAATTCACCATCTGTGTTACAAGTAATCTGAGATGGAAGAGCTTGTGGATGTTGTATGTTGTGAATACCAGTGAGGCATTACTATTGATCTCTGCATTCTTTGAACTTATGTAAGCCGTGTACCAGAGTGGGCTCCCCAGGATACAATGAAGTCACGAACGAGGAAAGCAACCCCAACACCAGCTTTTGCCAAAACAGAATTTTACTTAAATGTGGCAATAAACACAACCACAAATGCTGGGAACATAAAATAAATTTACATACACCCAGCCCGAAGGCTGAGACCCTTGTGCTGCACAGCACGGCGCCCTCTGATGGATGCAGGCGGAAAGTGCAGTAATTTACCTACTGGCGGGCACAACTAAACTGCCACACCTTACCTGTTATTACCCTAAAAAAGCAAGAACCACTGTATGGGTGTGTGGTACGGACTAGCCTGCGGTGCAGCACAACAGCTTACAATCTTACAGTGCTCTACAGGATTCCCCCTCCCATAACTGGTGTTGAAGCACGTGCCTGAGAATTCCTTCTGAGCAAAACACCAGCCTGGCTTGAGTTTGTGGGAAGTTTATCAGCTCTCCAATGTGAAATGTCACTTTAAGTTATGGAGTCCTTGCAATGAACAGTAGTAACACTTGTGGCCTGACACAAACAGAGACCCTAACTAACTAACTACAGGCCTGTTCCTAGTCTCTAGGCGCCAACACTATAATGAGGTGCATGCACGATCTTACCGACCCGGGTCTGCTCTGCATTCGCTGGTGACTCTGAACAGAACAAATGCCTCTCCAACAAGCATGTGGTACCGCAGTGTATGTAGTTTTGCTCCTCAGCTTTCATCAGCATTCCTGGAAGCAATCCTTGTTCCTCTGGACAGGATCAGGGTCTTGAACACAATCAGCTTTACTTAGCTGCAGCTCTGGTCACTGAGGGATGCTCTCACACCTGGATGCCATCGAATTCTCTGCTCACACAGTTCTTCAGTCTCAGCTTCCTCTAAGATGACTGCTCCCTTTCTTCTCCAGGCTCTGAAACTCCACCTTTCATGAATATGAAAATATATGCAGTCTGTTAGCTGTGTTTAGGAAACAGCGGCATCTTACAGCCAAACAGCAGAATGTCAGTCCAGATCATTTAATTTAATCTATACAAACTGTGTTCAGACAACGAGAGCTGTTTCTCCATCTGACACTTACATCAGAAAATCATTGGAGGCAAATTCCACTTCCCCTCAAAGATCTGTTCACCAAATAGAAGCCGACCAATGACATTCCCTATATTCCCCTGGTTCCATGCATGTTTTTTTGGAACAGCAGTTTTGATTTACAAATGACTCCAAATCTAAATTAAGCAAAACAATCAACAGAACAAATAAACTAAATATTGGAGAAGTAGGAAGTGAGGCTCCTTTAAAGAGCTGCCAAGTTGACATGTAGAACGCAAGCTGCGATGGAGATGTTTTTAAATGTTGTGCATGGATCACAGTGTTCTGTATGCTCTTTTATATTTTGTTGACCCCCATTCTTTACCCAAAAGAAAACCTTTATACTAAAGTGTTCTTGGTCATGGAATGAATTATCTTTTTTTTTTCTTTACCACAGGGGAACCCTTGAAAAATCTTTGACCTTTATTACAGTGGCAGCCTGCGGCCACCATTGTTTTGCTCATCTCATTCTCATCTGACAGGCCTGTAACCCCCTCCTGCTGTCTTTTTCCTGGCGGCTGTGATCTGTCCGTCCTCGCAGGCTTCATCTGCCAGTAGGGAGCATGCACATGCTCCCTTCTGCCCTTAAAATGTCTGTGCATGCACCCTTATCTTGACTTGTCAATGGCTTCCAACCCTGGGGTGGGAGGGTGCCTGAGCAATAGGTTGTCTAGCTTGCTGGTTCCCTACAAAGGTGTGCTGTATTCTGTTGTCTGACTGTGTACATGCTTTCGGCTCTTTTTACTGGATTTGGACCCTCCACTGCCTGATCTGACCTGTGTCTGAACTCTGTATTGGCTCTTCGCTGCCTCCCTGACCTTGGGACATTTACTGTATAACTCCGGAGCAGAGTGTAAGCTCTGTGCATTCACACCCAGTAAATCTTGTATATTTTTTATATCTATTCTAGTTCCTTGTCTACTTGCTTCTTGTCTGTGTAGTTTGGTGTGTGTGAGTATTCTGGTCCAGTCCTTGCTTCTGAAACTTGTGTTTTGTAGGTAGTTTTCTGTTTGTTTGCATCTGTCTTCTGCTGTTGCTATGATCAAGATTTTCAATAAGGATGTCCGTAGGGACACTGAGGATGAGTGTTTGTGTTAGGGCTAGTGTACAGGGATAGATCTAGTGAAAGATTCAAGGAGAATTAGGGTTAGTTGTCTGTTTGTTGATCTCTGGTTATCATTATCTCTTTGTTCCATTACTTGACTCTCATCAACATTATCCATTTGGGAAATCATCCATTACCAACACCATACGGTTAATGTCATCTATTGGTGAGCGCCAAGTTTAATAGTTTTTTTACACTTTGGTTACCTGCTATTGTCCATGCAGCTGTCAGGCTGTTACATAATTTTGCTCTACTGAAAGTCCTAGTGGGTATCAGAGCACTGGCACACACTATTATTACCCAGAAAGGACAACTGCTATAGGTGAATTCTAGTTCTGATGTATAGTGTCCAGCTGGCATTGTTCCATATCCATTACCCAACTGACCATAAATCTATATGCCTTTACATCCCTCTAGTACCTACACTTTAGCCCCATTAAATAGTTTGAACTAGAACAGAGATTGTGAGTCAGAACCTCGTGCCCAACATCAATGTCTGTCCTCACAAATGGTCCTCTGTATGAATGGGCAAAAATTCCCACAGACACACTCCTAGATTTTGCAGAAAGTCTTCCAATAAGAGTGGAAGCAAGTTTATCTGCAAAGAGGGGACAAACTCCATATTAATGCCTATCAATTCAGAATGAAATGTCAAAAGCTTCTGCAGCTATAACGTATAGGTGTAACAGTACTTTTGACCATGAGCACAGAAGTTTGGACCTTAAAGCAGTGTTGCAAACATTTAATAAAGGCAATAGCACAATAGTTCTTAGTGAGTAGTGCACTTACTGTGTGTTTCATTACGTGTATCCTTCTTTGAACCCTTTTGATTCATATGCATATGATAATACCTAATTTTAAAAAGGGAAAGGAAGTGAAGATTCTCATTATAGATGCAGAGTCTAGCACTTGGAAAGGGAGGGACTGCAGCACCAGCAACTTGGCCAGGAGCACGTGCAGCTTTTGCGCTGGTGGATGGATGCACGGCATGTGCATACTGTGTCTCTTGGCAATCGCTTCGGTGATCAATTGCTGACAGAATGACTGACGAGCAGGACCGGTTCTATAATAAGGCAGACCAAGCGGCTGCCTTAGGGCGCAGAGAAGGGGGGTGGGGGGAAATGATTTTTTTTTTTAAATCACTTGCGGCGATTTGCGCACCCACCCCAGCCTGCATGTGCCATGCGGCCCTGGTCCTCACTCACAGAGCGGCAGCACAGCAACACGGTCACGGGGGCACTCAGGGGGTGTGTGACAGCCGAGTGGCTCTGCAGCAGGCAGCAGCAGGGACTGGAGCAGCTGTTGGTGACTGTGACTCACACAGCCAGCCCAGGCCAGCCCAGACAGATTGTCGACTGCCGTAGGGTAGGTGGTAGGTGATGAGCGCAGAGCACATATTGTTTATAATTATTACACAACATTAATGGGGGGGGGGTCACAGGTAACATGATGGGAGGGGGGAAAAAATCAAATGTCTGTAGTCTGTGCCATGGAGGGGAAGAGATGTGACATGGTGGGGATGATGTGCCATGGGGGGGGGGGGAGGGGGGAGAGAAGTGTGTCTGATCATGGGGGGGGGGGGGCACCAAAATGTAGCTTCGCTTGTGTTGGCAAAAATCCTCACACCGGCCCTGCTGACGAGGAGTAGGAGGAGCAGGAGCATCAGGACCAGCAGATGATGGGAAGGACAGACAGCTTCCTTCGGCTGAGGTGGTGTAGCCTTGACTACATGAAATTGGGTGCGTGCCACTGTGTGATGAAGCAGTTGCTGCGGCAGGCTGGACCACCACATCAGAGCCACAGTTTTCCCAGGCTGCTTAACACTGCATATGTTGACGTGGGGCCATGGTGCCTACATTGGCACTCTGGCCATGCATTACTTTCTGTCCACAAATCCGGCAAATGGCCATGTTCACCTCCTCTGGCGGCCTAAAAAAAACTGCCACACTGCCAAGTATGGCATTTTCCCACCAACACTCCGCACTGACTACCTGCTACCACTGCCTCCGTGAACCCCTGCACCGCTACTTTCCGGGCCGGTAGGCTCCTGCGAAGCGTGTGGTCTATCCTGGGCACGTTTGGCTCCCGACCTCCCACTGCTGCCACCCTGCTGACTCGCAGCTATGCTACCACCCTGCTGACACAACCGTTGCCTCACTCGCAAGCTGCCACTCTCTTCTCCTGATGATGAAGCCCCTTATTCACCTGGCTCCCAAGTGAGATTGGCATCATCATCATCCGCTACTGTCTGCACGTTACTGATGTCCCCCTCAACTGTCTCAGGGCCAGGAGCCTGACCGCTCGCAACACCTGCTCCCACGTGACTCTCCTCATCACTACTTATTCGCCTACAGGAAGAAGCGGCGGATGTCTCCTCCAGATCTTAACTGGGCAGTAGCTGCTAGTAGCTCGTCTTTGCTGAAAAGTGGATATAATACTACTCACGGTGAGGGAACTGAAAATGACAGAGGCAGGTTGAGGACAGGTGGGGGCACAGGGCCTGCTCCCGGGCCATGCCAACTAAGCGTCGTGTCAGTGGAACCCATGGACTTTTGGCTGGGGGTGTCTGATGTCACTTGCCACGAACTCGAAGACCGAGTCAACTATTTAAGCACTGCTGGGTTGCTGGTCAAGACACAACAGCTAGATGAAACCGGGAGCTCAGGCTTCTCGCTGTGACTCCTGCTGCCACCAACCCCCCCCCCCCCTTCTTCTGCTGCCTGCGACAGAAACATTTTGGCCACTACTCTTTCCCTTTGAAGGGCCTGTCACCTGTCTGTCTGACATACTGTATAATAAAATAATTAAATTAAAATTAAAATAATACCCCCCAAAAAAGACTGTAGTACAATGTTACATCACCGCTCAATGGCAATTAACACATACATTTTTTTGATTAATAAACTCCCTCCCCCCACCACCAAAAAAAAAACTAAAAAAAAATTCACCACAGAATTGCGACATATTAAGACATATTCTTCTTCCTATAACTACACCCCAAAAAAAGAAATATAACAATCACAATTCACTGCAGAATGGTTGATGGGACGTACATATATTTTCTTTTTCTACACCACATGTAAAATCAACGCAGAACGGCTAATAGGACGTACGTATCTGTCCTATTAATACACCCCTTAAATGGCTGCAGTACAATGTAACTTCACCGCTGAGCAGCAATTATGACATATTTTTTTCCCTTTTTTTCCCTATTAATACACCCCCCCAAAAAAATGAAACAATGTTAAATCAAATCAGAACTGCTAATGGGACATAAATATCTTTCCTATTAATACACAGTATATGTAACTTTACTGCTGAACAGCAATTATGACATATATCTTTTTTGTTTCCTAATAATAACCCCCCCCCCCCCCAAAAAAAAAAAAAGTAAAACAATGTAAATTTAACGCAGAAAGGCTAATAGGAGGTACATATCTTTACTATTAATACACCTCATAAATGCCTGTATCACGGACCTTCTACCCCAATCACAAGCAAGGTTTGCTGGAATTAGTGATGTATAATATAGTGCAAACCTAAAAGCAATTTGGATCCCCAATAAGTGCAGCAAAGTGTAATAGAATCACTCCTATTGCACCCTGTTCTCCCTTTATAGTGTAGATAATGCCTTCCTATCCTTTTGTAACGCCCCGTAAGGTGCGCATTACCACCTTTTGCGCCCCCCCACTATCCTTAATGGTGTACCCTGTATCATCACGTGTATTTATCACTCGGCCCTGCACAATGTGTAAATGTATTTATGATTTGGTAATGGTTTAACATGTAATGTGCCTGGTTTACCAGCAGATGACGGCACATTTGGCAGAGCTGTGTTAGCTAGAATGGAGCCCTTCTTCCATTCTAGCCCCTTCTCTAGAGAGGGAGGAGTTGAGTTAGTTTCAAGGTCAGTCTAGAGGACTCCCTGTAAGGGGAAGCAGCAGGCCTCATCCCTGCTGGATGAGCCTGCAAAAGTGAGTGTTTCACAAGCCAGGAGGAATGGTTCCCTGGACAAGGTACAGATCAAGATAAAGATAGAGTCAGACAAAGAGAGAAGTTGAAGCTGAAAGCAGCAAGAGTGAACATTCCTATTTAACCCAGCCAACATAGCAGAGCTGAAAGAGTTCAGATGTAGCAGGCTGAGAGTGTTTGCGTGCCAGAACTTCACGCCAAAGCTTGCTGGTAACCAAGCTACAGTTGGAAGATTGTTCCCTGATGGAAGTTTATTCAAGTAAAGCTGTTAACTGCTTCGATACCAGTCTGGACTCCATTTATTAAACCAATTCCTCAACTATTTACCCTATTTTCACTGCTGCGGACGACCACACTTGGGGTTCAGGATATCCAGGTAGGAGCATCATGACAAGTGCAGAAGCCGCACCAAAAGGGACACTATAGGCCACCCTCCCACCATTCCTACACCTGGGTTCCACCATCACCTTTGTCCCTCATTGCCGAAATGCAACTGGCGTCACGACAAAAACTCTACAAACTCACATAACACTTGTAGAAGAGACCCCAAGCGGGGGACCTGCCCACTGAACTTTCCCTACACCTTGACTAATCTTTCCCTGAACTTGTAAATCGTTTTTTCAGCACAATTAAGTTTTTCCTAGCACTGTCCCTAGCGCCTGCTGACTTCTCTCCCTGCACTAAGCACACTGGAAAATGGCAGAATCCAAAATGGCTATTTATAGGGCTGTGACATCACAGGGCTGGCTGGCCATTGATTGGCTGCATGCATGACATTGTGGGTGATCCCTCGTTCCCAGAATTCTTTGCTCCATGTCCTAACACGTTCAGCAGCCATTTTAGAAAAAAATGTGATTCGTTACCACGAAGCGTGAGGAAATTTGGATTTGGTGCGAATTCCTGAAATTCGGATGAATTCCACTTCATCAACTTCGATTCGCTCACATCTAATTCTCATGATCTGGACTATAATGACTGCACAAATAAAATATTCTTTGCCATCAATAATGATGATACATTCGGCATCTTGCAGTACAAACTATCTCTGGAGTATGAACATATTGATTTGATAATTTAAAAAAATGAATGAATATGTTCCAAGTATAAGACCTTAACAAAATGTTGGGATACAAGGGAATAATTATAGGAGTGAGCTCATTTGTAAAGTCAGTTGCTTTTGAGATATGGGTTAGGCATGTACTGAATATTTGTACCATTAATTTGCAGCAATTGTGGTCTCTTTATTGCAAACTACAAACATCTGGATATTTATTAATGATATTTACAAGCATATTTTACTTACTATACTGTAAAGAGGTATCAGGTTGATGTTTCATTGCGTTGACTACACATTTATGTTTTATGACACCGGGTATTGTATAATATATGTATAATATCATAAAGTAAACTGGAAACCTACATTGCAGTACACAGAGATACAAGTAACACTAGAGGTATTGGGTAGGACTGACCTCAGAGTACTAGAGCATACTCTGCAGAAGAAGACAACCCCTTTTAGAGCTGACTTTGGAAACAATCACTTGCTACTAGGATCTATTTCTTATGACATGATTCACAAATAACCTATTAGATTTTTATTGATGATATGACCTATGTGTACAGTGATAACAAAGTTTAATATATGTTATAGTATACGTAGTTGGATGATGAACCCTTCCTCTGCTGGTCCTGAGGAACTAAAACTCCAGAAAACATCTATAAAGAAGACTGCCCTCATGGCCCAGGATCTAAACTGCTCTTCTTTGTACTAAATTCCTGAATATGACTACATTGACACAAATGAGAAAAATGGCGATCCAGCTCTCCCTGACGCCATACTGATACCACAGGTCACACCGTTAAGGAAGGTCCACTCAGACCGAAACGTTCTGTGATTTATTGTGGAATATTAATTATAAATATGTCTGGATCAGAAACCCTTTTGATGTCTTTGTAAAGAAAATAAATGATATCCTTATTGGCAATATATCACTGGAGTGCAGCAATCTTTCTTTACTTGATTTTTAGAACCAAATGCAGTCAAAGGGGCTATTCACATGGCGATTTTTTTTATAGGACATGAAATCAATGGGCTTATTTTTAACGCCTTTTTAGACAGGAGTGCACCATCTAACGGCCGTTCAAAAAGGCATGCACTAGGTAAAAACAAGTCTATCAAGGGCTAAAATAATAGAATAAAAAAACTCATCTACTTGCACTCGCAGGACACTCACTCCCCACTGAATGCAGCAGGACCCGTGCTTCCAGTGTGATGCAAGTGAATGAGGGGAGTACTCTATTTTTTATTTTTACACAAAAAGAACGGGACATTCTTTTTACTGGGAGCCACTACTGAGGATATTGCTGGGGGCCTCCATGGGAGCATTAATCATACTGGGGACACTATTGATGGGGATTTGATGTCTAGGTTACATTATGGGGAGAATTATATATACTGAGGACACGGCAGGGGTTGAGGTTAAAAATATAATGGCCATTATTAACGGGTGCAAAATGGCTGTTAGAAACAGCCAGAAAATGGACACAAAACTAGTTGAAAAATGGCCATGAATCTGTTTTTTTTCATGGCCATTCTTTTTACTGTTGTGTGAATGTAGCCCTATATATTTTGAGGAATATACATTATATTGGATTGTTTTACTTCTACATTTGCACAAGTTTCCTTTGGGGTCTCTGAATTTGGCTACAGTAACTGATATGAATGGAGGCAATCTCTGTACAGCACTGTAGAATATGTTGGTGCTAAATAAGTATTGGATAATAAAGAGACATTTGCACTGCGCTGATGGAGAAATGTTGCTGCTGACCTGTATGACGAACTTAACCTGTGCTCCATAGATAAAGTTCCCCAAGAGGCTAAAAAAGCTATTATGTTGGGCCCTTTGGGTCATTTGTAATCCATATTCCCTTTAATTAGCAGATGTGGTAAAATGATCTTATTTCATACGATTAATAAGGCAGATGTATCGGCAGTGGAAGCAGGTTGCGCTAATATCAAAATTCAGATGAGATATTTGTCCTGGAAAAGTAAAAGTACACAAAAGCCAATCATCTGTCCGTCCTGAATTACTCCCCATGGTTTCCAAGGATAAGAAATAAATGGTGTTTTTTGGATCGGGAAGTACCTGATGTCCTCAGAAACCCTGCTACCGTATTACAATAATTTATAATGAATAACTGAAAATCCATGGATAATTGTATGGTTATAGTTAGAGATGAGCGAATTTCTCAAAAATTCGATTCGGCCAGTTTGCCGAATATTTCGAAAAAATTCAGTTAGATCCGAATTTATTTGTGGCGAATCATGTTAAAAAAAACGCTATTTCCTGGCTGCAGAGAGCCTTTATAGTGGTGTAGAACACTGTGCCTTGCAGTAACATGCATAGGGAGTCTGCTGTGGTAGTGAAATAATACTGTGAGTCAGTATGACATGCAGATGACAGGCAGTTTCGGGGCCAAAACTGACCATATAACTCAAGTGTGAACTCAGCCTTACAGGTCAATGTAAGCATCAAGAAGAAGCGCACTCCTTTTACACCATCGGCAGCTGATTCCACACAGATGTCTACAGAACCTGTTCTATTAAATGCTTATACAATTAGAGCCCCCCAACAGAGTGGAGAGGGTGTCAGCAGTAAGTTTGTGTTGACGTTACTGATTATTTTGCCCTTCCTCTGATCCGTCAGAACAATAACCCCCAAAAAACGGATTCTGTCTGTGGAGCATCCGCCTTCACTCGGTCAGCATTTGGTCAGTAATCCATCAGTATTGCTAAAGCCAAAAAAAATAGGAGTGGAAACAAAACAGAGATGACACGTGAATGAAATATTTCCATGTCTTCTGTGTTTTGTACCCACTCCTGCTTTTGGCTACCAAATCATAAGCCAATTCTGATGCAAAATAGGGACCATGTCATGCAGGCCTTACAGCTGTTACATAGACAGCATCGGTTGTGTGTCTAATTTTTCCTTCCTTCTGACAGATAAGAAAGGTAAAATAAATGATGATGTCAGCCAGGGCGAAAGGCAAAATAATGGCCCAGTCATGAAGTGGGGAGGGTGGGAACAGAATGAGAAGTCTACAGAGTGGCCCTATTACATAGAGGTGAGGTAAAATCAGCATAAGGAGACCACAGAGTGGCCCAACGACAGTATGCAGGTGGCAGCAGCATCAGGAGGCCACAGAGTGGCACAATGACAGAGTGGGGAGGTGGCAGCAGCAGCATCAGGAGGAGGCCACAGGGTGGCAAAATAACAGTGTGGAGGTGGCAGCAGCAGCATCAGGAGACCACAGAGTGGCAAGGTGACATAGTGTGGAGGTGGCAGCAGTAACAGGAGACCACATAGGGGCAAGGTGACATAGTGTGGAGGTGGCAGCAGCATCAGGAGACCACAGGGTGGCAATTTTACATAGTGTGGAGGTGGCAGCAGCATCAGGAGACCACAGAGTGACCCAGTGACAGAGTGGGGAGGTGGGTGGCAATACTAGTACCAGCTGAAGATGGTGGGTGAAAGAAGGAGCACTTGGCATCAGTTGTGTGGCGTCAGGAGGGTGGCAGCATCAGAATGGTAGCTGAGGCAGGAAGCCAGAAGAAACCAGTCTCTTTTGTCAAAGTGTTGGTGTGGCACCATGGATGATCTAGTCTGATGCATCAGGCATTGGTGGGTGGAAATCCTGGCTGATCCACGCCTGATTCATCTTGACAAAGGTCAGTTTCTCCACATTTTGGGTGGACAGGCGAGTTCTTTTTGGGGTAACTATGGCCCCCGCCACACTAAACACCTGCTCTGATGCCACACTACTGGCCGGGCAGGACAGCTTTTCCAGGGCAAACTCGGCCAGTTGCAGCCACAAATCAAGTTTGACTGCCCAGTAGAACAGCGGATCTTCATTGTGGGGTTACAGGGTGCTGTCCAAGTATGCCACCACCTTCTGGTTAAGGTCCTGCTCCAGGTCTAGCTGCTGCGGCTGGTGAGTAGTTTCTTCTCTATAGTGTATACAGGTTTGGGAGGCACTCAGTATATGTGGGGTAGTGTAGATTGATGACAAAATGCAAATTAATATTGGCAATTTATTATATTGGCAGTGCCAGTAAAATATTGAGAATATTGGAAATATGGTCAGTCAAATTTAATAGGAGAAGGTGTTATGATATGTTTTAGTTGATTAACTAAATATACAAAAATGGGGTCAGTCAGCACGTACCTGAAAGCAGGTGCACGTAGCGAAATATACATACAAACACAGTAAAAATGCAACAGCACTCTGCAACCAGCACTCTGCCGTGCGTATATGCTGGAAAAGTGAGGCGTCAGTGTACATTTTGATCAAAAGGTAATAAGCCACTCGCCGCTCCAAGGCCGCCTCAATGAATGGTCCTAATGCTAAATCCTACCTGCTATGGGCCATGACAGCCACATTAAATCTAGGGAGTACAGGCCCAGCATGCATGCTGGATCCACCTTGCTTAGTAACCCTGTTTGATGCCATAACAGCCTCCATTAGATCCAAGGATGCAGGTACCAACATGCACACTGAGCCCACCATGTCCTCCTCCTGGAGCCAAAATGGCTACTAGTAGGGGAAAGCTCAGCTTTATACTTACTCTAATTAAAACCAGCCTCTAGGGCAGATGAACTGGTCAGGTGTGCACAACTAACTGGAGGCTGCCATACCTCCAATACATACTACACAAAAAGGGGGTCAGTCGGCACATACCTGAAAGCAGGTGCACGTAGCAAAATATACATACAAACACAGAAAAAATGCAACAGCACTCTGCAACCGGCACTCTGCCCTGCCTATATGCTGGAAAAGTGAGGCGTCAGTGTACATTTTGATCAAAAGGCAATAAGCCACTCGCTGCACCAAGACCACCTCAATGAGTGGTCCTAACGCTATATCCTACCTGTTATGGGCCATGACAGCCACATAAAATCCAGGGAGTGCAGGCCCAGCATGCATGCTGGATCCACCTTGCTTAGTAACCCTGTTTGGTGCCATAACAGCCTCCATTAGATGCGGGGATGCAGGTACCAACATGCATGCTGAGCCCACCATGTCCTCCTCCTGGAGCCAAAATGGCTACTAGTAGGGAAAAACTCAGCTTTATACTTACTCTGATTAAAACCAGGCTGGTTGTATGTATTGGAGGTGTGGCAGCCTCCAGTTAGTCGTGCACACCTGACCAGTTCATCTGCCCTAGACGCTGGTTTTAATCAGAGTAAGTATAAAGCTGAGCTTTCCCCTACTAGTAGCCATTTTGGCTCCAGGAGGAGGACATGGTGGGCTCAGCGTGCATGTTGGTACCTGCATCCCTGGATCTAATGGAGGCTGTTATGGCACCAAACAGGGTTACTAAGCAAGGTGGATCCAGCATGCATGCTGGGCCAGCACTCCCTGGATTTTATTTGGCTGTCATGGCCCATAACAGGTAGGATTTAGCGTTAGGACCACTCATTGAGGCGGCCTTGGTGTGGCGAGTGGCTTATTACCTTTTGATCAAAATGTACACTGATGCCTCACTTTACCAGCATATAGGCAGGGCAGAGTGCTGGTTGCAGAGTGCTGTTGCATTTTTTCTGTGTTTGTATGAACTAAATATGGATCCATAAAAATAAAATAAAAGAAATATGAAAGTATTTTTATATGAATAATTCCTAAAAAAAATAGAAAAAAAATAAATAACATTTTTGAAAAAAATGTAAAAAATCAAAATGTTAAAAAAAATTGTTAAAAAATTTATGTAAAAATCACACACAGTGGTATAGGATTGGAGTCACTATATCCTCACTATGGCTGGCGGTATTAATAATGCTTGAGATTATTGCACTGTTTACTAAATGCTGCTTACAGTTAAAAATATCCTATATATTAGCAGCGTTTAGCTCCATAAAACAGAGTGCATGCTATGGTAATTGGAACATATATAGATGTAGATAGTAGAGTATCATTGACATTACTGGTCCAGATGTCCGCGCGAGTAGCAGTAGCGTTTACCTGGCCGGGCTCTACTTGCTCTTGACATGCCGTTCCATGTGAGCGGGAGCTTTGGCGGGATGTTTGTTCTTCCAGAAAGGACCTTGTTATTGAATAGTTGAGATGTTAGGTGAAGCCACCGGGCTCGTGTACGATTTTCGGTCCATATCCAGGGGCCGCCTGAGATCGTGGAAAGCCAAAATACCGCCTGAGATCATGGAAAGCCAAAATACTGCAGTATTTTGGCTTTCCACGATCTCAGGCGGCCCCTGGATATAGACCAGACAATGTACAAGAGCCCAGCGGCTTCACCTAACATCTCAGCTGTTCAATACCAAGGTCCTTTCTGAAAGTTAGGATATAGTGACTCCAATCCTATACCACTGTGTCTGATTTTTACAACAATTTTTTAACATTTTGATTTTTTATTTTTCAAAAAATGTTTTTCTATTTCTTTGGTATTATTCATATAAAAATACTTTCATATTTCTTTTATTTTTACAGATCTATATTTATGTTTTAGTTGATGAACTATCATAACACCTTCTCTAATTAAATTTGACTGACCATATTTCCAATATTCTTAATATTTTACACTACCCCAGATATACTGAGTGCCTCCCAAACCTGTATACACTATAATTCATTTTCTTTCTGCGGCATTACGTTGAGTCGCTGGGTAGAGCACCTAGCCAAAAGTCTCCAGTTTGGTGAAGCCACTGATCCAATTCATTGTAGTTTATTCACTAGGCGGGTGATGAATGCTACTAATCAGCGACTCTAGACTCAAGTTGCTGCAAGGGTTCAGCGAACACCTGGAAGTTCGGGTTTGCCGGGTTCGGCCGAACTTTGCCGCAAACTTCGAGTTCAGGACCCGCACTTGACCCGAACTTGACCCCGAACCCCATTGAAGTTAATGGGGACCCAAACTTTGGGGCACTAAAATAGCTCTAAATAAGTCATAGAAAGGGCTAAAGGGCTGCAAAAGGAAGCAAAATAGGGGTAAGAGCAGGACAATTGCCCTGCAATCAAATGTGGATAGGGAAATTACTTAAAATAACATAAGATATAAAAAAAAAGTAAAAAATAATGATCTTGAACTAGGAGGCGGAGGTCAAAGGGGAGTAGGAGGTTGAGGAGGCGGTAGACGTGGTGGTTTAGGTGAAAGCGGTGGTGGAGGAAGAGGAGGTAGCAACACTGTTTTTGTATTTTTTTTTTCCTTTATTCATTCATTCATTTATTTATTTTTTATTTATTTTTTATAAATTTGGGAAAACCCCAAAATATTAGGAAATAGAAAAGAAAATTCAAAAAGAAAGTGCGCTGGAGTATAACAATGGCTGGGTGAGGACGGTATACTTGTCTATTCTGCGCAAGGTACAGATATGTCCTGTGGGATCCTTGCCTGGTTCATTTGAATGAATGTGAGCTTGTCCAGTGGATGATGCGGCGGGCTTCCTGCTGTAGAGACTTAGCAGGGAGCGGGCCAGAGTTTTACCTGAGAGCGGGGCCGCATCTCGGGATTGGCGTGCCGGTCTCATCCAGAGTGAAGGGTTAAATAGAATAAGCCATATGGTATGTATGGATGACAGGATGGTGGGTGAGATCATGCTAGAGGGGGGATATTTTTAATGTAACCTTATTTCCATATATAGGAAGGTCTCCGTCTGTTACAATGGAATGTGAAACACAGCTATCTCTTGTTATGTATGTATGTACTATATAAGGTGGACACTGTATAAGAATAAACCAGAGTTGTTTTTGAAGGTCACTGGCTTGGTGATTCTTTCTGACACAGCTCTCCAGACGTCTGCCTCACGGGATGAAGGAAGAACCAGGCTGCAGAAATACACTAACTCTTTCAGCTGGGGGCTCGTCCGGGATAGAATACAGACACGCTTCGGTGAGTCCGGGAGCATCCTGCCTATCTTTTTTTCTTTTTAAGGATTGTGGACTTCCGATGCTTTCCGAAGACTATCTGTTATTTCTATTTTAACCCAATTTAGACACACTGAAAGGAATAGTATCTATCTTTTGGCAAGATAGAGGTCGGCTTTAGGCAAGCTGGACTGTAAATAGGGAACCTATCTTTTGGCAAGGTAGGCGGCCTGCTTTTGGCAAGCAGGACTGTAAATAGTGACTCTATCTTTAGGTAAGATGGACAGTCGGTCTTCAGGCAAGATAAACTGTAAATAGTCTCTAGCCCTATGAGATAAATTCTCTAGGTAAGAATTTAAAAGAGGAATTCTTTTGGCAAGAATTCAAACATTGTCTGCACCCTGGTTTTTCTTATCCCTATCCCTATCGCTTCTTATCTGTCGCATTCTTACTTTCTCTTCTATGTTATTATGTTATGATGCATTAAGTAATTTTATTTTATGCTGAAGGTAAGCAGCAAATGATACTGTGAAAATTGTTTTATTTCTGCTGAAGGTAAGCAGCAAATGATACTGTGAAAACTGTACTAACTTTATTGTGTGTCTCCTGGAAAACCGTAAGACGCCCCACCACTCTGGCTAGGGGAAACCCGCTGACCCAGAAACTGGTGAACGCCAGTGACGGTTTAAAAGGATAATACTAACAGGTAGTTGAGAAGGAAGTTGAGCATAGACATACGTCCTTTCCATCCAGTTGACAAGTATTGTCAGAACTTTCACAGTTCAGTACAGCCAGTCCTGGGGAGAGTTCTGCTCCGCCTCCGTCTCAATTAAATTATAAGAAATGGGTGCAAAGCAAGGAAAGGTCTCTCCACCCCTTTCTTATGTAGGAGAAACATGTAAGGATTATGTAGCCCGGGTCTGTGGGACTAATCATTATTTAGTTACTCCCTGGGTGGATAATATGGCAGGATGGACAGAGGGATGAAGAGTATACATTTGTTTCCTCGGATAGGGACTGATGACACCTTCCATATGGACATGGTGAAAGAATATGTCCGTGATCAACTCTGAGCCCGGACATTCTCTGTAAACTGCTTGTCACCTTATCTCAAGTGCTAGCCGAGCTATGTGTTTATGCAGCGCGGGGTGGGAAGAGAGGGGGGCACACAGCTGCGTATGTCAGGAGTGACATATGGACTGTAGGAGCATGCTTGAGCAAATTTAGTAAGATAATATTAATAAGATTGTTAAACACTGCCGCAGCCCCAGAATAATACCCCTCGTTTTCCCGTAGCCAGGGGGACAGTATCCCAGCATTCACTCTCATTAAAAACCACTATAAGGAATCACCACTGATTGTGTTAACCATAGAGGGACGTCCTCTCCCTTTTCTTGTGGATTCTGGTGCTACTTGTAGTACTATATGTGAGGATTATTATAGTGGTCCAAGAGAGAATACTGAGCCCTCTGTGGGAATTAATGGGATACTGACCAGATCTTACAAAACTCCTCCTCTCTCGATCCAACATCCATACAAGCACCAGTCAATGTTCACACACAGGTTTAGGATCATTCCAAATTGTCCTGTGAATTTATTAGGGAGGGATTTGTTTGTTCTGTTACAGTTGCAGTTAGGGGTTAGCAAGACGGGACACTTACATGTCACATCCTCAGTTTTGCCCATTCATGTACCGGAGGGTAATTGTTTTTTATATTTGGAGTGCCAACCTCAGGATCCGCTACTTGATTTGGTTCCTCCTGAGGTTTGGGCAACTACTGACCAAGCTGTTGGCCTTATCTCTTGTACACCAAATAAGACAATGCTTAAGCCCGGTGCTGCACCTCTTAATATTAAACAATACCCCCTTTCCCCAGAAAAAAAAAAGGGGATAGAGTCTATGTTGAGGGAATTCCTAGAGGCAGGGGTTATTGAGGAAATTATTTCCCCCTATAATATACCCATCAACCTAGTGAGAAAGGCTAATAATACCTTTAGGTTTGTCCAGGATCTTAGGGCAGTAAATGCACAGATCATACCCATAGCCCCTGTGGTTCCAGACGTACCATCTCTGCTATCAGCTATTCCTGCCCATGCAGAGTTTTTCTCTGTTGTTGATTTAAAGAATGCATTTTTTTCTGTCCCAGTGGACGGAGAGACACGGCCACTTTTTGCATTCACATTCAAATTTCGCCAGTATACGAGTATACTTGGTGTAGAATGCCTCAGGGTTATGTAGACCCCAGTAGTTTACTCCATTGTCCTCCAAGTTACACTGCGCCCTTGGACTGCCCCTCATGGTTCTGTCCTTCTTCAATATGTGGATGATCTCCTCATATGTAGTTCTACTCGGGAGGCTTGCCAGGCAGACTGTGTTAGTCTCTTACTGTGGTTATGTGAATGTGGTCACAAAGTTTCTAGGAAGAAATTACAATGGTGTAGGGAAAGTGTTGAGTATTTGGGCTTTGTTCTCAGTAAAGGTGAGAGGAAAATCAGCCATGCCAGAATTACTGCCGTACTGGGTCTGCCCCGCCCACTAACCAAGAAAGACATGTTGACCTTTCTTGGCATGATTGGTTACTGCCGCCAATGGATTGCTGATTGTTCCTACTATGATAATATTCTGAGACAAGCCACTAATACTGATATGCCTGATTTCATTAAATGATCTGATGAAATGTTACAAGCTTTTAGTCATTTGAAATGTTCCATAGTTTCAAGTCCTGGTTTGGGCCTACCCGACTATGGCGTGATGTTTCACTTGTTTGCCAGGGACAATTGTAAAACCATGGCGGGAGTCCTGGCGCAGGATCATGGAGGCAAATTCCACCCTGTTGCCTTTTTCTCAAAGTTGGTTCAGGGCATGCCTGCGTGTCTCAGGAGTTTGGCAGCCTGTGCTATGGTCGCTGAGATGGCTACGCCTATCACCCTAGGTCATCCCACCACTCTGCATACCTCACACAATGTTCAGGCCCTGTTGAAGAACATACATACACAACATATGTCAGCACAAAGACTAAGTGGATATGAAGTTTTGTTGCCATCTAATCCTCAACTTCATATCAAATACTCAGCACCCACATTCGGTCCCATGGCTATACTGAATGCCCTACTTGGATACAAAAGAGAGCAGGATGATTTGCCTCCTCCCCATGTATGTACTGAACTTATACATGACTATACCTCACCTAGGCCTGACATACAATCCACACCCATTGAAGGAGCACCTGATATTTTTGTGGATGGATCCTGTTCCCGCCCTAATGACAACACCTATCATGCAGGATACGCTGTAGTTCAACTCCCTGATGTTATTCTAGAATCGAATCCTATACCTTTTCAGTCAGCCCAAGCAGCTGAACTGATTTCCCTCACTAAGGCTTGTTGTCTTTTTAAGGGGAGAGATGTAAATATCTACTCTGATTCCAAATACGCCTTTGGGGTTGTCCATGATCATGGGGTAATTTGGCTGAGAAGAGGCTTCATAGCTGCAGATGGGAAGAAAATCTCGCATTCCACCCTAGTACATAATCTCCTGACCGCCATCCAATTACCCAGCACGGTTGCTATTATCCATTGTAAGGCACATACTGGTCTCCAAACGCACATAGCAAAAGGGAATGCCCTTGCTGATCAGGCAGCAAAAGAGGCTGCTATTAGAACGGCAGCAACGGTTCAAATGCTCTCCCTAGTTCCAGACATTACCCTTACTGACAATCTATTGCTAAGCCTTCAGGAGTCGGCTACCAGTAGTGACAAGATAGCATGGCAATCGGTAGGTGCAGTACAAGACCCTGATACGGGTCTTATCTGCAAAGAGGGGAAACCATGTATTCCAGTTGCAAGCACCCCGATTTTAATTGCACAATATCATGGTCTTGGCCATAGGGGAGCACAGGCAACCACTGACCTCATTTGGAGAGATTTTTTTATACCAGGTCTTAGATCAAAGGTACAATCTTATCTTTCAAGGTGTATTATATGTCTCAGAAACAACCCAAATAATTCAAAGAAGGCCCAACACCAGCATCTGAATTACCCGACTTCACCATTCACTCACTTACAAATTGACTTCACACATATCCAAAAGACAGGAAGTAAGCAGGAGTATGCCCTTGTAAGTGTGGATATGTTCTCTAGATGGCCGGAGGTTTTTCCTACTACCAATGAAACCACACAAATTGTGGTCAAAATCTTGTTACAAGAAATCATTCCCAGATGGGGGTGTCCTGTCCAAATTAACTCAGATAATGGCCCAGCTTTTGCGTCCAGGGTATGTAAGGAGCTTTCCAAAGCCCTTAGGATTGACTAGAAGTTCCATCTCCCATACCACCCAGAGAGTTCCAGCATAGTAGAAAGGATGAACAGAACAATTAAAGACAAAATAAGGAAAATTACTGGAGGCACATTCACCAATTGGAAAAAGTTCTTGCCTATTGCCCTAGCAGAGATTAGGATGCAGCCTAATAAGAATACGGGGTACTCACCATTTGAGGTCCTAATGGGAAGACCCTTCCCCACCCCTTGGGGTCCAAAGGCCCCTGTGATATAAAAAGGGGATCTAGAAGTAGTACAGGCAGAATATGTGAGGAAACTTGTAGAAACTTTAGATCAAATTAAACGAGATGTTGCTCGTGCCTCTCCTTTCTCTCCACAGTATGTGAGGAAACTTGTAGAAACTTTAGATCAAATTGAACGAGATGTTGCTCGTGCCTCTCCTTTCTCTCCACAGGAACCTACGCATCCTTTCCAACCAGGAGACATGGTGATAGTCCAGCGCCTGGCAAAAGGACGGAAGCAGACTGAGTTCCCGTTTGGACCACCCACCCGAGTGGTAGCAGTTACCAGAACAGCGATTCTCACAGAAGAGGTTTCAATCTGGATTCACGCTAGCAGAGTGAAAAGGGTCCCTGAGGCTTTTTCTCCGGTGACAGACAAAGAGGGTGAAGCAGGTGTGAAATCCCAGAATAAAGAGGGGAGCTCAGAAGAAGCTTCCCTGAAAAGTGCCTTGCCACAGGCTGAAGATGATGACCCCACAATACTCTGGGAGATTTGTTTGTCTGCTAATAATTATTAATCTTTGTGTTTCCTTGCCAGTCTGGCTTATTACTACATGTATTTATCACCCAGAGGAGCTGAGTTTCCTCTGCGGTGCACCAAATAATCAGTTGATACATAAAAGAGCACAGGAGCAAGATCCCTTTGCTCCTGGCCCCCTTTATTCTGAACAGAATAGTATAGTTAGGATGGCAAATGCCCTAAATGTAAGTTCATTGTGCCTTAAAGACTTACGGAGCCCACGGGATCTTATTCAAACATGTGTTATTGCTGTGCCTACACCCGATGAATCCCTCCTTGGAGTCTGGTCGAAGGCAAACAATACACAATCTTTTATTCCCTTGTATGACTTCTGTGGAGAGTGTCGGAAATTAGGAAATAGCAGGGATAATATTAGAATACTGACTATTAATGTGACTGTAGCAGAGACTTGTTTTACCTTTTCCCAGGATATGACTTTATATTGTGATAATGGAGCCAAAAAAGGGAATTACCTAGGAATAGTGTATATGATTATATTGACGACATCTGTAAAAAGAATAGTAGGCTTGCTAGCTCCCTAGACAATTCCATGAGTTGTAATAAGACCATAGTGACTCCCAGTTTTATATATAATATAATGCTCCCTAAGGGATGGTTTTTGTCTTGTGGTAACAGCACCTACAATTACATTCCTGCTAATGTTATTGGAGGTCCCTGTGCATTATCCAGGCTGACTTTGGCCCTACCCAGTCAACCCCCTAGCAGGATAGCTTACAGATCGATTACCAAGACTCTATCAGACAACTGTAACTCTACTTTACCCCTCCTCAGCCGTACAGAATATATCAGTTTGGGCGCTTCTATATTAGGAGTGCCTAGACTGGCTATATATAATGCTCGTACTATAAATTCTATTGCATGTGCCTTGGCTAAATCTCTGAATCACACCTCTACCGCCTTATCAGACATACTTCTAGATCTACAAGGCATAAGAGGAGCGGTGCTAGAAACTAGATTTGCTATGGATTATCTGTTACTTAAACACAATATAGGATGTCAAGATTTTAAAGGAATGTGTTGCTTTAATTTATCTGACCATTCCAGATCAATCCAGTCCCATATTCAAGGGTTGCATGAAATCGCCAATAATATCAAAAAGGATGTTGATTCATCCTCTTGGTGGGACTGGTTATTGAGCTGGCTGCCAGATTTGAGTTGGTTAAGAACATTATTTATCAGTATTATAATTATAATTGCTTTTTTGATTACCATATGTTGTTGCATTCAATGTATTCCGTCACTAATACAGACCTTTGGCGTCATATGTCCAAGACCCACAGATCCTGGACAACCTTATGCTACTTACCTCTCTATGAGAGAAAGAAGATAAGTCATATTCATGACTTAAGAGGGGATTGAAGGGTTAAATAGAATAAGCCATATGGTATGTATGGATGACAGGATGGTCGGTGAGATCATGCTAGAGGGGGGATATTTTTAAAATAACCTTATTTACATATGTAGGAAGGTCTCCGCCTGTTACAATGGAATGTGAAACACAGCTATCTCTTGTTATGTATGTATGTACTATATAAGGTGGACACTGTATAAGAATAAACCAGAGTTGTGTTTGAAGGTCACTGGCTTGGTGATTCTTTCTGACACAGCTCTCCAGACGTCTGCCTCACGGGATGAAGGAAGAACCAGGCTGCAGAAATACACTAACTCTTTCACAGAGGAGTAGTGTGATTTCCAGTTGGGGTTGCCATGGTGATGGTGAGGCCCGGGCAGATATAGCTCCTGTGCTGCGGCTTTCTGATGGGATCTGGCGGCAGTCACATGGGAGAACGGAGAGAAAGGAATGAAACTGCAGTGGCTCTGCCCCCTGTTATGCCGATGGCTGTGGGTGAGAGCCCGGGAGGAGCAGCTAATGGAGATTCCCCTGCTGTACTGAGTGCAGAGATGGTCAGGGGGGAAATGACAGACATGCTGGTGGCGGGCTTGGGCAAACAGCTGAAGAAGATTGTGACCCCACCCCCTCTGGACCAAGAGGCGGGTCTCCTGCATCGGAGTCTGTGGAGGAAGTTAAATGGTGTCAAGGTTCGGGAGAGGATAAGGATGGCCAAAAAGAGACAACCGGAACCTGTACTCACCGGGCAGTGGCAGCCGGGGGTGCGAGGATTGTCCAGGACCAAGAGAAGCGGCGATCAGCGGCTGCTGGTCCCCTCCCCCAGGGACGGCCAGGTGAGCGGACATCTGGGGGGGGGGTTATAGGGTTGTTTAAGGGGTTGATAGGGTTGTTTAAGGGGTTGTTTTAGGGGTTGGCAGCATTGTTGTCGCGGGTGGGGTCAGGGGTAGGGGCTTCATCTGCAGCGGTGTGGGCATCGCTGGTTCCAGCCGGAGTAGAGGGTTCTGTGGCTACTTCGACTACAGGACAAGGGACTGGGGTGCATGTGGGGGTTGTGGCACCTTCAGCGGTCACGGCGCCTGGGACTGCAATACCGACTGCACCCGTGATAATTGGGCCTTTCTTATCTGAAATGGGGTATATCCGTTTTGGTTACATTTTTACTGATATGGCGTTTTTTCTGTTGTTGCAGGGTCTGCCCCGTGCTTAGCCTGGATTTTTGGTCACTGCTACGTGTATTGGGGGACCCAGAGAACGGATGTGTGTAAGAATAGAAGGCAGTTGGGTTTTGAAGCCAGCTAGTTGCAGGTTCATTGGATTGGCCTGCAAGGCCTGTTGTGGGGGCGAGTGCTTCCCGAATTTTGTTTTTATGTGTCGTTGGATCGTCCTCCATATATTGTGGTGTTGTACGCTGGGGAGAACGATTTGGGGATACGTCACTCCAGTGATGTCATTTGATATATTAAGCTGGATTTATTGCGTTTATGGGCCGATTTTCCTTACTTGTTGGTAGTTTGGTCAGAAATAGTGGGGTGCCGGGTGTGGCGGTTTGCAAGATCTCTGGACAAGCTGAATAAAGCATGGGCGAATAAAGCATTAATAGGGAGGTGGGTCGTGTTGTGAGACTCCAGGGTGGATTTGTGGTGCTGCATAAGGATTTAGAGGAGGCGTCTACGCTATTCTTGCAGAAGGATGGTGTTCATCTGAATGAAGTGGGGATTTGTGGTCTTTGGGATTACAAGACGGTTTGGAGATGGCTTTTAAGGTGTGGCGGGAAGAACATAGGTGAGGTGTCACCGATGTTCGTCTGGTGGCAGATAAAAAAGGGGGGGGGGAATCCTAGGAGGCAAAAGTTGGAATAAGTGCATGACTCTTTGGGGCATGCATCTAGGAGGTTGGTGGTGAATTGGAAGCTGGGGCTCCTGTTAAGGCTAATAGCCCTGCAGGGGTATTATTTCGAGGAGTTGGTGCTCTTGGGTCAGTAAGTGCAGCCGAGGGTAAGGTTGGATTATAAGTGCAGGTTTACAGTTTACTTGGATTGCCTTCTAGGATCCCTTCACATGTTGTAGGTGTGTTCTGGAAGTGGAAAAAATTACAGGTTGGATTTGATGTTAGCACATTGTTTATAAGATATGTGCAATTTATGTGATAGGTGCAATTTAAGAACTGTATGGTTAATAAATTTGTCCGCTATGGCCTTTTTACACCAAGTCAAGCCTGCGTATTTTTCTTGGGAATATTATGCAAGGGGTGCTAAGCCGAAGAATCTTCCATCCGAGGAAGTCATAAAAGCAATGGAGCAGGGCACAACAGTAGCAAAATGTGGCTTGACTTAGTTGGAAGGTGTGGGTGGATAGGGTTAATTTTGTTAGTTTGGAAGGGTATGGCAGGGGTGGAGCAAGGGGTGGAGTGGTATTTTGGCACTGGATATTTAAGGCAAGGAGGGGAGGGGCTGTTTAGTCCACTGTAGGAAAGGAGACAGCCGTTCCCACCCACCCCTGTTTTTTGTTAGCATAAAAGGGGTGTTTTTCTGTTTTCGTCAAAGCGAGCAGATAAAAAGGAAGGGGGGGGGGGGGGATCCTGGAAGGCAAAACTTGGAATAGGTGCATGACTCTTTGGGGCTGCTCCTGTTAAGGCTAATAGCCCTGAAGGGGTATAATTTCAAGGAGTTGGTGCTCTTGGGTCAGTGAGTGCAGCCGAGGGTAAGGTTGGATTTAAAGTGGAGGTTTACAGTTTACTTGGATTGCCTTCCAGGATCCCTTCGCATCATGTAGGTGTGTTCTGGGGACAGAAAGTTACAGGTTGGATTTGATGTTAGCACATTGTTTATAAGATATGTGTGCAATTTATGTTAAGGACTGTATTGTTAATAAATTTGGCCGCTATGGCTTTTTTAAACCAGGTCAAGCCTGCCTGTTTTTCTTGGGAATTTTATACAAGGGGTGCTAAGCCGAAGAATCTTCCATCCGAGGAAGTCATACAAAAGAACCTGAAATCTGTAAAGCACAAAGAGCCATGTCAACAGGCAATAACTCTAGAACACCATATGCACGTCATGAAGAACATACTCCCTTGCAGGAAATATCCTGTTACTTTGGAGCAAAGTATTTGCCTGAATCTCTTTTTTAAGCATTTAAAAAAAAAATGATATACTTATAAAGTCAAGAAATATAAAAACATAAGGCCAGATTTATCATTAGCCTAAGTCACTTTTCTGGAGTTGAAAAGTCGCAAAGAATTGCGCAAAAAGCCAAATTGCGCAATTTTTTGCGACTTTTTGGAGACTTACGCCACTCACTCCAAAACCAAGTTTATGGGCGTTTTGTTGTATGTAAATCACTTGCAAGACAGATTTATTATTGCGACTTTTTAAATAGTCGCAAAAAAGTCGCAAAAAATTGCGCAAACTCACTCCACTCATGACCATGCTTATGTTTGACAAAATCACTTTTTTAAAATTGCGACTTTTCCAAAGACAAAGCCAAAATACAACTAGGAACCAGAAATACACCAGATTTATCAACCTCTGAAAGAGCCCATGATAAATTTGACTTGACTCAAATACACATACGCCTTCTTTGAAAGTGGAGTGAACTGCAAGAGTAATGATAAATCTGGCCCATAATGCAGTGGACTCTGCATAATATAGATATTGTATTCTCCAACTCTATAGAAGACATACATAATGTGACTATGATGAAATGGCATGCTTATTAACACAAATTATAAGAGAAATATATTATGCATATGTTTACTCAGACATATGAAAGGGGGACGATGGACATTGAATGCATCCATTTACTATAGGATTACGTTTTGTACCATTCATGTGCTCTGACATCATAATAACACCTGCAGGTGACATCATTAATGGGGTTTTCCAAGACTTAAAGGGTTATCTCATGACTAATTTAAAAAAAAATGAAAACCAGACATCATATAGTAAATGACAATCTCTTTCTAACAAAGCTAGAACCAGCCCTGTACCTCACATGGATCTCCCCATTTAATGCTCAAGGGGAGGGTCTTTTCTGCTGCAGCTCAGGGGGTGTGTCTCAGCTCTCCCTATCACAGCTCAGGAGGCGTGTCTCAGCTCTCCCTTTCACAGCTCAGGAGGCGTATCTCAGCTCTCCCTATCACAGCTCAGGAGGCGTGTCCATGCTCTCCCTATCACATCTCAGGAGGCAGTTGAAGGATGAAACTGAGCATGTGCGGCCTTCTCAGTGAGCAGGTCAAAGAAATAAGAAAAAACAACCAGCAGGTGGCGCTATACAGATACATTGTATTGAATAACTCAGTGGCTATGCTAAATTTTTAATAACATGCAAAAGAATTTAGATCCAGATGCTGGTTTGAAAACTGTAGAATATTTTTTATTGGACAACCCCTTTAAATACTGATGATCTATCCTCTGATCGGTGGGGATCCAACACCCAGGATCCCCGCCAATCAGCTGTTCGAAAAGCTTTCCCTAAGCCGAGTGACAACATGTTCATCGGTCACATGGCCTAGGAGCAGCTGAGCCCAACAGAGCAATACCCAGCACAGCGACTCTATAATGTACAGCGCTGTGCTTGGTAAGCACAGAGAAGGCAGTGCCGCTCACAGGAGTGCAAGTGCTTTCTCAAACAGCTGATCGGCATGGGTCCTGGGTGTCAACCCCCCACCAATCAGCCAAACCCCATTCTGGACAGCAGAGACACGGAGCAGTAACATGATTGATAATGCTCTGTGCCTCTCTGGGACCTTTTTACTACAAAATCACAGTGACAACTTTATCTCACTGTGATTTTGTAGTAAAAAGATCACAGAGAGGCAAAGAGCATTATCAATCATGTTACTGCTCCGTGTCTCTGCTGTCCGGAATGGGGCTTGGCAGTCATTCACGCAGCGGATTACCCGCACGGAAAGAGCCCTTAGTAAGAAAATCTGCTGCTTCCTTGTAAAAACGGGGGGAGGGCCCAATCCAAAGTTTGCGCTGTGGCCCATAACACTATAGTTACGCCACTGGATAGGTCATCAGTATTTCAATCTCGGAAACCGCTTTCAAGTTTGTTTTTCTCATTCTATGATATCACAGTGTACCTTACCACCTTTTTAGTGTGTGTGTGTTTTTTTTTTTTTTCCCCTGACTATTTTTCTTGAACTTATCACTCACTCACTGTGCTGGAATGTTACTGAGGTCATTATCCCTGTACTCTGACATCACTACGTTCATTATCCCTGCCCTATAATATGATTGTGTTTATTATCCCTGGACTGTGACATCACTGTGTGCATTATCCCTATACTGTGACATAACTGTTCATTATTTCTGTACTGTGGCATCACTTTATGCACTGTTCCTATACTTTGACATCATTGTGTGCATTACCCCTGTACTTTGACATTACTATGTGCATTATCCATGCATTGTGAAATTTTTGTTTCCATTATCTATGCATTGGGACATTGCTGTGTGCATTATTAAAACCCCGCTGCATACAAATATATTTAAAAAATCACTGTCTTCTTTATAATCCACTTTCCTCAATTAACATGCATTTATAGTACTATAACAGTTACAATCTTCACAGTCTTCACCTACTTGGATCTGAACACAAGGGAGAATTATTCCTACGCAGAAGTATAAAGCACACATGACAGCCATTAAGCCCTGGGACCTAGCAATGCAAATCCCTCCTCCTTAAAGGTGGCCATACACTTTCAAGAGGTGTCAGATGAGTGATCAAAATGTATATGACTTCTAGCGATAAAGCAGTCCCATAGATAATGAATAGAGCAGCAGCAGCACACAAGTGTGACTGCCACCAGGCTCAGACTGGCCCACAGGGTGAATCTCCCGGTGGGCCCCTAGTCCCCCACCCATGGAACGTGGCCCAGTAGAGTGGCTGCACTACATATAGACAGGCAGCGTACAGCATCTCAACTAGCCTATACGCCCACATAAAAAACTGGGTATAATATTTAGCAGTTTAATATTATAGATGCATCTGGTGGCTGAGATGACTTGTAGACACAGCGGCAGGACAGCCAGTAGCTTCCTTTTCTAGGCAGCTGGCTTCTTGAAGTCACTGCACGGACCCATGGAGTTAATCATCTTGTGGTGTCTTGCTGCTGTCTGCCACTGTGTGAGCAGGTAATATTTGCAGGTATCTGTGTAGTTGGCCCCAGGGTGGCCACTGGCTTCATCCCAGAAAGCTGGACCTTACAGGCCACGCCCCAAACCGATAATGAAGCCACACACCCCATCACCAGCCGGGAAAAAAACGAGGGGAGGAGAGGGAAGAACTTTCTGAATGAAAGGTGATCTGGGGGCAGCCGGGGTGCTTCTCTCTCCCTCAGTCAACCACAGGGAGCCATGTCGGCGGCTCTAGTGACTGACTGGGGGTGAGAGAAGCCTCAGTCAGTTGCTGCAGCTCACGCTCAAACAGCGCAGTGCTGCTGTCTGAGCGTGAGTTACTGAAAGGGTGGACATCCCTGTGTCGTCCAGGCCCTGCACTGGACGGAGGACAGGGAGCAAGATAACCGGACTGTCCAGCCTAAAACTGTCCGTCTGGCCACCCTAGTTGGCCCCCACAATGAATTTTACAGACTACATCTCTCAGCACATCCATTCTGTTATTATGGGATATCAGAGGGCAATTCAGAAAGGAGGAGAGGACTACAACTTCCAAGGTTTCTCAGGCTCAACAATTCTTCACTGCTGAACTCCATCCTCACTGGTTTCAGTACTTCAGGTCTGTTCTGGTATCCTTGGATGGGGTGTCTTTGTCTGTCATTCCCCTCCTGACACTCAGCAAATAACTTATTTTCAGCCGAAGAAAAATTTCCTCTGACTGCTACTTCATTCAGGTCTTCTCAGCTCCAACATGGAGTCTAAACCAGAACAATCTAGAACTGCCACCCCTCCTTCTGGTAGCAAGCAGGACTTGCCAATTTCTGCCCAAAGGGAAGGGGAATGGAATGGTGAGTTCCATTCTATCTAAGTATAGCCCTGCCATATATGCTGCCACCTGCAGGTGAACCAGGTACATTACATGTAATAAACAGTTGCATAACAAGATTAGAAATGCACAGTGTAGAGGACCTGGACAGAAATACAGAGATTACATTTATGTTAGACCATTAAAGATCGTATCAGGGTGTAGGTGTGGTAACGCCACTCCAAGGGGTTACAAACAGATGAAAACATCTGGTGTCGGGGGGGGGGGGGAGCCAATGGCAGGCGGGGACGGGAACGAACCTCCCTAGCGTCACCCGTGATGCTAGGGAGGCTCGTCAATTCAGAGCTCAATTATTTAACTGCTCTGGAAATATGAAAGCTGCTTTCTGATTGGTTCCTAGGGTCAATGAACACAGTCTTACTGGTAGATGGTATTGATGAATAAGAACCCGCTCCTTAAGGGGGAGGTGCACCTGTGTTATTATTTATTGTGTGTAATCCACTAATATTACATATATAATATGCATTTATATATTTAGGCCAGGCTGTGTTACAATTTAGACACAAAATGGGACACGCATCTAAATTTCCAACTTTCCGACACCATAAAACTGGTGTAGAAGATTGATCCATTCACTCCACAGTGTTTACCTGAACAGTCATTGACCCTCAGCGTCACCAGAGACTGTTCTAATTCGGCGCTATGGTGCTGGGACGCCAAACACTGCTCTGCCAACTTGGTTATATAAAACCGAAAGAACTATGCTGTTCATGTTTTCATTTACATGGTGTGGTCTGAAAGGGGTTAAATAAGAGCCACTAGTCCGGGTGCTCGGTGTCGGCAGTGTTGTCAGTAACAGAACAAACCTGCTCCCCCAAAGCAGGAAACCCTGTGATCGTCGGAGGACCGTAAACATACGGCGGTTATCCAAACTGAAGTATATTGACAAAGTGTGGTCAGGAAGGAGTTAAGGGCCTCTGCAGTAAGTCACATTGATAGTTACTTAAGGGTTAACTCATCACTGCCACAAACATTAGTCATAGACTGTGACATCACAAGCACGTGTGTAATAAGAGAAAAACACTTGTAAAAAGCGGGTGAGCAGCCATATTTGGTGCCGTACTTGATGGCCTGAGGACCTTGAGCTTGACTACCCCCACCCACCACACCTTGATGAAATTTGGCCAACGGGAAAAAAAGGGACATCCGCCTAGCGAACCAGATCAGCGCGGCTGCTGCAATATTCCCCCCCCCTTACTATTTATATGGCAGCCACATAGTGGTATTAACACTGTAAGCCCAAGGGAAGGGCAGCCCTCCAGCCATGGTTACCTAGAGGTTTCCTCCACAGGGGGTTTTCCTCTCCTGAGTGCTGGAGGGTGACTCTCCGTGAGTCCAGGGTTTGCCATTCATAAGTATTTTAAATAAACAATTTGGCCATTTATTCCCCAATTAACGTGTTCCGTGTCTTTATTTTTCTTTCTTTGGTTTCAGAGTTATACGCATGATTTTCTCAGGAAGGAGGTTAAAGGGATACTCTTATCTGGGACATGTACGGCATATATCGATAGGATGTGCCACAAATGTCCAATAGATGGGGTCCCACCTCTGGGACCCGATCATATCTCCAGAACAAGAGTCCAAAGAAAATGGGTACGCTCGGCTGTTATCGGAATTCCCAAAATAGCAGCAAATGGAGAACAAGCAGCAGAAGCGCGGCCACCTCTCCATTCACCACTATTGGACTCCTGAAAATAGCTAAACGGCCACTCAGCTATTTTCTAAAGTTCCACAGCGGTAAATGAAGGGTGGTAGAGCACGCGTGACTTGCTGTCTGTACACTTCGGGGGCCCAATCCTATGGGGATGCCATGAATGTCCCAGACGGGAATACCTCTCAAAATTAAATTCCTTATGAAATAACCAAGTTAGCAGAGCGTTGCTAGGACTCAGAGCAGTGTCAGGCGTCCCAGCACTGTTGCGCCGAATTAGAACAGTCTCTGGTGACGCTGAGGGTCAATGACTGTGCAGGTGAACACTGTGGGGCGAATGGATCAATCGTCTACGCCAGTTTTATGGTGTCCAAAAGTTGCAAATTTAGACGCGTGTCCCATTTTGTGTCTAAATTGGAACGCTGCCTGGCCTAAACATACACATGCATATTATATATGTAATATTAGGGGATTACATACAATAAATAACATAGGCGTACCTCCCACCTCCCCCTTGAGGAGTGGGCTCTTATTCATCAACAGTACCAGCAAGACTGTCTTCATTGCCCATAGCAACCAATCACAGAGCAGCTTTCACGTTTCCGAAGCAGTTAAAAAAAATGAAAGCTGAGCTCTGATTGGTTGCTAGGGGCAACAAGGACAGTCCTTGGTAAATAAAACCTTAAGATGTAAGTTGGAACAGAGCATGTCTGTATGATCACAGTACAGCAATAACACCACAAGTCGCACCCAATGCCCTCATTGTGCCCCTTTACTATAAGGGCCAGACTGAGGCCTCATATATTTACTTAAATGTTTGGGATTGCCCTCATAACTGCCAATCATAGTTAGTGCCAGCCACACCACTCCTACAGATCTTACAATTGTGGGCCCCTTGTGCTATCCAGTGTCCCCATTAGAGACAGTAACCAATGTCCCTATAAATTTAATCTGCTGTCTCCTTAATTGGAAGCCATAGTTCCCCAAGAAATCCCAACAATATTGACCCCATAGGTGTTATTCACAGATATGCCAGGGGTGATAACCCCAATGCCCCCACAGCGGCCAGCCACTGTACCCCATAATTGAAAAACACACTGTGCCTCCGAACTGCCAGCCACTCGATAAGTGAAATCAATGCTGCCACTGCAACTCCCAGCAATACTGGTAACATAGGAGCTATTCACACTGATGCCATAGGTGACAACCATGATGCTCCTACAAATGCCATGCACAGTGCCCCCATCGGTGCTAGTCACAATGCCCGCCTAACACAGAAACCATAGTTTTACCATAAGAGACTGCCACTGACAGTGCCATATTAGTGCCAGTCATATTCCCAAAACATTTCATCCGCTGCCTCCATAACTTGCCGAGAGATGCCGGAGCCCTCCCCGATGCCAGTCACAGTTCCCTCATAACAGATAAATGTCCTCAGCCAAAGCCCTCTATACGTTGCCACCATATCCATAGTTGTGCCATAAGTGACAGTCTCAGTGCCCCACAAGTGCCATAGCCTGCTCCAGATAGTCTTAGGGTGACCAGACTTCCTCTTTTTTCCAGAAATCTCTTTCTGTGACCTAAAAAAAATTGTCCAGCTGGAATTTATAAATTACCAAAAATGTCTGGGATTTTCAAAGGGGAAGGGGATGGGGGCCACCACACGGCGGGCACTATAATCTGCTACAGTGCAAGAGCTGAAGGACCTGTGATGACGTCACCTTCATGTGATCAGTGCAAGTGGGGACGGAGCTCAGCAGTGAGAATTGGTTAGTCTGAGAACCTTGGAAGGTGTAGTCCTCTCCTCCTATACTCACTCTCTGAATTGTCCTCTGATATCCCATATTAACAGAATGGACGTGCTGGGACAGTTGTAGTCCTCTGCAGTGTCATACTGGGATGCCTAGGGCCCACCATTAAAATTCATTGTGGGGGCCAACCATACTGATACCTGCAAATATTACCCGTTCACACAGTGGCAGACAGCAGCTAATTACTAGGGTCCCTGCAGTGACTTCAAGAAGCTGGGTGCCTAGAAAAGGAAGAGACTGGCTGTCCTGCCTCTGTGTCTACAAGTCTTCTCAGCCACCAGACACTTTTATAATAATAAACTGCAAAATAATCTACCCATTTTTTTTCTATATAACAATCACCCCCCTCTTACATACTCAGTTGGGAAAGGGACTTGGGAATCACCTTCACAACAGAACAGAAAGACCACCTCTTCACACTGACCCATAAGACGTTAATTGGCAGTAGAACTCAGAAGGCGGGTTTTAAGGTCCTTTATAGATGGTATACGGTACCCTCGAAACTACACTCACTTTTTCCAACTGCCTGCCAATTATGTTGGATGTGTGGAAGGGATCGAGGAACAATTTTACATATCTTCTGGGAGTGTCCTGTGCCTGCCAGCTATTGGGCAGAGGTGTGATGCGTATCCCCTAAATTAACTTCCTACGTTCTCCCTAAGACACCTGTCCTTTTTCTGCTTCATCATAGTGAGATCCCTTTATCAGCCAATATGAAGTCTGTGGTAGGTCATTTGGTTAATGCCGCAAGAACATCTATCCCGTGTCTGTGGAAACAGACATCGGCTCCCACAATGGCTCTTTGGTTTAGTAAAATCCAGGAGATCATGAGAATGGAGGATCTCACCGCATCTATGAGCGGCACACACTCCAAGTTTCATTAAACATAATATTGGATTTTATTTCAGGGCTCTACAAGTCTTTGTTAGCTTGGTGCTCTTTCTTCTATGTTCTTCTTCCCTTAGTTTTTTTCCTTTCCCTTTCCTCTTCCCGTCCCTCTTCTCTTCTTTACTATTTATAGTCTACATTTCTTCTTTTAATTCTCTTCTCATAACCATTATTAGGCTCTGTTTTACATGGTTTTATGATACTTTTGTCTACCTTGTCCAGACATTGGGTATTGATGCATAACCAATACTGGCCCAGGCCTGGGCCATATTAGCCAGTCTTTGGTGGGGCTCACAACCCTCTCCCTCCTCCTATTGCAGGCATGGCTACATGCTGGAGGTGACTGGTGAGTTTGCTGTGAGTCAGCATTTACACTCCTGTAATTTAGCCCACTGGCCCCTGGTATTGCCCATACGGCACAGGTAGGTGAGTGTTAGGACCCGAGCTACTTGAGAAACCTTGGCGCGGTGCTCGGGCTTAGACATGTCCTCCACAGTAGGATATGTTTACTAATTCTCAATTTTAACATCAGAATGAGGCTTAGTAAGACCGCAGAGTGCACCTGTCCTTTCTATTGCTATTGTTATATTGTTACGGTATATTGTTTATCACATCCACACAACTGTCAACTTGTGTAGGATGTCTAGTGTGGTACTTGTGGTCCGCTGCGGGCATCCTCCACCGTATGCATTTTTGCTGGGGATCGCCATTAGCAATGGGCCACAAGTGCAGGATCTGCTCCCCTGTATATATATGCACAACTGCATCTTGGATTTGAGTATTTCCTGCCTGTTTAACACCACGCCATTTATTCTGTCGTTTTGCATAACCAATATGGCTATTCAGTGATACTTATGTCCTTCAAATGAGAACTTACTGTTTAACCTGTTTATGTTGTTTTTTGAAAACTTAAATAAAGAATTTACAAAAAAAAAACTCAAGTTTTTTTTTTTGTAAAGGACAAGTAAAGGACAAGTTTGTAAAAGGACAAGTTTTTGTTTAACATATTTGCCGGATCTCTGCCAGACCTCATTATAGTTAATGGGGTCCAGCGGGAAGGTGGCAGTATCCAGCAATGCCAGATCTGTAGATCCCTTCCACAAGTGTGAAACTAACTGAGTCTGAGCTAAAGTTTGGATATCATTTAGCATTTGCTTTACTTTTATTTTAGGCAATTGCTGGGATCCTCCTCCGATCACTAGGATGAGGCTCCAGAGCTTCCCCCGTTTCTGCTCACTGCACGGACAGAAAGAGGAGGAGTTTGAATGGAGCAGTGATCACCCGATGCCATCCAGACTCCCCCTCTATACCCCCTGCCACTCCATTCAGATGAGTATATTTATATAATAAACATGTGGTGAGATAATGGATAATAACACGAAGAATTAGAAGATGTACGGTAGAGTCCTCCACATCTACGTGTACTATGTATTATATGCGCCATTAGTACAGGTTCAGAATAGTGCAACAATTTGGCAAAACAATAGACATTTCAAACATCACAATACAATAACTAGACGTGACTCATACATTAATACTATGTGCTATAAAAATACTATTATGTAATCTTTCTCCAGTCTTTTCTTCACCGGATCCTCTGTGTCTAAGGACAGCTGCACTTGCCAAGATTTTACAGCTTCCTTCTGGGTGACTGATGGATTTTCATCTGTATGAGGCAGCTGTTGTCTGACAATGAAGATAAAGTGAAGTCCAGATTTTATAAGAAAGTTTGGACTTGCCAATATTGTCATTATTTACCAAACACAGATCAAAGACTAGAATTGGAGAAGGTAGCATCGGCTCCTTGAACATTTCTTACAGTTTTTCCACCTAAATAAACTTTTACTGTTAAAATCTCCTTAAAGGGCATCTGTCAGCAGATCTGTACCAATGGATCTGGCTGACCTGTTACGTGCGCTTGGCAGCTGAAGGCATCTCTGTTGGTCCCATTTTCATATGTTCCCACATTGCTGAAAAAAATTATGTTTTAATATATGCAAATGACCCTCTAGGAGCAACGGGGGCATTGCCGTTACACCTAGAGACTCAGTTTCTTAAGTACAAATCTGCTGACAGATACCCTTTAATATGGCTATGAGGTAAAGGTGTTCTCTAGTAATGCCATACTTCCTATTCCTTCCGGAGTAGACCTCACCTGAAGCAGTGCTGACTACAGATGAGTGACTCTGGTTTAGCTTATCTGAGCTAATTTGCGTGCTTTTCTCCCATGGAGCATTGCCTGAAAAAAAATCTCTATATACCACTGTCTCTAGACAGAGATATAATAATCCTTGCATTTAATCTCATCTATTCAACCATTATTCTGATCATGTAATTATATAATGATAAGATTCAATCATTTTCACCATATCAGTAGCAGGAGTCCCCATGCAATTGTCTAAAACAAGCTGGATGGTCTGGCACTGATGTATTTCTCTGGATGGCCATAGCTATCAGCAATTCAGGGGCTGTACTGAAGTTCAAGTCTAGGATAAGGTTATGGTATGTGGTATAGGCCTCATGCACACGACCGCATGTGTTTTGAGGTCCGCGTTTTAAGGAACGGAAAGCAGCCCATTATAGAAATGTCTATTCTTGTCCGCTAAATGGAGTGCTGTCCGCATCTTTTGCGCCCCATTGAAGTGAATGGGTCCGCGTCCAAGCCGCAAAGTATGCAGCTCGGACGCGGACCAAAATAACAGCCGTGTGCATGAGGCCATATGTGTAAACCTGTATGAGTTGATCTGCTATTTATGGCTTGTCAGTCATACTTAATGCCTCGTTTCTACTGAGCGGATCGGTTCGGGTCGGCAGAGTTTGGAAGATTTATAATGGTCCGGTCTATTTAGGTGAGCATTTCCACTACAACTCGAGCCGCCGGGTCCATACGTGGTTTAGAAAAATGCGTAAAATCTGTACTAATCGCGGCGTGGTGTTTATGTTGCGCTTACGTTTGACGTAATTCAGGCCGCCAATCAAGAGAATGTATTGTGTGACGCAAGTAGCTCCGCCCTAACCGAACCGTTCCATTTTTCTATGGCCCTACATCTGAAGCAGGACCCTGAATGGTGCGGTACGGTTCACTTGTATGGATCGCTTTCATAGTGGAAACACCCAAAATAGCGAACCGTACCGTACCTACCTGAACCGATCCGCTCAGTGGAAACGAGGCATAAATGCCTATGTGAGGCGGCTTCAGCCTGTTTCCCCTGCCTTCTGCTTGTGATAGTTTTCTCCCTGTCAGCTGTTACAAGCAGGATGCAGAGGAGAGCAGTGTGAAGACGCACTGGAAATTCTGCACACAGCACTCACAGGTAATAAAGATAGTGTGAGGCTTTATACAGTAGCTCTGCAGCTAATCATTGTATGGCCTTGATTGTATAGACTACAATATCACCGCTTCCTGATCTCTTAGATAGGGCAGAATCGACCTCATCAGTACTGGAAGAACATACAGAGGAACAAGGATGGCAGAGCTTAGTGGGGAGGAGAGGTGTCTGAGAGCATTCAGAAGGGATGTAATAAATGAAGACGTGATCCTGTAGTTTACAAGAAGTTAGCCATATAGAATAGACTAACATCCTCTCTACACACAGAGTGAAGCATGTATTAGACTGTCAGATTTTCTGGCAGATGATTTGCTATTGAGAGTTCCTATGAATGTGATCTCTCCTCCCCATTCCACGGAGGACATCGCTGCATGTAATTTTTATTTTATTTTTATGCACTTATATTGTGCTACTATATTCCGCAGCGCTTTACAGACATTAGCTTCGGGCTGTCCCCAATGGGGCTCACAATCTAAGTTCCCTATCAGTATGTCTTTGGAGTCTGGGAGGAAACGGAGAACCCGGAAGAAACCCACGCAAACATGCGGAGAACATGCAAACTCCATGCAGATGTTGTCCTTGACCCGATTCGAACCTAGGACCAAGGTACCAGTGCTAACCACTGAGCCACCATGCTGCCCACTGCTTCCCCCGTGTAATAGCAGCGGTGTTCTCCACTAGCTATCTGATGATTGCTGGGAGGGAACGCTTCCCTTCCAACAATCATCTGCAGCATAGGTGTGTCCAATGCACCCTTAAAAAGGAGCTGTCACCTTTCCTGACTCGTGTGTGTTTTAGTAACTACTTGCATTCCCATGCATGGTGTCAAACTGTGCAGGGACACACCCCCGACAGGTAACACCCAGCTGTACCTTTACTGCAAGCTGCTGACAACCCTCTAGTAAAAACAGAGGAATAGCACAACATAGAGCCATGAGAATAGATGCTCCAGAATTGTTATTACACTCAGACATGTCTGGAGACGTGAAAGGTCCCCTTTAGGCTGGGAACACACCTAGGCGTTTTTGGATCAGGCGTTTTTTTGAGCGTTTTTTCTGCGGAAAACGCGCGTTTTTTTAGGCGTTTTTGTATTTTTTGCAACGCGCGTATTTGGGGCGTTTTTTGATTGACAGCTTACAGTTTGCAGAAAAAAAGAATCCCCACCCAGCAAAGGTGGGTGGAGATTCTGCCTTTCTGCTGGGTTTTACTACAAAAACGCGCGATCATATGCGTTCCCATGCTTTTCAATGGGTGCAAACGCTTGGGCAAACGCCCCAAAGAAGCTCATGCACAAGCATTAGCGTTTGGCGTTTTTCAGCGCGTTCAAACGCGCTGTAAAACGCTCAAGTGTGAACCATGTTCATTGGAATACATGGGTTTTCACTTGTTGTGCGTTTTTCAGTGCGTTTGAACGCGCTGAAAAATGCTTACCCTGGGTTCACACCTGAGCGTTTTACAGCGCGTTCAAACGCGCTGTAAACGCTCAACAAATAAAACCAATGCATCCCTATGGGAGTGGTTCACACTGAGCGTTTACTGCGCGTTTGAACGCGCTGTAAACGCCTCAACGCATAAACAAGTACTTGAGCTTCTTTTGGGGCGTTTGACGCGTTTTGTGATTGACACCACAGTAGTCAATCACAAGAACGCAGCGTTTACTGCTGCTTTCCTATTTGCAAAACGCTGCTGAAATGCGCGCGACAAAACGCGCGTAAACGCGCGTTTTAGAACGCTCATGTCTGAACCCAGGGTTAGGTGTGTTCCCAGGGTTACCCTGGGTTCAGACCTGTGCGTTCTAAAACGCGCGTTTCTACGCGCTTTTGTCGCAGCGTATTTCAGCGCGTTTTTGCAAATAGGAAACGCTGCGTAAAGCGCGCGTTCTTGTGATTGACTACTGTGGTGTCAATCACAAAACGCGCGTCAAACGCCCCAAAAGAAGCTCAAGTACTTGTTTATGCGTTGGGCGTTTTACAGCGCGTTCAAACGCGCTGTAAAACGCTCAAGTGTGAACCACTCCCATAGGGATGCATTGGTTTTAATCTGTTGAGCGTTTTACAGCGCGTTTGAACGCGCTGTAAAACGCTCAGGTGTGAACTTAGGGTTAAGGTCTGGACTGGGCATCATATTGGGTGGGTGTCAAATGACACAACTGCCCATAAAAAAATGGTTCAAAGTATTTGGCCATCAATGAGATGGGAAGAAACTAACAACACTGCTAAAATACTTCTGGTGAGTTAGCAATTTATGTGCTAATTGCCTGATTGCTTCTTTAACATATATGTCAATATAAACAGCAATATAAAAGCAACAGCAGTATCAACACCCAAAGAAATACCAGCATATTACAGTGGGGACTTTGCTCTCATGCCTCAGCCTTCCTAGCTGTGGAGAATTTATGCAGCAGCATATCTGACTCTGATGAATAATTGTGTGTATTTGATTTTATTATCCAGACATGTCTACTTCTTCTTATGTGGAAAATCTGTTTACTTACATTGGATGCAAGATGTAGTCCCAGCTGCAGAGACCAGATTATTTTCTATGCAGATGTTTAATATTAAGAAAGGCTCTCTCTCTCTCTGTCACTTGAGACATCGCTAGCAGTTTCTAAACAATTCTTTAAATGGATTGTCCATTGAATAAATACTAATTTATTTTTATTTACTAATTTATGTTTGCCATTGAAATAATATTTTTTAATCATTTAACTGCCGAGCCACTTTTCTTCTTAAATCCCAGGCTGATTTTTGCAAATATAAAGTAATAACTTTGGAACGCTTTTACTTATCCAAGCCATTCTGAGACTGTTTTCTCGTGAGTCGTGACAAATTGTACTTCATGACAGGGATAAATTTGAGTCAATATTTTTCACCTTTATTTAGAAAATAATCCAAAATTTATCAAAAATTTGGAAAAATTCACAATTTTCTAAATTTGAATCTCTCTACTTTTAAGACAGATAGTAAATACCTCATAAAATAGTTATCAATCAACATTAACCATATGTCTGCTTTATGTTGGCATCATTTTGTAAATATCATTTTAATTTTTTAGGACGTTAGAAGGCTTCGAATTTTAGAAGCAATTTTTCAAATTTCCAAAACCATTTTTTTTAGGCACCAATTCAGTTATGAAGTGATTTTGAGGGGCTTACGTAATGAAAACCACCCATTAATTACCCCATTTTAGAAACTACACCCCTCAAATTATTCAAAACTGATGTTACAAACTTTGTTAACCGTTGAGGTGTTCTACAAGAATTAAAGGAAAATGGAGGTGGAATTTCAAAATTTAACTTTTTGGGTAAATTTTTTATGTTTTAAACAATTTTTTCTTGCAACACATCAAGGGTTAACAGCAATATAAACCTCAATATACATTACTCCGATTCTGCAGTCTACAGAAATAACCCATGTGTGGCGGTAAACTGCCCTATGGGCATGTGGCAGTAGTCAGAAAGATAGCAGAAACATATGGATTTTGGAGGCAGATTTTGGGCACCATTTTGTATTTGAAGACACCCAGATGTACCCCTACAGTGGAAACCCTCAAAAATGACCCCATTTTGGAAGCTACACCCCTTAAAAAATATATTAGGAGGCGGGGGGGGGGGGGTTGGGCTGGGGTACTGAGCACTTTGACTCCCTAAGCATTTTATGGAATTTGGAAACACTTGACTGTGAAAATGAAAAGTTTTATTTCTTCCAGTAAAATGTTGCTTTAGCCTCAAATTTTTAATTTTCACAAGGGGTAACAGGAGAAAAAGCAGTCCAAAATGTGTTACCTATTGTCTCCTGAATATGTTAACGCCCCATATGTGGTGCAAAAACTGCTATAAGGGCACATGGCAGGATTCAGAACAGAAGGAGCGCCCTAAGGCCTCTTTCACACGGGCCGTCATGTTTGACGCCCGGATAAGAGGCGGGTGCGTTGCGGGAATATGCGCGATTTTTCTGCGCGGGTGCAAACATTTGTAATGCGTTTTGCATGCGCGTGTGTCATCACTGAAGTCCGGTTTCGGGTAGAGTATTCTGGAGAATTTATTATTTTCCCTTATAACATGGTTATTAGGGAAAATAATAGCATTCTTAATAAAGAATGCTTAGTAAAATGAAGAGGAAGGGGTTAAAAATAATAAAAGTTAACTTACATTAGCCACTTGATCGCATAGTTGCGATCTGTCTTCTCTTTTCCAGCATCAGCTAACAACTAAAGGACCTGTGATGACGTCACATCACATGGTCCAATCACATGGTCCATCACCATGGTAAGATGGACCATGATCACCATGGTGATGGACCATGTAATTGGACCATGTGATGTGACGTCATCACAGGTCCTTTAGTTGTTAGCTGATGCTGGAAAAGAGAAGACAGATCGCAACTACGCGATCAAGTGGCTAATGTAAGTTAACTTTTATTATTTTTAACCCCTTCCTCTTCATTTTACTAAGCATTCTTTATTAAGAATGCTATTATTTTCCCTTATAACCATGTTATAAGGGAAAATAATAAAGATCATAATAAAGATAATAAACGCACAATATAGAGCATGCTACGATTTTCACGCAACGCAGAAGTGATGCGTGAAAATCACCGCTCATGTGCACAGCCCCATAGAAATGAAAACTCGCCCGTGTGAAAGGGGCCTAAAGCTTTTGCAATGCAGATTTTGATGGATTGGCTTACGGGTGCCATTGGTTTTCATTTTTTTGTGTGATGAGATGACGGTTTGATTGGTACCATTTTGGGGTACATAAGTCTTTTTGAACGCTTGGTATTACACGTTTTGTGAATCAAGGTGTCCAAAAAATTAAACTGATCCACGGGGTGGATCGTGTGATATTTTCATAGAGCCGGTCGATACAGACGCGGCGATACCTAATATGATCCCCTGTACAATGATCCCCTGTACAATGCATTGCAATACATCTGTATCGTAAGGCATTGGCTGTAAGTGTATTACACTGAGTAATGCACTTCAGCCTGCTTGCCTGTGAGATCCAGGGGGCTGGATCTCACAGGCTCACACGGAAGGCAGCCACGATGCTTAAGGAAGCATCAGGCTGCCGTCCAAGCTATCAGGTCCCCGTCACAGCAGAGCGGAGATCCGATGGGTGCTCCCTCCCTCTCCACACATCACACATGCCGCGGTTAGCGCTGGCCGCGGCACATCTAAGGTTAATGCGCATGAAAACAACGATGCCGGCGTATACAGAAGGGGTCTAGCTATCAGTCACTGCCGGACCCCTGCAGTTGATCGAGCGGGAGCAGCTCCTGCACCCGCCCGATCAGTGTGCTGTTGTACTACGGTGCTGGTATTTAAGCCACAGTAGCCAGCTGGTACTGAACAGGTTAAATGCTCCTGTGTTTAGATATTGGTGTTACAAACTTTTCATGGTGCCTCCTGGTGTTCTTTTGATTTCCTTTGAAAATGTCCACCCAATGTGTCCAGTGCTGTTGGTCGCATATGCCGAGTAGCTCAGTCCCACTGTGGATCCTCTTGTACACAAGTGGCAGAGTGATTTTTCCAATTGAATAGGCCAGCTAAGAAGAATCAGTGCTCTAGAAGTGAACTCAGACAAGCATTCAATTCATTAGGAGGATGATAAATGAAGTAATCAAAAGAACAGCAAGGGGCACCATACCAAGTATGTACGAGTATATTTACATGACCGTATGTGTTTTGCAGTCAGCAAATTGCGGATCCATAAAAAACGCACACAACCAGCCCTATGATAGAAATGCCTATTCTTGTCTGCAATTCCGGAGAAGAATAAGAGATGCTCTATCTTTCTTGTGGGGCTGCGGAATGTAAGTAGTGATATCGACACACAAGGGCCTTTTATCATTATTATTAGAGATGAGCGAATAGAAGTCGATGAAGTGGAATTCGATCCGAATTTCAGGAAAAATTCGATTCGCACCGAATCCGAATTTCCTCACGCTTCGTGTTAACGAATCACATTTTTTTCTAAAATGGTTGCTGCACATGTGAGGACATGGAGCAAGGAACTCTGGGAACGAGGGATCACCCACATTGCCATGCATGCAGCCAATCAGCAGCCAGCCATCCCTGTAATGTCACAGCCCCATAAATAGCCTCAGCCATCTTGGATTCAGCCATTTTCCAGTGTACTAAGTGCAGGGAGAGATGTCTGCAGGCGCTAGGGACAGTGCTAGGAAAGACTTTAAAATTTTTATTTTGCTGTATAGAAGTTCAGGGAAAGGATAGGGAGGAATCATTCCACAGTATTGAAGCAGAACAGGGTTCAGTAGGGGAGTTTACAGCCTGGGTAATAGGAACAATCCTATTACACCTTGCTGCACTGACTGGTGATCCATATCGCCATTATACAGCTCTGTAATTCCAGCAAACCGTTCTTGTTTTTGGGGTGCAAGTGCTGTTTGATACCGCCATTAACAGGGTTTATTAGAAGGAAATATTTCTATGTCTCATTTGCCCTTGTGCTGTGCAGTTATATGTTCTAAAGCATTTTTTGGCTTGTATTAGTGGGAAAAAAGGGCTTATTAGCCGTTGTGTGGTGAGGTGAGAATATGACAGCTCTTTTTGGCATGTATTAGGGTACTTTCACACTTGCGGCAGAGGATTCCAGCAGGCAGTTCCGTTGTCGGAACTGCCCGCTGGATCCGTCTAACCACATGACAACTGAAAGCATTTGTAGACGGATGCGGATCCGTCTCACAAATGCATTGCAAGTGCGGATCCGTCTCTCGGTTCGCCATGCGGAAAGACGGATCCGTCTATATTTTTTTCCCAGTTTTAAAGGTCTGCGCATGCGAAGACCGGAATGGCGGATCCGTTGTTCCAGTATTTTTAATGACAGATCCGGCACTAAAGCATTTCTATGGGAATTAATGCCGGATCCGTCATTCTGGCATGTCTTTAGGCATTTGGCCAAAACGCCATTCAGTGACTGAACTGAAGACATCCTGATGCATACCGAACGGACTTCTCTCCATTCAGAATGCATGGGGATGTGACTGAAGCGTTTTTTTCCAGCACAGAGCCCAGTTCAGCGGTGCAGTTATATGTTCTAAAGACCTTTTTGGCGTGTATTAGTGGCAAAAAAATATATATTTTTTTGCCGTTCAGCGGTGTAGTTACATGTTCTAAAGCCTTTTGTGGCGTGTATATGTGAAAAAAAAAAGTGCTTATTAGCCGTTGTGTGGTAAGGTGAGAAAATTACAGACTTTTATGGGGTGTTTTAATCTCCTTTTTATTTATTTATTTGATCTAACAGTATGTCAGACAGAGAAGTGCCAGGCCCTGCACAGGGGAGCGGCAGAGGCCTAAATGTTTCTGGCCAGGCAGAGGTCACAGCAGAGTAAGGGGGCGTGGCAGCAGAGGTCACTTTGAGAGGCCTGAGCTCCAGGGTCATCTAGCGGTCGTGTCTTGACCAGCAACCCAGCGGTTCTTGAATGGTTGACTCGCTCATCCACTTCGTCCCAAGTGACATCAGACAACCCCAGCCAAGAGTCTGTGGGTTCGTCAGACACAACTCTTAGTTGGCATGGCCCGGGAGCAGGCCCTGTGCCCTCACCTGTCCTCAACCTGCCTCTGTCCTTTTCTGTTCGCTCAGCCAGAGAAGTATTATATGCTGTGGGCTCAGCTCCACTATACAGCATGGACGAGCTACTAGTCAGCAGCTACTGCCCAGCCAAGACCTGGAGGAGACATCTGCCGCTTCCTTCGGGAGGTGGGCAAGTAGTGATGAGGAGAGTGGAGTGGAAGTTGGTGTTGCGAGCAGTCAGGCTCCTGACCCAGAGACCATTGAGGAGGACATCAGTGACGTGCAGATAGTACTCGATGATGATGATGTAGCTGATCGCACTTGTGAGCAGGGTAAATTAGGTGCTTCATCATCATCGAGAGAAGAGGGTGGCAGCTTGCCCGTGAGGCAACGGTGGAGCCAGAAAGTCGCTAGTGTGGCCGGGAGTTAGCAGGGTGACAGCAGTGGGAGGTCGGGAGCCAAACGTCCCCGGGGTAGACGATCTGCTTCGCAGGAGCCTACCTGCCCAGAAAGTAGTGGTGCAGGGGTTCACGGAAGCAGAGGCGGTAGCAGTGCGGAGTGTTGGGGGTAAAATCACCTACTCAGTGGTGTGGCAGTTTTTTGTTAAGCCGCTGGAGGAGGTGAATATGGCCATTTGTAGAATCTGTGGACAGAAGGTGAAGTGTGGCCAAAGTGCCAATGTTGGCACAAGGGCCCTGCATCAACATATGCAGCGTCACCATAAAGTGGCCTGGGAGGAGGGCCGTGCTCTCGATGTGGTGGTCAGCCTGCACATGGCTAACCACTACATCACCCAATAATGCAGCACCCGATTTCAGGCAGTCAATGCTCACCACCTCAGCCAAGGGATGCGTGCGCAATGCCTACAGTAAATGTCTGCTGGTCCTGATGCTCCTGCTCCTACTTCTCGTAAATCATTCTGTCAGCAATCGATCACCCCGAAACGTTGCCAAGAGATAACAGTATGCGTGCACTCATCAGCAGGCAGAAGCTGAATGTGCTCCTGACCAGTTGCTGGTGCTGCAGTCCCTCCTTTTCCCGAGTGGTGGACTCTGCCTTTTGAAGACTGATGACATTGTGCCGGGCCGGGGTGGAGGAATCTGAAGCCGCATCATTTCTTTGACAAAAAAAGGCAGTACCAGCCCTGCATATGGGAGCAGAAGGCGGGCCCAGTCCCTTGGGCCTGTCGGTGTGCCAAGGAGTGCTGGCAGTGCCGGCGTGTGGAGGTAACTACGGTCTGAGGGACATTACTATGTCCTTCTATGACCCCAGTGGTGAATGGTTCCTCTTTTTAGCCACCCAGCAGCTTGGCCCAGGTGATGCCGCTTCTGCCTCACGTTCTCAACGCCGTTGGTCCTGCGACCCAATGTCGCCTCTGCCTCATCATCCTCCGTGTCTGAAGCACCACTGCAGGACAGTTTACAGTATACTATCAGCATACCGCATGTGCAGGCGGTGAGCCATGCGCTGTTCTGCACCACTCATTTCGCGGGGACGGGTCTGCAAGGGGAGAAACTTTGTAATTGTTAAACAAATGAAATGGGTCACCAGCTTTCTCCGCGACAACTTAAATCGAACCATGGTGACCGACAACAGGAAGAACACATGGGTGTCGTGCTCGTCAGGAAGGGCTGAGCCATGATCACCTGCATGGCACACGTGTTCAATCTGGTTGTCAAGTGGTTCTAAAGTATTTAACCATCTAAAGACATCTAAAAATACCAAAACTTTTTCGCCACCACTTCAATACTCGTGCAGCACACTCAGCGAGCTGCTAGCGTGAATAGCATCCTAACATAGGCTGTTGTGTTGGTTTCACCATTGGAATTCCCTTCCTATGGACCAACACTGACAGAAAAAGGCCATAAATGATTTCTTGATGATCAGCGGTTTGGGAGTATACATATTAAGCAGCTTCAGTGTCAGCCAGTGTGGCTCATGCACATGTTTGCAGTTTGCTCAGGCCGCTTTGATGAGGCCACATTATTTGAGAAATCAGTCGCCAGGACTAGGAGATGAACACAATGTCATTCCACTGCTTCATGTCCTGGAACAGATGCTGGTAAGTCTGGCTGGTCAGGGGACTGAAGACGTGGTGCTGCACAGATCTGCGATGCGATCTGCTAACAGGCCCTGTGGGGCTGAACTTTAGGAGGTAGGACATTGGGCTGAAGAGCTTAATGTGTACTTGAAATGGGTGGTTTACACAGGTGACAGGAAGGAGGAGCAGTCAGAGGAGCTACAGGCCAATGAGGAAAGATGAAGACAGAGGATTTGTAGACGCGCAATGACGTAGCCGGTGGAGATGGGCTTGGGGTGTCCTCTGAGTCGCTTGCACAAATGGCCCAATGCATCTCCTTAGCGAGTAGTGACAGCTGAATTGTCACCATTGGCAGAGGGATGACTTCTGGCTCTCAGCTGGCGCCTGTATTGCCAGATAAGCACGTAATTCAAAAATAAGCTTTTGTTTCGCGGTTGCAAATAAACACTCAATACATTTAAAACATGATTAAAAAGGAGTGTGAGTGCGGGGAAAAATCGACATCATCAGAGAGACCTAAAAACCAAGAATCTATAAATATCCTTATATCTAATCCAAAATAAAATACAAATTCTAAAAATTTATAAGCTGTCATAAATAAGGACTGAGGAAGCTGATTTGCCCATGTTGCTCTTCCAGGATATGCGCTAACCCGACGCACGTTTTTGACGGACCTTTGTCAGCTTGTTGGACCCTCGCTTTGCACGGTCCCAAATGGGTAGTCAGTTGGCTGCTCTTCCCCCATCTGGGCCATCGTCAATCCCTCCTACGCCAAGAATCTGACCAGGGGATGGCTCACGTTCCTCTTTGCCATGAAACAACTGAGCCGGGGTGGGAGGCAGGAACGGTTCAGCTCCATCAGGGCAATTTGAGTCTGGTGGCCAAACAATGGGTCTTTTGTTTGCACCTGGCCACAGTAAAGAGCTGCTGCCAGCAGCAGCAGCTGGGCCTGGGCAAGACCTGAACCAGCAGGTGGTGACATACTTGGACAGCACCCTGCCACTCACAATAAAAAAATCATCAGACCTCACCAGCAGCCAGAGCTGAATTTTTGGCGCGACTGGCAGAGTTTGCCTGGAGCTGTCTTAACCGATGATGGTGTGGCATCAGAATGGGTGTTTGGTGCGAGCAGGCCATGGGTGCCAGAAGAACTAGCTATCATCCCAAAGATATTGTGGAGAATGACTTTTATCAAGATAAATCAGGTGTGGATCAGCCAGGATTTCCACCCACGAATGCCTGATGCATCAGACTAGATCATCCATGGTGCCAACACTTTGACAAAAGAGACGAGTTTCTACTGGCTACCTGCCTCAGCTACTTTTTGCCCGGTGCGCCGTGTGCCTGCATCTGTGCCAGTGCTCTCTTTCACTTACCATCTTCTGGCCTGATATAGCATTGCCACCCACCTCCCCACTCTGTCACCGGGTCACTCTGTGGTCTCCTGATGCTGCTGCCACCTCCACACTATGTGACCTTGCTACTTTGTGGTCTCCTAATGCTGCTGCCACCTCCACACTATGTCACTTTGCCACTCTGTGGTCTCCTGATGCTGTCACCACCTCCACACTATCATTGTGCCACCCTGTGGCCTCCTCCCAATGCTGCCTCCACCTTCATACTGTCATTGTGCCACTCTGTGGCCTCCTGATGCTGCTGCTGCCATCTCCACACTGTCATTGTGCTACTCTGTGGCCTCCTCCTGATGCTGCTTATGCCTCCACTCTTAACAATTCTGCTCACTCTGTGTGGCTATCACAATCTTCTGCCTTCTCCCAACTTACTGTCATTTGTGCTAACCTCTGTTGGCCTCCTCCTGATAACACTTGCTTGCCTCAGACTCTTGTGCATGGAGATTGCTCTGTTGTCTCCTCATACTGATTCCACCTCATCACTATGTGATAAGCCACTCTGTGGACTTTCATGCTGTTCCCACCCTCTCCACTTCATGACTTGGAAACTATTTTGCCTTTCGGCCTGGCTGACATCATCATTTATTTGACCCTTCTTCTGATTTGTCAGAAAGGAAGGAAAAATAAGAGGCACAACGGATGCTGTCTATGCCAACAGCTGTAAAGCATGTGACATGGTCCCTATTTTGCATCAGAAATTGAAAAACTATAGTTACTGAAGTGACCCAAGCGGGAGTGGTGCAAAAACACAGGAGCATTTTTGAAAGTATTCCCCATTACATTAATGTCTCTGTTTTGGATCCTTCTGGATTTGGCTTTAGCAGTATGATGGTTGCTGTTGTGCTGATCAAGTAAGCGGATGTCACAAAACAGGATCCGTTTTTGGAGAGTTTATTGTTATGACGGATCAGAGGAAATCAAGAAATGTCAGTGGCGTCCTTTGGAGCTTTGCGACTCCTCTCCCGCTCTGTCGGAGGTTCTTAACGTATGGCGTTTAATGGAGACCGGGTTTATGTAGACATCTATGTGGAATCATCTGCTGATGGTGTTAAAAGTGCGCTTCTTGACACTAACACATTGACCTGTAGGCTGAGTTCACACTATTTTGTCAGTTTTGACCCCGTAACTGCCCAAATAGTCAATCTCCCAATGATTCTGAAGCGGCCCTGTGTCTTATGTCATGCTGACTCTGGTGTTGTTTCACTGCTGCATGAACCTCTATATTACTAGCTAAATGTCTCACAACTATAAAGACTCTCTGCTTGACCAGGAAATAGCTGTTTTTTTTTTTTTTTTATGCGATTCGTCACTTGAATAAATTCATATCGAAGACCAGTTTTTACCAAATATTCATGGACACATCAAATCAATTTTTGCAACTCTTATAATGCAATTATTATTTAACATGATTTATTATTATTTTTATTTTAAAAGATATAAGCAAGATAATATTAAAAAAATATTAATTTTTAATGCCCTCCTATTAAGCCCCAGTATTAAAAATGCCCCAGTGTCCCTATAGTGTCAACAGTAATGACCTTTATAGTGCCCTCCCTAATGCCTTCTAGAGTACTCTTTATGCTCCCCAAAGTAAAAAAAGCCTTATTCCACTCCACCGTCTGCAGTGCCTGCAACAGACCTGGCACAGGCAGTCAAGATGACATCATCATTCCACCTGAGACCTAGCGCCACCAGTCGCAATGATGTAATCACTTTGCCACCACCTATGCTGTTTTACTGCCTTATATGCTTCAGGCCGAGTGGCCTATTCAGGTGAGCAGTGGAAAACAGAGCCCTCTGCTCCCGTGCCACACCACATTATTCAGAAAAAAGAAAAATCCCAGCAACGGTTGCTTCTGAACGGTGTATATTTATTCCATCAAAGGGTATAGTGAAATATTTGTAGGGACGCGTTTCGGCTCGTCCAGCCTTTCTCAACCACACAGTATCAAATGACCAAACACAATATATAGGTACCAACTTCACACACCTCCTGCGGGAGTAGCGCTGCCGTACATGTCATCATGTGTTGAATACCAAAGTTTTCTCTGATGCAACGGAACAACAGACTTTCCCTATAAAAACATATATTAACTGTAATACAACGTATACAGTTTATATTGTTGAATGTTCCGAATGTAAATTAAAATATGTTGGCAGCACAATAAGAAAATTTAAAACAAGAATACTTGAACATCTTAATTACATATCAAATAAATCGAGTGTGAATATTTCTAATGCAGCGCGACATTTTATTAATGTTCATAATGGCGATATAAGACACCCGAGAGCCTATGCTATAGAGGAGGTTGAAAGTCCGTTAAGAGGTGGAAATCGTGAAAAATTAGTAAGATTAAGGGAAGCTTTTTGGATTTATAAGTTAGGAACAAGATACCCATCCGGTCTAAATTTACGCAAAGAATTAATGTACTGTTATTAATATGTTTTGGGAGTACCTAACATCACACTTTACAATGTTTTCTACGTTATATTTTTTTTTATATGAATGTTATATGTGAACATTTATAGTGCAGCAATGCGGTAACTAGTCTTTCAAAGGGGTGTTTCTTTTTCAGCCAAGTGCACAGGTGTTTGGAATGATTGTTCCCACCTCATAGTGGGAGGTTCCATGCAACCATACCTGATTATTTATACCCTGTATAGACTTAGTTACCTTTGCATTGCAAAGATAAAGAACCTTGAGTTCGAAACGCGTCCTAAACAGTCGCAACTGCACTGCCAATGTCATGCTATTTTACCAAGCAAAGAAATAAAGGAAAATTGTTTTATCTTCATCCAAGAAGTGCTGGAATGCTTTTTCTTCCATCTGATGTCTGTACAAGTCTAACTCGGCTGTTTCCGTGCACTATTGGGCTGAAAAGGTGAGCTGGCATAATACTATATTCATATCAGAGTTGTGAAACTTGTTTTCAATTCCGTGCTCCTCCTAGGCCCTCCTTGGACCAATATTTTTTCCGGGCTGATTTCCTGATTTCAAAGATACCATTATTACCATCAAAGATGAAGTTTTTTCAGCGCCTAATTTACGGATTGATAACGCTTTGGACTTCAAAGATAAAATGTGTGATATGTAGAAATTACTTGCACATGAAATTAGACTGTGGTGGGACAATACCACATTAACACGGTATTTGGATAAAGCAATGATCCCTCAGGATTAAGAAAATCCCGACCACAGTGTTTTCGGAAATATTTGGTAACAGAATGGAATGAGATTCTCTCCAATTGCTCAATCAAACTCATGCACCTTATAGTAAAATATGAACATGAAAAATTACAAGTGGTACAAAAAGACATTAAAAAATGTAAAGAATATCTAAAAGGTTTTGAAACTGATGATATATATAAAGAAATGGAAATGAAAATGCTTGAAAACATCAAAACAATGGAGGATTCTATAATTGAAACTAAGCACAAAAATTTTCAGAGAGATCTACATGATTATCAGAATGATCAAATCTATGAATGGGGAAGGAGGGATAATCTGTATTCCACACTGAAGTCCATCTTAAAAAACACAAAAAGAAAACAGAGCTACCATAAGAAAAATCCACGTGTCAGCTTTATATCTGAACTGGATACTACTGACACCCACGATGGCTCCAGGGATTCATCAGCAGAATCATTAACATTCAACACAGACTCGATTGCGATCACGCCAAAGGCAACATATTACAAAAAGAATAAAAATACAAGAAAAAATAATAAAAATCAGAATCTACCAGCAAAAAACGATACAAACGAGGAGGCCGCAAACACAGAAAGACTTCACAATATGGCTACCCAGCAATACAAAAAATAACACAAATAGAAGGACAATCCATCCAGGATCCGGGTATCGATGTGTTAAATTTGTCGCAGTATATACTTACCGAACAACAAATAGCGGTCTTAAGTTTGGGTCTTAATTTTGTACCAACTGCCAATTTTGATATATTTGATACTATTACGGCAATCAATAGATTTATAAGAAATTTGACTATTGTGCGGCACTTTTATGATGATAATGTGAACAAGGACCAGTCCGGAGATCCGATTTCAGCAGAAGTTAGGCCATTGAAAAATGAATTTGAAGGTAAAATATTTGCAGAACAACTAGCCTTAACCTGCTTGTCGGATCTTGGGACTGACACAGTTGGTGCTCATGTGACCTCTGATCCCCAGGGTTTCATGACTTCCAACCCGGATTTTTATCCAGTGATGTCCAGAATACCCAGTATGGACATTTTCCAAGAACATGTAGAGGAAGAGTTAAATGATATGTGCCAGACTCACGGAAACAACGGCAGAAGCAATCTCAGCAAAGCAGAGCATATTGCCCTGCAGGAATTAAAAAATAATAAAAATATTATAATAAAAATGGCCGATAAAGGCGGTGCCGTTGTTGTCCTAGACTCTGACACATATCATAATCAGATTAGGGAGATGTTATCAGACAAATCTACTTATTGTAAACTAAGAGGCAACCCTACAAATGAATATAAACAGCAGCTTCTACATATACTCAGACGAGGTTTAGATGAGGGTCATTTTTCCCAAAAACAATTCAATTATTTCAATGTAGAGTTTCCTATTTTTCCAATTTTACATGCACTCCCCAAAGTGCACAAAGGGTTAAACCTTTTTGTCCCATTGTAAGTGGCATTGGATCCCTTACTGAAAAATTGGGGGATTGGTTAGATTACATTCTGCAGCCCTTAGTTAAACGTACACCAGGCTATATTAGGGATACTAGGGAAGTACTGCGGGCATTATATGATTTAGAATGGCAGGCTAGTTATACCTGGCTTACCATTGATGTTGTAGCATTATACCCTTCGATACCCCACAACATTGCCTTACTAGCCTTAGAATTTCACCTACATAAATACTCCAGTTTTTCTGTGGATTTCATAGACTTCATTCTCGATGTGACCAATTTTTTATTGACACATAATTTCTTTGAGTTTGATCAGACTTGTTATGTTCAAGTCAATGGTGTTTCTATGGGTGCAAAATACTCGCCCTCCCTAGCCAATTTAACTATGGCTTATTGGGAGGAGAGGTACATTTACACCACAGATAATCCATTTGCAGAGTGTATAAAATGGTATGGCAGGTACATCGATGACCTGCTCCTTATTTGGGGGTCCGATGTGCCTGCCATGCATGAGTTTATGGTGTACCTTAATAACAACACATATGGTTTGAGATTTACTCATTGCATTGATCCAGTAAGCGTTTTACGCGCGTTTTTGTCGCGCGTATTTCAGCGCGTTTTTGCAAATAGGAAACGCGCGTTCGTACGAGCGTTCTTGTGATTGACTACTGTGGTGTCAATCACAAAACGCGCGACAAACGCCCCAAAAAAAGCTCAAGTACTTGTTTATGCGTCGGGCGTTTTACAGCGCGTTCAAACGCGCTGTAAAAAGCTCAAGTGAGAACCAGGGCCATAGGAAAGCATTGGTTTTCATGTGTTGAGCGTTTTACAGCGCGTTTGAACGCGCTGTAAAACGCTCAGGTGTGAACTTAAGGTAACTGGCCAACAAGGATACACAGTGTGTACAGAGATATACCGCAAAAAAATCGCAGGTAACACTATTTTACATGCACGTAGTCATCACCCTTTACACACTCTAAAGGCTATCCCAGTAGGAGAGTTCACACGTGCACGCCGAAATTGTAGCAACCAGGCATCCTTTGATAAAGAATGTGCCAATATCTACCATCGTTTAAAAAGAAAGAGGCTACAAGGACTGGATGATAAATAGGGGATATGTCATCGCAAAAAACAAAAAAAGAGAGTACCTGCTATTTCCAGAAAAAATAAAAAATGACAAAAATAAAAATGCACAAAATAAAAACCTCAAGGAGTGTAAAAATAATCAGAATAAAAATATGAAGCATTTGGAAAAATCTCAGTACAATATTCCAACTTTGTCACTAGTTTATAGTAACCAATTTGATAAAATTCAAAAGATGGTTAAAAACTATTTGCCTATTCTGTTTGATGACACCTGCATTAAAACAACTCTGCAACAGGGATGCAGATTTGTATCTAGAAGACCTCCAACTATTGGCAACACCCTATCTCTATCCCTGTTCACACACAGTGCGGCTTCTAAACAGAAACCATGGTTAAAATATGCAGGTTTCACCAAATGCGGGAGTAGCGCTGCCGTACATGTCATCATGTGTTGAATACCAAAGTTTTCTCTGATGCAACGGAACAACAGACTTTCCCTATAAAAACATATATTAACTGTAATACAACGTTTACAGTTTATATTGTTGAATGTACCGAATGTAAATTAAAATATGTTGGCAGCACAATAATAAAATTTAAAACAAGAATACTTGAACATCTTAATTACATATCAAATAAATCGAGTGTGAATATTTCTAATGCAGCGCGACATTTTATTAATGTTCATAATGGCGATATAAGACACCTGAGAGCCTATACTATAGAGGAGGTTGAAAGTCCGTTAAGAGGTGGAAATCGTGAAAAATTAGTAAGATTAAGGGAAGCTTTTTGGATTTATAAGTTAGGAACAAGATACCCAACCGGTCTAAATTTACGCAAAGAATTAATGTACTGTTATTAATATGTTTTGGGAGTACCTAACATCACACTTTACAATGTTTTCTACGTTATATTTTTTTTTATATGAATGTATGTTATATGTGAACATTTATCGTGCAGCAATGCGGTAACTAGTCTTTCAAAGGGGTGTTTCTTTTTCAGCCAAGTGCACAGGTATTTGGAATGATTGTTCCCACCTCATAGTGGGAGGTTCCATGCAACCATACCTGATTATTTATACCCTGTATAGACTTAGTTACCTTTGCATTGCAAAGATAAAGAACCTTGAGTTCGAAACGCGTCCTAAACAGTCGCAACTGCACTGCCTGCTATGTGAATTATGCCCGATGTCATGCTATTTTACCAAGCAAAGAACTAAAGGAAAATTGTTTTATCTTCATCCAAGAAGTGCTGGAATGCTTTTTCTTCCATTTGATGTCTGTACAAGTCTAACTCGGCTGTTTCCGTGCACTATCGGGCTGAAAAGGTGAGCTGGAATAATACTATATTCATAAGGCGCCAGCTCTCTGATAGGGATACTTACCGGCTGTTGGATCACAATCCAGTGTATGAAATCAAGAATAAGATTTTGAAATAGGTAACTACCCATAGTAGCCGTGGTGTTATTGACAAAAAGCTACATGACTTTCTCATTAACCATTCTCCCACAATGCCGGTTCTATATGTACTCCCAAAAGTACATAAGACCCTTGTCAATCCCCCTGCCGGCCAATTGTCTCTTCAATGGACTCAGTTTTGTCTCCATTGGCTATTGTATTGGAGAAAATTTTGACACCTTTGGTCAGACAAACGGAATTATACTTATTGGACACTTTACATTTTTACAAATAATACGTGAAATTCAGGACCTACCGAAGGATTGATGGCTGGCCACCATTGATGTGGTCAGCCTGTATACCTCTATTGAACATGAAAAGGGTATGGAAGCCACTGAGGAACTGTTACGATCCAGTATTTACTCTCAGGAACAACGATTTTTTTTTTATGGACTTGTTACATCTTGTGTTGCATGAAAACCATTTTTTATTTGGGGACCAGTTCTATTTACAGTGCCGCGGGACCGCGATGGGCTCGAATGTGGCCCCGCCCTACGCAAATGCATATATGTCATCATTTGAAAAGAAATTTGTGTATACCCTGGAAGAGTTTCGTAATTATTCACGCATTTGGAAGAGATTTATTGATGACATATTTTGCGTGTGGGCGAGGCCACTCGAGTCCCTTTGCGGTTATGTGTGCACTTGAATAGTATCTGGGAGGAGCTTCAGTTTACCATGGTATATGATCAGAAGTCTGTCAATTATCTTGACACCATGATTATTAAAAAGATGGATGTCTATATTCAGACCTATACAGAAAAAGACGGACAGAAATAGCATTCTTCACTATCAGAGTGCCCATCCCCCTCCCTAAAAAGGCCATCTCTAAGTCCCAATTCTTACGGGTCAAGAGTATAGTCACGGATCCAGGGCAGCAAACCACCAGGCTAGATGAAATGACATCTAGATTCATACAGAGAGGTTACCCTGCGGAGGTATTAGCAGAGGCCAGGAGTGAGAGTCCATTACAATCAGGGGATACTATTGCAAAACAAAATAGCAAGAATAAAAGCCGGTTAGCTTTTGTGCACAATTTTCACCCCCATAACCACTACTTTGACAACATTGTACGTAAACACTGGCACATACTGCAAAAGGCATACCCCACAGTGGAAGAGTTTAACAACCCCCATTGATCTGCAATAAACGCAGCCCCAGTCTGAGAGATCGGCTGGTACATGCGGATATTGGCAGCCTGAGAAAACAATCTATACAGAGAACTTTAACCCAGCAGAGATCAGGTACATACCTATGTCTGCACTAGATGCAGTGCTGCAATGTCATAAAGGGACAGTTCTTTATCATCCACACACGGGCAAAGCATACAAGATCAATGGTTTCTACACCTGCGATAGTTCGAACATGGTTTACCTCATCAAGTGTCCTTGTGGCCTACTTTATATAGGAGAAACTATTCAATCTGTCAAAGATCGTATCAGTAAGCATAAATCCACAATACGTAAAAGAATCTTTTACTTCCTATACCATTCCATTTCCACAGTCATCACCATTCTATCTCACAGCTAAAATACCAGGTTCTGGAACAGGTATACCAACCCAGGAGGGGTGGCGACATTAAAAATATATTATTAAGGAGGAGGCCTTCTGGATCCACACTCTAGACACTTTACAACCCAGAGGTCTCAACCGGGATTATAAGATTATGAAATTATGAATTTGAATAAAAATGGTTTGTATTATCTCTTCCTTACAGACTATTATATCATACTGACCCCCAAATCCAGGATGAAAACGTCATGGATCTGGTAGAACCAATTTTTTGTTTTTCATGTGATGTCACTTCCTGTTTGATGGACTAATTGATGATGTCACTATCAGGTGTGTGAAGTTGGTACCTATATATTGTATTTGGTCATTTCATACTGTGTGGTTGAGAAAGGCTGGATGAGCCGAAACGCGTCCCTACAAATATTTCACTATACCCTTTGATGGAATAAATATACACCGTTCAGAAGCAACTGTTGCTGGGATTTTCTTTTTCTGATATATGGGGTAGCCCCTTCCCTTGCAACACACTCAAGAATCGTGGGCTGTCATTTTGGATTACTACACCACATTATTCAACTGTATTGCTGTCCTGAGGTCAGGAGGGCACCTTAATTATTGCTGGAAGGGTCAGACTGTTATGTACCAGGCTAGCGGCTATGAAGAGAGCACGAGTGATCCCTGGGTATTGACCATCCAGGAAACTTCTAAGTGGGATGTTTGGCCAGTCTGATCATAACCAGGTTATGACTAAAACCTGATGTCGAAACGCGTCAACCCGTTATGGCTCATGTTCCTGTTCTTTTAATGTATACAGAATAAAACGTGGATTTTAACAGCGGACGACTGTGCTGGAGGATTTTTCCTTTTTCTTATTGCAAGTTTCCTGGCCCGGGAGCTCCCTGCACGTTTCTTGCTAGCAGCAGGTGAGAGCCGATAAACTTGTTTGCACAGTAATATTAACATTATTCAACTACAGTAAATGGGGTCTTCCATTTAGACAATTCCTTCTTGTTAAAAACATATCCTGATAATTTATGGACGCTGCAATACCAATTATGTTAGAGCCAGCCCTGTACCTCACATGGGTTCAAAGATCTCCTTATTCATTGCTCTGCTAGATTTATATCAAGCTGGCAGCTCAAGGGGAGGGTCTTTTCTGCTGCAGCTAAGGGCGTGTCCATGCTCTCCCTATCACAGCTCAGGAGGCAGTTGTGGGATAAAACTGAGCATGTGCGGCCATCTCAGTGAGCAGGACAAAGAAATAAGAAAAGAAACAAACAGCAGGTGGCGCTATACAGATACATATTATTGAATAACTCAGTGACTATGCAAAATTTTTAATTACATTCAATTACAAAAGAATTCAGATCCAGGTGCTGTTTTCAAAACTGTAAAATATTTTTCCTTTAACTTTTATTACTATATAGGTTTTTTTTAATATATTTGTTAAATGTATTAAACTGATTTTCACTTCTTTTTTTTAGTTCTCTTACAGGAGAAGGAGTTAAGTCAATCACAATATTATTAAAGGCAAATTCTGGATATTTTGTCTATTACTGTAGGCAGAAGCCCAACAAGAAATAACAGGATAGCTATAAGTGCTTTTTCCCACACTTCCAAAGTGTACCATATACAGGGCAGAATAGAAGCCAAACTGAGGATCACACATACTGTACTTGCATGGTTGATGGAATGAGCTGTGTAAACATTAGAAGGATGTCGGTCAAAAGTTAAAGAAGGGTTAGGAGTCAATAAGAATTTACAAGGAATTTGGAATTTAACCAGATGTAGGCCTCATGCACACGACAGTTGTTTTTAGCGGTCCGCAAAATGGGGTACCGTAGTTCCATGATCCATGTCCGTTTTTGGAAAAAGGAAGGAAAAAAAATGTAATTTTAATATCTCCACCCAGGATAATTGAATATATATGCAGGTCGCGGACGCGGATGACAGTCGGATGTGCCTCCGCATTTTTCACGGTCCCATTGACTTAAATGGGTCCGCGAACCGCTTGTCGCGGACAAGAATAGGACAGGTTATATTTTTTTGACGAACAGTAATCACGGACCACGGACGCGGAGGACAAACTGTGCATTTGACGAAGTTTTCCACGGACCCATTGAAAACCAATGGGTCGGCAGAAAAGTAAGAAAACGGCTCAACGGACACGGAATCAAACAACAGTCGTGGTGCATGAGGCCGTAAACATATTAAAAGGTCGTACAGAATTAGAACAACGTGGCTGATTACTTTTAGAACGTGGTAAGTGCAGTAATTGACCTTTAGGCAACAGAGTAAGAGGGTTGGAACTTACCCTTGTACCTTGTTGCTGTGGCTATATCACCTAATTCAACTGTTAAATTGTAATGAAACTGTTGCTAGTACAGCATTGTATTATGTTATGTTTATATTGCCCAACACTTGCACCCACGATTATATGTGTTAGGGCTCATGCACACGAACGTGTACCGTCCGTTCTGTGCATTGGGGACCGCACGGGCAACATCAGTGCGGCTGCCGCTACTTTTGCACTGCGGAAACACTACGTGCTTCCGTGGGGTTGCGCTCCATCCTTCCGCAGTGCATCTCCCGGATTGCGGACCCATTCAAGTGAATGGGTCTGTGATGCAGGATGCACACAGCCGGTGCCCGTGTATTGCAGGCCCACTGTATGCGGGCCGCAATACGACCACGGCCGGCACACGGTCATGTGCATGAGCCCTCATGATGATATGTGATTTATCATGGACTATGCCTTTAACCTGCTGAGAGATGCCAGCAAGGGAATGGTCATGGGCAGACAGCGTACCAACACTCTTGCGGGAGGATGTGATGGATATCTATCAACTACATAGAAGTTTATGCTGCATAATGTGAATGAACGCTTAACACTGAGGTTATTCTGCCATTTTGAGCAATTGTATTAACACAGGAGATAATACAAGAGATGATGCAATATTTTCTAATCAATTGACTGAATTAGCACCTAAGCTCCTTTGGAGTGAAAGCACATTAATGGGAACATAAATAGGAGTGCTCTGTATGCCTCATGTTTAGGCCTCTTGCACACAGCAGTTGTCCTGGCGTGGCCGTATTGCGGCCCGCATACGGCGAGTGCGCAATACACGGGGCACTGGCCATGTGCATTCCGCATCATGGATGTGGACCCGTTCACTTGAATGGGTCCCCAAATCCGGAGATGCGGTGTGCACGGAACGGAACCACGGACTTGTTCTATCTTTTTGTGGAACAGAATGGGTCTGCGATCCGCATGCGGCAGGCCCACGGTCGGTGCCCTTGCATTGCGGACCGCAATTTGCGTGCGTGTGCAAGAGGCCTTAGAGTGGGACGGGAAAGGGAAGAGTGAGCTGTTGGCTGCTGCTGGAGACAGATCCAGTGCATGTTTCTGCATGTAACCAGCAGAGGCAGCTTCTACTGCAAAGAAGGATGCAACATCTCAGGGAATTGCTGGGGCAATAGAAGCCAAATATCTCAAAGGGTTTGAAGCCAGAACTGAGAGGTAGAGAGAAGCCACCCAGTCCGTGCATTCTGAAAGCAGCTGGGGTCTGTGAAAGAGACCAGCAGCCGGTAACCAATGTTGTGTTAGAAGCCAACATTTGATCTTTTGCATATAAAGATAAAAGTGATGTAACTGAACAAAAACATATGGCACAATACAAAAATTTCACAAAAATGCAATATTTCCTTTTGTGGAATATTTTTCACTAATTAAAGAACTAAATTAGAATCAGGTGCTTTCTATACATTCAGGGCGCTATTACATGTGTATCTCTGACAGGGTAACTACGTTGCAGTTTCCACGGTGGAGCGACACCTGCACTCTATAACTGGTGGAAACAGGAGTCTATAAGTGGGCTGATTGTTCAGCTGATTTCTCCTGTGTGCTATGTTCTAAGAGGGCGAAGTAACTGGACCTATCAGGTTCTGATCCATGTACTCTGTGCTCTATTTAAACCCCTGATAGAAATGTATTGACCTCCTGGCTTTGACCTTTTCCTGCACGACCTTTCTATGTGTGTTTGTTCTGGGTTCCAGTTGTGTGAACAGGTCCCTGCAGTTTTACTGCTGGTGCTTGGTTTGACTCCCTGCACTTATCCGCATAGGGACAGTCGACCAGTTGTGGACTTACCGCTTAGGGCTTGCTCTGCAAGTAGGCAGGGACAACGGGTTGGGTGCAAGTTAGGGCTCACCGTGTATGTGTGTTTCCCGGCCTACTGTGCGGACAGAGCTGACATGCTTTAGCAGAAGCCTGTGGATTTTTGTTTTTCCCATCATCTGGGGAGCAGACGACTTGTTATCTCTCCTCATTGACCTTACAAACGCTCATTATAGCTAGGTTCTTATCTTACTGATAAGAATATGGCTTAAATAAGTGTTTATGACCTCTTAGTAGCTTAGTGATAAGGTTTATTAGATGACCACACAAAGTGAAAGTACCAGTCACACAGCTAAAAACAGTTAACCCTTTGTGACAGAATGGCTCAATATTTTTAATAAAGACCAATTGAAAATATGATTTTTAGCCAAAAATGAGTAAAATGCAATCATAAACAAAAATTGCCTCCAAAGGTGTACATAGCCTTTAAGGTTATCTTTATGTTAGTTTTAAGCCTGACTTTTTGAACTGGTGCACCTTAATAATACATGTGGCGTGAGTGTAATGTGGTTTACACCGTTAGGTGTAAACCACATTACATAGTAAATGAGTCATAACTCAGGTCTAATCTCACTTTTAACTCTTAAACATAGACCACTGTGAAAAGTGGCGGGGATTAATAAATGTTGCAAAAATTCCCACAAAATTGACATATCTGATTTCATAAATGAGCCCCTGTGTGTTTCACCAGTTAAAATGTCTTGCTTTTTTCTGTTGCACGTTTCTCAGGCTCACAAACCACTACAAATGTTTTTTTCCTTCCAAGAGGATCCTGTTTTAGGATTTATTCACACATCCCAATCACGTTGCACGTTTTACCAAAAGTTATCCTAAAGCATAACATAATGCAGTGTTTTATAGCAAAAAAAGTGACATTACCTCCCCCTTGTCCAGACTATTCTCACTCTTACCATATAATACTGTCACGACCGCTATCCCAGCAGCAGTCGTGTCGCACCAGACGGAGGGGAAGGGGACCCTTATCTATGGATGGGAAATAGAACGGCCACCCCTGACAAACCCTAAGCTGGCACCTGTCTGCCCTGATACCCTAGACGGGGTGTAAACCTGTGCGGCGAGCAGGATGCCTAAACCCTGAGTCACCCTAAGAAGACTAGACTGGGGAAAGGCAGATGGGAGCACTAGTCACCATCACTCATGTCTAGGAGAACAACAGGGGAAGACAGCAACAAACAAACAATCTCCAGCAGAGATAGACTTATCCAGTCACGAGCAGAGAAGATGATCCCAATAACGACAGTCCACGCCAGACAAGAGCTCCACAGCAATACCGTCAAACGATCTCCTTCAAAGGTCAGCATAGCACTGGAAGTAAGGACTATATCTGGCAATGACTGCAAGTGAAACTGAAACTAATATAGTAGCTGGGAGTGGCAGACAGCACTCACCTGAGAAGAATGCCTACAAACTCCCAGTCAGGACAAAAAGGTTCACAAGGCAAAACCCGGATGACATACCCTGAACCACGGAGCAAACTCACAAGCTATCGCGAGTAGCAAGTCGCTGCGACCTTCTCCTCCCAGACCTGTCTGGATCAGTCACAGTCGTGACAGTACCCCCTTTCTACGAGGGGCCACCGGACCCTCAAGACCAGGCCTCTCCGGATGGGACCTATGAAAAGCTCGAATGAGTCTGTCTGCCTTTATCTCTGATGCTGGCACCCACATTCTCTCTTCGGAACCATAACCTCTCCAGTGCACCAGGTACTGAAGAGAGCGGCGAACATATCGTGAATCAACAATCTTTTCTACCTGAAACTCAAGACTGCCATCAACAACCACCGGTGGAGGCGGTAGTGGCAATGGTTCAGGAGGTTCTACATATCTCTTAAGCAGAGATCTGTGGAAGACATTATGGATCCTTAGAGTCTGAGGTAGCTCCAGACGAAAAGCCACCGGGTTAATGATCTTAATTACCCTATAAGGACCAATAAATCTCGGACCTAATTTCCATGAGGGAACCTTCAACTTGATATTTCTGGTAGACAACCACACCAAGTCATTCACCCCAAGGTCCGGACCTTCAGAGCGCTTCTTATCAGCCACACGTTTGTATCTACCACCAATTCTCTTCAAACTTTCTTGCACACTCTGCCACACTGATGAAAGTGAAGACGCAAATCGTTCCTCCTCGGGAATCCCAGACGGCCCCCCTCACTAAACGTACAAAACTGAGGATGGAAACCATACGCACCAAAAATGGTGACTTATCGGTGGATTCTTGACGATGATTATTAATGGCAAACTCAGCTAACGGTAAATAAGATGACCATTCCTCCTGATTTTCGGAAACAAAGCATCTCAAATAGGTCTCTAGGTTTTGATTGGTACGCTCAGTCTGACCGTTGGACTGTGGATGGAAAGATGAAGAAAACGACAGATGAACCCCTAAACGAGAACAAAAAGCTTTCCAAAATTTAGAGACAAATTGGGTACCACGATCCGAAACAATATCGGAAAGGACCCCGTGAAGCTTCACGATGTGGTCAATAAAAACCTGAGCCAGTGTGTTAGTATTAGGCAATGCGGTAAGAACAATAAAGTGCACCATTTTAACTGAATCTGTCAACAACTACAAGAATAACAGTCTTCCCGCTGATACTGGTAGATCAGTAATGAAATCCATTGATAGGTGCATCCAAGGCCTGTTGGGGATGGCCAGAGGTAAAAGACGCCCTGCCGGACGAGTATGATCCACCTTAGAACGAGCACAGGTAGCACATGCAGACACAAAATTCAACACCTCCTGGCGCCACTTAGGCCACCAGAACCGACAAGACACTAATTCAGAGGTTGCCTTACTACCTGGGTGTCCTGCCAGTGCGGAGTTATGGTGTTCTTTTAGTATCTCCAGGCGTAAATTTTCTGGCACAAACAGTTTACCCGAGGGGCAGGAGGCCGGGCGTCCCCTGAGCTTCCAACACCCTCCCTCTAAACCTGAGTGTAATGCAGAGACCACCACCCCTTTTGCAAAATAGGCTCTGGAACATCAACATCACCCCTCCAGGAAAACTTCGAGACAATGCATCCGCCTTAGTATTTTTGCCCCGGGCGATAGGTTATTACAAAATTAAACCTAGTAAAAATAACGACCACCGAGCCTGTCTAGGGGTGAGACGTTTAGCAGACTCCAGATATACTAAGTTTTTGTGATCAGTAATCACTGTGACGGGATGAACCGCCCTCCAAAAAATGACGCCACTCCTCTAAGGCCAACTTAATAGCCAAAAGTTCCCTGTTGCCAATATCATAGTTCCTTTCTGCAGTAGACAATTTCTTCGAAAAGAAAGCACACGGACGCCATTCACCAGGGACGGGCCCTGAGATAGTACCGCTCCCACCCCCACCTCTGATGCATCAACCTCTACAATAAAAGGAAGCGAGACATCTGGCTGTACGAGAATAGGAGCCGAGGTGAATCTCTCCTTCAGAGATGTAAAGGCAGTTTTGGCTGCATGGGACCATTTGGAAAATCGGATCCCTTTCGGGTCATGTCCGTCAGTGGTTTGACCACCAAGGAATAGTTCTTTATAAACTTTCTATAAAAATTGGCAAACCTCAGGAAGCGTTGCAAAGCCTTCAGGTTCTCAGGCAGATCCCAGTCCATAATTGCCCGGACTTTCTCTGGATCCATGCGGAAACCTGAATCTGACAACACATACCCCAGAAATGGCAGTTCTTTTACAGCGAACACACATTTCTCTAATTTAGCAAACAATTTGTTGGCCCTTAATATCTGCAGCACTTGTCTCACATGGATCTTATGTGTATCCAGATCCGGAGAATAGACCAGGATGTCATCAAGATATATCACAACAAATCTCCCGATAAGGTGACTAAAAATATCGTTGACAAAATGTTGGAACACCGCAGGCGCATTAGTAAGACCAAATGGCATGACAAGATTTTCATAATGCCCTTCCGAGTATTAAAGCCGTCTTCCACTCATCCCCTCTCTGATGCGAACCAGGTTATAGGCTCCTCTGAGATCCATTTTGGAGAACCATTTAGCACCAGCAACCTGATTAAAGAGGTCGGGAATGAGAGGAAGAGGATAGGGATCTCGGATAGTTATCCAGTTTAATTCCCGGAAATCCAGGCAAGGACGCAGGCCCCCATCTTTCTTTTTAACGAAAAAGAACCCTGCAGCCACGGGTGAAGAAGAGGGTCTGATGTGTCCCTTAGCCAAACTCTCCGAAATATAATCTTTCATAGCCTTCCTCTCCGGGCCGGAAAGATTGTATAACCGGGTTTTAGGTAGTTTTGCCCCAGGTAACAGATTAATCGGGCAATCATATGGACGATGAGGTGGTAACCCCTGACAACCCTTTCTCAGAGAACACATCCATAAAATCTGACAGAAAGGCAGGTAGAGTTGTTACAGAGAGTGTTGAGCACCTACTACTCAAGCAGTTGTCCTTACAATGTTCACTCCACTCCACAATCTCCCCGGCCTGCCAATCCACCACTGGATTGTGAGTCACCAGCCAGGGAAGCCCCAATACCATAGGAGCCGGAAGACCGTCCAGGACATAACAAGAGATATGCTCTTTATGGAGGTCCCCTACCTGCAGATGGATATTATGGATGATCTGTGTTAACTCTCTCTGAGTAAGAGGGGAGGAGTCGATGGCAAAAACAGGAATAGTTCTGCGCACCGGTTCCGGAGTAAACCCCAGAGCCTGAGCAAACCGTGAATCCACCAAGTTGACACCCGCCCACTGTCCAAAAAGACGGAACAGATCTCAGTCTTATTGCCCGCCATAACGGTAGCGGACAACAAAAACTGAGACATGCGTATGGAGGAAACGAATACGCCCAGACTGTTATCCTCCGCACAATCTGGGGACTCTAGTTTCTCCGGCGGCTCCTTTGTTTGTGGTCTCTGGGTACTGAGGGACATACCTTTACAAAATGACCCCTCCCCACAACGAAAACAAACCTCTGACCTACGGCGGACCTTAGGAGGATTCACCCGCCTAGTGGTGCCCCTATTTGCATTGGTTCGACTGGATCATAACAAACCGATCCCTGCCCTATACAGGCCTCTGTAGAATTTATTAGTCTCTCCCTGAGTCGTCTGTTGATTCTTATGGACAGAGACATAGCAGCCTCAAGAGACCCAGGGACCTCGTATACCGCCAGCGCGTATTTTAATTTTTTCAGACAACCCTGGCAGAACTGACTCCTAAGGGCCGAGTCATTCCATAATGTATCCGTAGCCCACATACGGAATTCGAACAATATAGTTCAGCTGACCGGTTCTCTTGCCGAAGTCTACGTAGCTTAGACTCAGCCAGTGAGACCCTGTCCGGGTCATCATATACGAGACCCAAGGCTTCAAAAACTCCTCCACTGATCGTAAGGCCGGAGAGTCAGATGTTAAGGAGAAAGCCCAAGCTCAAGTGGATCTCCTTGCAGGAGAGAAATTACAATGCCCACCCTTTGTTCCTCACCGCCGAGGATCTAGGGCGTAACCTGAAGAACAATTTACAAGCTTCTCTGAAGGTTACAAATTGGTCTCTCCCTCCTGAGAACCTATCAGGAAAAGCCACTTTTGGCTCAGGAGTACCTTGGTTTCCCGTAGCAACGGTGGAACCCAAGGATTGCTGCTGCTGCTGCAGCACTGTTGCTTTTAATCCTGCCACTTCAAGGGATAACCCCTGTAATTGTTTCGCCAAAACAGTAACCGGATCCATAGTGGAACAGAAAATACAAAGCAAAACAGCAGGCAAAAAAAAAAAAAAAAAGGAAATGTCACTTTTTTTTTTAAAAGGCCAGATATACTGTCACGACCGCTATCCCAGCAGCAGTCGTGTCGCACCAGACGGAGGGGAAGGGGGACCCTTATCTATGGATGGGAAATAGAACGGCCACCCTGACAAACCCTAAGCTGGCACCTGTCTGCCCTGATACCCTAGACGGGGTGTAAACCCGTGCGGCGAGCAGGATGCCTAAACCCTGAGTCACCCTAAGAAGACTAGACTGGGGAAAGGCAGATGGGAGCACTAGTCACCATCACTCATGTCTAGGAGAACAACAGGGGAAGACAGCAACAAACAAACAATCTCCAGCAGAGATAGACTTATCCAGTCACGAGCAGAGAAGATGATCCCAATAACGACAGTCCACGCCAGACAAGAGCTCCACTGCAATACCGTCAAACGATCTCCTTCAAAGGTCAGCATAGCACTGGAAGTAAGGACTTTCCCATTTCGGCCCTCCGGCAGCACACAAAGGGTTAACCCTGACCTCCAGCTCTGTAGGACCGCCCACCTAGACAAACAAATTAGAATAATTAATTCATTAGTAGTCCACTATATAAGGGCGTCACATACCCTAACCCACTGTGTTTTTTTAATGTCCTCCTCCTGAGGAGAAGCCCACCTGGATTTATGGCCATTTTGCATGATTGTCAGGTTGTGCCTGGAGTCTCTCAGCCATGTGTCCTGGCTTGACTCACGCCCGCATGATGTGCCGCTTTCTCACTTTCCAGCAATATTCTGGAGCACTATGCGGCCGCATGTGATATTAAAGCAGAACTTTCGGTTCGTGCTTCAGTGGAACGCATGTGGAACGCAGGCGCGGGCTGCGTCTGACGTCACTCCGCCCGCCTCCTCCATCCGGCCCGCGCTTCAGCTGAGCATTTAAAGCGGGAAGGTGCAGAGCTCGGCGCCCGCTGTGCCTGGCAGCCGAGCTCTTGTGTGGTTAAGGTATTTACCTGCAATCCTCAGGTTCAATCCCAGTCATTAGGATTATGATGTTGGCTGACTGTATTTTTACTTGCAGATGTCATCGCAAAAAACAAAAAAAAGAGAGTACCTGCTATTTCCAGAAAAAATAAAAAATGACAAAAATAAAAATGCACAAAATAAAAACCTCAAGGAGTGTAAAAATAATCAGAATAAAAATATGAAGGATTTGGAAAAATCTCAGTACAATATTCCAACTTTGTCACTAGTTTATAGTAACCAATTTGATAAAATTCAAAAGATGGTTAAAAACTATTTGCCTATTCTGTTTGATGACACCTGCATTAAAACAACTCTGCAACAGGGATGCAGATTTGTATCTAGAAGACCTCCAACTATTGGCAACACCCTATCTCTATCCCTGTTCACACACAGTGCGGCTTCTAAACAGAAACCATGGTTAAAATATGCAGGTTTCACCAAATGCGGGAGTAGCGCTGCCGTACATGTCATCATGTGTTGAATACCAAAGTTTTCTCTGATGCAACGGAACAACAGACTTTCCCTATAAAAACATATATTAACTGTAATACAACGTTTACAGTTTATATTGTTGAATGTACCGAATGTAAATTAAAATATGTTGGCAGCACAATAATAAAATTTAAAACAAGAATACTTGAACATCTTAATTACATATCAAATAAATCGAGTGTGAATATTTCTAATGCAGCGCGACATTTTATTAATGTTCATAATGGCGATATAAGACACCTGAGAGCCTATACTATAGAGGAGGTTGAAAGTCCGTTAAGAGGTGGAAATCGTGAAAAATTAGTAAGATTAAGGGAAGCTTTTTGGATTTATAAGTTAGGAACAAGATACCCAACCGGTCTAAATTTACGCAAAGAATTAATGTACTGTTATTAATATGTTTTGGGAGTACCTAACATCACACTTTACAATGTTTTCTACGTTATATTTTTTTATATGAATGTATGTTATATGTGAACATTTATAGTGCAGCAATGCGGTAACTAGTCTTTCAAAGGGGTGTTTCTTTTTCAGCCAAGTGCACAGGTATTTGGAATGATTGTTCCCACCTCATAGTGGGAGGTTCCATGCAACCATACCTGATTATTTATACCCTGTATAGACTTAGTTACCTTTGCATTGCAAAGATAAAGAACCTTGAGTTCGAAACGCGTCCTAAACAGTCGCAACTGCACTGCCTGCTATGTGAATTATGCCCGATGTCATGCTATTTTACCAAGCAAAGAACTAAAGGAAAATTGTTTTATCTTCATCCAAGAAGTGCTGGAATGCTTTTTCTTCCATTTGATGTCTGTACAAGTCTAACTCGGCTGTTTCCGTGCACTATCGGGCTGAAAAGGTGAGCTGGAATAATACTATATTCATAAGGCGCCAGCTCTCTGATAGGGATACTTACCGGCTGTTGGATCACAATCCAGTGTATGAAATCAAGAATAAGATTTTGAAATAGGTAACTACCCATAGTAGCCGTGGTGTTATTGACAAAAAGCTACATGACTTTCTCATTAACCATTCTCCCACAATGCCGGTTCTATATGTACTCCCAAAAGTACATAAGACCCTTGTCAATCCCCCTGCCGGCCAATTGTCTCTTCAATGGACTCAGTTTTGTCTCCATTGGCTATTGTATTGGAGAAAATTTTGACACCTTTGGTCAGACAAACGGAATTATACTTATTGGACACTTTACATTTTTTACAAATAATACGTGAAATTCAGGACCTACCGAAGGATTGATGGCTGGCCACCATTGATGTGGTCAGCCTGTATACCTCTATTGAACATGAAAAGGGTATGGAAGCCACTGAGGAACTGTTACGATCCAGTATTTACTCTCAGGAACAACGATTTTTTTTTTTTATGGACTTGTTACATCTTGTGTTGCATGAAAACCATTTTTTTATTTGGGGACCAGTTCTATTTACAGTGCCGCGGGACCGCGATGGGCTCGAATGTGGCCCCGCCCTACGCAAATGCATATATGTCATCATTTGAAAAGAAATTTGTGTATACCCTGGAAGAGTTTCGTAATTATTCACGCATTTGGAAGAGATTTATTGATGACATATTTTGCGTGTGGGCGAGGCCACTCGAGTCCCTTTTGCGGTTATGTGTGCACTTGAATAGTATCTGGGAGGAGCTTCAGTTTACCATGGTATATGATCAGAAGTCTGTCAATTATCTTGACACCATGATTATTAAAAAAGATGGATGTCTATATTCAGACCTATACAGAAAAAAGACGGACAGAAATAGCATTCTTCACTATCAGAGTGCCCATCCCCCCTCCCTAAAAAAGGCCATCTCTAAGTCCCAATTCTTACGGGTCAAGAGTATAGTCACGGATCCAGGGCAGCAAACCACCAGGCTAGATGAAATGACATCTAGATTCATACAGAGAGGTTACCCTGCGGAGGTATTAGCAGAGGCCAGGAGTGAGAGTCCATTACAATCAGGGGATACTATTGCAAAACAAAATAGCAAGAATAAAAGCCGGTTAGCTTTTGTGCACAATTTTCACCCCCATAACCACTACTTTGACAACATTGTACGTAAACACTGGCACATACTGCAAAAGGCATACCCCACAGTGGAAGAGTTTAACAACCCCCCATTGATCTGCAATAAACGCAGCCCCAGTCTGAGAGATCGGCTGGTACATGCGGATATTGGCAGCCTGAGAAAACAATCTATACAGAGAACTTTAACCCAGCAGAGATCAGGTACATACCTATGTCTGCACTAGATGCAGTGCTGCAATGTCATAAAGGGACAGTTCTTTTATCATCCACACACGGGCAAAGCATACAAGATCAATGGTTTCTACACCTGCGATAGTTCGAACATGGTTTACCTCATCAAGTGTCCTTGTGGCCTACTTTATATAGGAGAAACTATTCAATCTGTCAAAGATCGTATCAGTAAGCATAAATCCACAATACGTAAAAAGAATCTTTTACTTCCTATACCATTCCATTTCCACAGTCATCACCATTCTATCTCACAGCTAAAATACCAGGTTCTGGAACAGGTATACCAACCCAGGAGGGGTGGCGACATTAAAAATATATTATTAAGGAGGGAGGCCTTCTGGATCCACACTCTAGACACTTTACAACCCAGAGGTCTCAACCGGGATTATAAGATTATGAAATTATGAATTTGAATAAAAATGGTTTGTATTATCTCTTCCTTACAGACTATTATATCATACTGACCCCCCAAATCCAGGATGAAAAACGTCATGGATCTGGTAGAACCAATTTTTTTTGTTTTTCATGTGATGTCACTTCCTGTTTGATGGACTAATTGATGATGTCACTATCAGGTGTGTGAAGTTGGTACCTATATATTGTATTTGGTCATTTCATACTGTGTGGTTGAGAAAGGCTGGATGAGCCGAAACGCGTCCCTACAAATATTTCACTATACCCTTTGATGGAATAAATATACACCGTTCAGAAGCAACTGTTGCTGGGATTTTCTTTTTTCTGATATATGGGGGTAGCCCCTTCCCTTGCAACACACTCAAGAATCGTGGGCTGTCATTTTGGATTACTACACCACATTATTCAACTGTATTGCTGTCCTGAGGTCAGGAGGGCACCTTAATTATTGCTGGAAGGGTCAGACTGTTATGTACCAGGCTAGCGGCTATGAAGAGAGCACGAGTGATCCCCTGGGTATTGACCATCCAGGAAACTTCTAAGTGGGATGTTTGGCCAGTCTGATCATAACCAGGTTATGACTAAAACCTGATGTCGAAACGCGTCAACCCGTTATGGCTCATGTTCCTGTTCTTTTAATGTATACAGAATAAAACGTGGATTTTAACAGCGGACGACTGTGCTGGAGGATTTTTCCCTTTTCTTATTGCAAGTTTCCTGGCCCGGGAGCTCCCTGCACGTTTCTTGCTAGCAGCAGGTGAGAGCCGATAAACTTGTTTGCACAGTAATATTAACATTATTCAACTACAGTAAATGGGGTCTTCCATTTAGACAATTCCTTCTTGTTAAAAACATATCCTGATAATTTATGGACGCTGCAATACCAATTATGTTAGAGCCAGCCCTGTACCTCACATGGGTTCAAAGATCTCCTTATTCATTGCTCTGCTAGATTTATATCAAGCTGGCAGCTCAAGGGGAGGGTCTTTTCTGCTGCAGCTAAGGGGGCGTGTCCATGCTCTCCCTATCACAGCTCAGGAGGCAGTTGTGGGATAAAACTGAGCATGTGCGGCCATCTCAGTGAGCAGGACAAAGAAATAAGAAAAGAAACAAACAGCAGGTGGCGCTATACAGATACATATTATTGAATAACTCAGTGACTATGCAAAATTTTTAATTACATTCAATTACAAAAGAATTCAGATCCAGGTGCTGTTTTCAAAACTGTAAAATATTTTTCCTTTAACTTTTATTACTATATAGGTTTTTTTTAATATATTTGTTAAATGTATTAAACTGATTTTCACTTCTTTTTTTTAGTTCTCTTACAGGAGAAGGAGTTAAGTCAATCACAATATTATTAAAGGCAAATTCTGGATATTTTGTCTATTACTGTAGGCAGAAGCCCAACAAGAAATAACAGGATAGCTATAAGTGCTTTTTCCCACACTTCCAAAGTGTACCATATACAGGGCAGAATAGAAGCCAAACTGAGGATCACACATACTGTACTTGCATGGTTGATGGAATGAGCTGTGTAAACATTAGAAGGATGTCGGTCAAAAGTTAAAGAAGGGTTAGGAGTCAATAAGAATTTACAAGGAATTTGGAATTTAACCAGATGTAGGCCTCATGCACACGACAGTTGTTTTTAGCGGTCCGCAAAATGGGGTACCGTAGTTCCATGATCCATGTCCGTTTTTGGAAAAAGGAAGGAAAAAAAATGTAATTTTAATATCTCCACCCAGGATAATTGAATATATATGCAGGTCGCGGACGCGGATGACAGTCGGATGTGCCTCCGCATTTTTCACGGTCCCATTGACTTAAATGGGTCCGCGAACCGCTTGTCGCGGACAAGAATAGGACAGGTTATATTTTTTTGACGAACAGTAATCACGGACCACGGACGCGGAGGACAAACTGTGCATTTGACGAAGTTTTCCACGGACCCATTGAAAACCAATGGGTCGGCAGAAAAGTAAGAAAACGGCTCAACGGACACGGAATCAAACAACAGTCGTGGTGCATGAGGCCGTAAACATATTAAAAGGTCGTACAGAATTAGAACAACGTGGCTGATTACTTTTAGAACGTGGTAAGTGCAGTAATTGACCTTTAGGCAACAGAGTAAGAGGGTTGGAACTTACCCTTGTACCTTGTTGCTGTGGCTATATCACCTAATTCAACTGTTAAATTGTAATGAAACTGTTGCTAGTACAGCATTGTATTATGTTATGTTTATATTGCCCAACACTTGCACCCACGATTATATGTGTTAGGGCTCATGCACACGAACGTGTACCGTCCGTTCTGTGCATTGGGGACCGCACGGGCAACATCAGTGCGGCTGCCGCTACTTTTGCACTGCGGAAACACTACGTGCTTCCGTGGGGTTGCGCTCCATCCTTCCGCAGTGCATCTCCCGGATTGCGGACCCATTCAAGTGAATGGGTCTGTGATGCAGGATGCACACAGCCGGTGCCCGTGTATTGCAGGCCCACTGTATGCGGGCCGCAATACGACCACGGCCGGCACACGGTCATGTGCATGAGCCCTCATGATGATATGTGATTTATCATGGACTATGCCTTTAACCTGCTGAGAGATGCCAGCAAGGGAATGGTCATGGGCAGACAGCGTACCAACACTCTTGCGGGAGGATGTGATGGATATCTATCAACTACATAGAAGTTTATGCTGCATAATGTGAATGAACGCTTAACACTGAGGTTATTCTGCCATTTTGAGCAATTGTATTAACACAGGAGATAATACAAGAGATGATGCAATATTTTCTAATCAATTGACTGAATTAGCACCTAAGCTCCTTTGGAGTGAAAGCACATTAATGGGAACATAAATAGGAGTGCTCTGTATGCCTCATGTTTAGGCCTCTTGCACACAGCAGTTGTCCTGGCGTGGCCGTATTACGGCCCGCATACGGCGAGTGCGCAATACACGGGCACTGGCCATGTGCATTCCGCATCATGGATGTGGACCCGTTCACTTGAATGGGTCCCCAAATCCGGAGATGCGGTGTGCACGGAACGGAACCACGGACTTGTTCTATCTTTTTGTGGAACAGAATGGGTCTGCGATCCGCATGCGGCAGGCCCACGGTCGGTGCCCTTGCATTGCGGACCGCAATTTGCGTGCGTGTGCAAGAGGCCTTAGAGTGGGACGGGAAAGGGAAGAGTGAGCTGTTGGCTGCTGCTGGAGACAGATCCAGTGCATGTTTCTGCATGTAACCAGCAGAGGCAGCTTCTACTGCAAAGAAGGATGCAACATCTCAGGGAATTGCTGGGGCAATAGAAGCCAAATATCTCAAAGGGTTTGAAGCCAGAACTGAGAGGTAGAGAGAAGCCACCCAGTCCGTGCATTCTGAAAGCAGCTGGGGTCTGTGAAAGAGACCAGCAGCCGGTAACCAATGTTGTGTTAGAAGCCAACATTTGATCTTTTGCATATAAAGATAAAAGTGATGTAACTGAACAAAAACATATGGCACAATACAAAAATTTCACAAAAATGCAATATTTCCTTTTGTGGAATATTTTTCACTAATTAAAGAACTAAATTAGAATCAGGTGCTTTCTATACATTCAGGGCGCTATTACATGTGTATCTCTGACAGGGTAACTACGTTGCAGTTTCCACGGTGGAGCGACACCTGCACTCTATAACTGGTGGAAACAGGAGTCTATAAGTGGGCTGATTGTTCAGCTGATTTCTCCTGTGTGCTATGTTCTAAGAGGGCGAAGTAACTGGACCTATCAGGTTCTGATCCATGTACTCTGTGCTCTATTTAAACCCCTGATAGAAATGTATTGACCTCCTGGCTTTGACCTTTTCCTGCACGACCTTTCTATGTGTGTTTGTTCTGGGTTCCAGTTGTGTGAACAGGTCCCTGCAGTTTTACTGCTGGTGCTTGGTTTGACTCCCTGCACTTATCCGCATAGGGACAGTCGACCAGTTGTGGACTTACCGCTTAGGGCTTGCTCTGCAAGTAGGCAGGGACAACGGGTTGGGTGCAAGTTAGGGCTCACCGTGTATGTGTGTTTCCCGGCCTACTGTGCGGACAGAGCTGACATGCTTTAGCAGAAGCCTGTGGATTTTTGTTTTTCCCATCATCTGGGGAGCAGACGACTTGTTATCTCTCCTCATTGACCTTACAAACGCTCATTATAGCTAGGTTCTTATCTTACTGATAAGAATATGGCTTAAATAAGTGTTTATGACCTCTTAGTAGCTTAGTGATAAGGTTTATTAGATGACCACACAAAGTGAAAGTACCAGTCACACAGCTAAAAACAGTTAACCCTTTGTGACAGAATGGCTCAATATTTTTAATAAAGACCAATTGAAAATATGATTTTTAGCCAAAAATGAGTAAAATGCAATCATAAACAAAAATTGCCTCCAAAGGTGTACATAGCCTTTAAGGTTATCTTTATGTTAGTTTTAAGCCTGACTTTTTGAACTGGTGCACCTTAATAATACATGTGGCGTGAGTGTAATGTGGTTTACACCGTTAGGTGTAAACCACATTACATAGTAAATGAGTCATAACTCAGGTCTAATCTCACTTTTAACTCTTAAACATAGACCACTGTGAAAAGTGGCGGGGATTAATAAATGTTGCAAAAATTCCCACAAAATTGACATATCTGATTTCATAAATGAGCCCCTGTGTGTTTCACCAGTTAAAATGTCTTGCTTTTTTCTGTTGCACGTTTCTCAGGCTCACAAACCACTACAAATGTTTTTTTCCTTCCAAGAGGATCCTGTTTTAGGATTTATTCACACATCCCAATCACGTTGCACGTTTACCAAAAGTTATCCTAAAGCATAACATAATGCAGTGTTTTATAGCAAAAAAAGTGACATTACCTCCCCCTTGTCCAGACTATTCTCACTCTTACCATATAATACTGTCACGACCGCTATCCCAGCAGCAGTCGTGTCGCACCAGACGGAGGGGAAGGGGGACCCTTATCTATGGATGGGAAATAGAACGGCCACCCCTGACAAACCCTAAGCTGGCACCTGTCTGCCCTGATACCCTAGACGGGGTGTAAACCTGTGCGGCGAGCAGGATGCCTAAACCCTGAGTCACCCTAAGAAGACTAGACTGGGGAAAGGCAGATGGGAGCACTAGTCACCATCACTCATGTCTAGGAGAACAACAGGGGAAGACAGCAACAAACAAACAATCTCCAGCAGAGATAGACTTATCCAGTCACGAGCAGAGAAGATGATCCCAATAACGACAGTCCACGCCAGACAAGAGCTCCACAGCAATACCGTCAAACGATCTCCTTCAAAGGTCAGCATAGCACTGGAAGTAAGGACTATATCTGGCAATGACTGCAAGTGAAACTGAAACTAATATAGTAGCTGGGAGTGGCAGACAGCACTCACCTGAGAAGAATGCCTACAAACTCCCAGTCAGGACAAAAAGGTTCACAAGGCAAAACCCGGATGACATACCCTGAACCACGGAGCAAACTCACAAGCTATCGCGAGTAGCAAGTCGCTGCGACCTTCTCCTCCCAGACCTGTCTGGATCAGTCACAGTCGTGACAGTACCCCCTTTCTACGAGGGGCCACCGGACCCTCAAGACCAGGCCTCTCCGGATGGGACCTATGAAAAGCTCGAATGAGTCTGTCTGCCTTTATCTCTGATGCTGGCACCCACATTCTCTCTTCGAACCATAACCTCTCCAGTGCACCAGGTACTGAAGAGAGCGGCGAACATATCGTGAATCAACAATCTTTTCTACCTGAAACTCAAGACTGCCATCAACAACCACCGGTGGAGGCGGTAGTGGCAATGGTTCAGGAGGTTCTACATATCTCTTAAGCAGAGATCTGTGGAAGACATTATGGATCCTTAGAGTCTGAGGTAGCTCCAGACGAAAAGCCACCGGGTTAATGATCTTAATTACCCTATAAGGACCAATAAATCTCGGACCTAATTTCCATGAGGGAACCTTCAACTTGATATTTCTGGTAGACAACCACACCAAGTCATTCACCCCAAGGTCCGGACCTTCAGAGCGCTTCTTATCAGCCACACGTTTGTATCTACCACCAATTCTCTTCAAACTTTCTTGCACACTCTGCCACACTGATGAAAGTGAAGACGCAAATCGTTCCTCCTCGGGAATCCCAGACGGCCCCCCCTCACTAAACGTACAAAACTGAGGATGGAAACCATACGCACCAAAAAATGGTGACTTATCGGTGGATTCTTGACGATGATTATTAATGGCAAACTCAGCTAACGGTAAATAAGATGACCATTCCTCCTGATTTTCGGAAACAAAGCATCTCAAATAGGTCTCTAGGTTTTGATTGGTACGTTCAGTCTGACCGTTGGACTGTGGATGGAAAGATGAAGAAAACGACAGATGAACCCCTAAACGAGAACAAAAAGCTTTCCAAAATTTAGAGACAAATTGGGTACCACGATCCGAAACAATATCGGAAAGGACCCCGTGAAGCTTCACGATGTGGTCAATAAAAACCTGAGCCAGTGTGTTAGTATTAGGCAATGCGGTAAGAACAATAAAGTGCACCATTTTAACGAATCTGTCAACAACTACAAGAATAATAGTCTTCCCCGCTGATACTGGTAGATCAGTAATGAAATCCATTGATAGGTGCATCCAAGGCCTGTTGGGGATGGCCAGAGGTAAAAGACGCCCTGCCGGACGAGTATGATCCACCTTAGAACGAGCACAGGTAGCACATGCAGACACAAAATTCAACACCTCCTGGCGCCACTTAGGCCACCAGAACCGACAAGACACTAATTCAGAGGTTGCCTTACTACCTGGGTGTCCTGCCAGTGCGGAGTTATGGTGTTCTTTTAGTATCTCCAGGCGTAAATTTTCTGGCACAAACAGTTTACCCGAGGGGCAGGAGGCCGGGCGCCCCCTGAGCTTCCAACACCCTCCCTCTAAACCTGAGTGTAATGCAGAGACCACCACCCCTTTTGCAAAATAGGCTCTGGAACATCAACATCACCCCTCCAGGAAAACTTCGAGACAATGCATCCGCCTTAGTATTTTTGCCCCGGGCGATAGGTTATTACAAAATTAAACCTAGTAAAAATAACGACCACCGAGCCTGTCTAGGGGTGAGACGTTTAGCAGACTCCAGATATACTAAGTTTTTGTGATCAGTAATCACTGTGACGGGATGAACCGCCCCCTCCAAAAAATGACGCCACTCCTCTAAGGCCAACTTAATAGCCAAAAGTTCCCTGTTGCCAATATCATAGTTCCTTTCTGCAGTAGACAATTTCTTCGAAAAGAAAGCACACGGACGCCATTCACCAGGGGACGGGCCCTGAGATAGTACCGCTCCCACCCCCACCTCTGATGCATCAACCTCTACAATAAAAGGAAGAGAGACATCTGGCTGTACGAGAATAGGAGCCGAGGTGAATCTCTCCTTCAGAGATGTAAAGGTAGTTTTGGCTGCATGGGACCATTTGGAAAAATCGGATCCCTTTCGGGTCATGTCCGTCAGTGGTTTGACCACCAAGGAATAGTTCTTTATAAACTTTCTATAAAAATTGGCAAACCTCAGGAAGCATTGCAAAGCCTTCAGGTTCTCAGGCAGATCCCAGTCCATAATTGCCCGGACTTTCTCTGGATCCATGTGGAAACCTGAATCTGACAACACATACCCCAGAAATGGCAGTTCTTTTACAGCGAACACACATTTCTCTAATTTAGCAAACAATTTGTTGGCCCTTAATATCTGCAGCACTTGTCTCACATGGATCTTATGTGTATCCAGATCCGGAGAATAGACCAGGATGTCATCAAGATATATCACAACAAATCTCCCAATAAGGTGACTAAAAATATCGTTGACAAAATGTTGGAACACCGCAGGCGCATTAGTAAGACCAAATGGCATGACAAGATTTTCATAATGCCCTTCCGGAGTATTAAAAGCCGTCTTCCACTCATCCCCTCTCTGATGCGAACCAGGTTATAGGCTCCTCTGAGATCCATTTTGGAGAACCATTTAGCACCAGCAACCTGATTAAAGAGGTCGGGAATGAGAGGAAGAGGATAGGGATCTCGGATAGTTATCCAGTTTAATTCCCGGAAATCCAGGCAAGGACGCAGGCCCCCATCTTTCTTTTTAACGAAAAAGAACCCTGCAGCCACGGGTGAAGAAGAGGGTCTGATGTGTCCCTTAGCCAAACTCTCCGAAATATAATCTTTCATAGCCTTCCTCTCCGGGCCGGAAAGATTGTATAACCGGGTTTTAGGTAGTTTTGCCCCAGGTAACAGATTAATCGGGCAATCATATGGACGATGAGGTGGTAACCCCTGACAACCTTTCTCAGAGAACACATCCATAAAATCTGACAGAAAGGCAGGTAGAGTTGTTACAGAGAGTGTTGAGCACCTACTACTCAAGCAGTTGTCCTTACAATGTTCACTCCACTCCACAATCTCCCGGCCTGCCAATCCACCACTGGATTGTGAGTCACCAGCCAGGGAAGCCCCAATACCATAGGAGCCGGAAGACCGTCCAGGACATAACAAGAGATATGCTCTTTATGGAGGTCCCCTACCTGCAGATGGATATTATGGATGATCTGTGTTAACTCTCTCTGAGTAAGAGGGGAGGAGTCGATGGCAAAAACAGGAATAGTTCTGCGCATCGGTTCCGGAGTAAACCCCAGAGCCTGAGCAAACCGTGAATCCACCAAGTTGACACCCGCCCCACTGTCCAAAAAGACGGAACAGATCTCAGTCTTATTGCCCGCCATAACGGTAGCGGACAACAAAAACTGAGACATGCGTATGGAGGAAACGAATACGCCCAGACTGTTATCCTCCGCACAATCTGGGGACTCTAGTTTCTCCGGCGGCTCCTTTGTTTGTGGTCTCTTGGGTACTGAGGGACATACCTTTACAAAATGACCCCTCCCCCCACAATGAAAACAAACCTCTGACCTACGGCGGACCTTAGGAGGATTCACCCGTCTAGTGGTGCCCCCTATTTGCATTGGTTCGACTGGATCATAACAAACCGATCCCTGCCCTATACAGGCCTCTGTAGAATTTATTAGTCTCTCCCTGAGTCGTCTGTTGATTCTTATGGACAGAGACATAGCAGCCTCAAGAGACCCAGGGACCTCGTATACCGCCAGCGCGTATTTTAATTTTTCAGACAACCCCTGGCAGAACTGACTCCTAAGGGCCGAGTCATTCCATAATGTATCCGTAGCCCACATACGGAATTCGGAACAATATAGTTCAGCTGACCGGTTCTCTTGCCGAAGTCTACGTAGCTTAGACTCAGCCAGTGAGACCCTGTCCGGGTCATCATATACGAGACCCAAGGCTTCAAAAAACTCCTCCACTGATCGTAAGGCCGGAGAGTCAGATGTTAAGGAGAAAGCCCAAGCTCTGCGGATCTCCTTGCAGGAGAGAAATTACAATGCCCACCCTTTGTTCCTCACCGCCGAGGATCTAGGGCGTAACCTGAAGAACAATTTACAAGCTTCTCTGAAGGTTACAAATTGGTCTCTCCCTCCTGAGAACCTATCAGGAAAAGCCACTTTTGGCTCAGGAGTACCTTGGTTTCCCGTAGCAACGGTGGAACCCAAGGATTGCTGCTGCTGCTGCAGCACTGTTGCTTTTAATCCTGCCACTTCAAGGGATAACCCCTGTAATTGTTTCGCCAAAACAGTAACCGGATCCATAGTGGAACAGAAAATACAAAGCAAAACAGCAGGCAAAAAAAAAAAAAAAAAAGGAAATGTCACTTTTTTTTTTTTTAAAAGGCCAGATATACTGTCACGACCGCTATCCCAGCAGCAGTCGTGTCGCACCAGACGGAGGGGAAGGGGACCCTTATCTATGGATGGGAAATAGAACGGCCACCCCTGACAAACCCTAAGCTGGCACCTGTCTGCCCTGATACCCTAGACGGGGTGTAAACCCGTGCGGCGAGCAGGATGCCTAAACCCTGAGTCACCCTAAGAAGACTAGACTGGGGAAAGGCAGATGGGAGCACTAGTCACCATCACTCATGTCTAGGAGAACAACAGGGGAAGACAGCAACAAACAAACAATCTCCAGCAGAGATAGACTTATCCAGTCACGAGCAGAGAAGATGATCCCAATAACGACAGTCCACGCCAGACAAGAGCTCCACTGCAATACCGTCAAACGATCTCCTTCAAAGGTCAGCATAGCACTGGAAGTAAGGACTTTCCCATTTCGTCCTCCGGCAGCACACAAAGGGTTAACCCTGACCTCCAGCTCTGTAGGACCGCCCACCTAGACAAACAAATTAGAATAATTAATTCATTAGTAGTCCACTATATAAGGGCGTCACATACCCTAACCCACTGTGTTTTTTTAATGTCCTCCTCCTGAGGAGAAGCCCACCTGGATTTATGGCCATTTTGCATGATTGTCAGGTTGTGCCTGGAGTCTCTCAGCCATGTGTCCTGGCTTGACTCACGCCCGCATGATGTGCCGCTTTCTCACTTTCCAGCAATATTCTGGAGCACTATGCGGCCGCATGTGATATTAAAGCAGAACTTTCGGTTCGTGCTTCAGTGGAACGCATGTGGAACGCAGGCGCGGGTTGCGTCTGACGTCACTTCCGCTTCCGCCTCCTCCATCCGGCCCGCGCTTTCAGCTAAGTATTTAAAGCGGGGAAGGTGCAGAGCTCGGCGCCCGTTGTGCCTGGCAGCCGAGCTCTTGTGTGGTTAAGGTATTTACCTGCAATCCTCAGGTTCAATCCCAGTCATTAGGATTATGATGTTGGCTGACTGTATTTTTTACTTGCAGATGTCCTCATCATCCAGGAGTGGTAAAAGGTCCAGGAAGAGCAGGCATAGGACCTGCAATCAGTGTGACCAGCTGCTCCCTGATGAGTGCACAGAGGACTTATGTGTGCACTGCAGCATTGATCAAAGATCCACTTCAGCAAAGAAACAGAAGTCTAAGCAAAGTCTATGCATCTCCTGTCTAAAGTCTCTACCTGATAACGCTACTTCTAATCTATGTGACAACTGCTCACATTCTGAAGATGTATCCGATTCTGAGACCAGGAAATTGATGTCTCTGTTCAAATCCTTTTTGTCTCAGGTGAAGCAGAGCAAAAGACCTAAGAGAAAACGTATTTCTTCCCCATCTGCATCAGAACGTTCCACACGTTCAGAAGGTGAAGTCTCTTCTGACTCCGAGTCAGCCTTCCCGGTGCTGGAAGATAATTTTCTTTTCAATAAAGAAGATATCAATCGCCTTGTTAAAGAGGTGAAAAATATTATGGAGGCTAAAAAGAAAAATCTTCTGAACAAGAAGAAGAGAGTCTTTTTATTTTCCAAAGAAGAAAGCATCCGTACTACCCAGTCATCCGATATTAAATTCCATTATGACCAAGGAGTGGGAACAACCCCTTGGAAAGATTGTTCTCGGATCACGTTTTAGAACAATTTACAAGACGGACCCATCTGAGTCCACGAGTTGGGAAACACCTGCCAGAGTAGACCCAGCAGTATCCAGACTGGCCAAGAAATCCTTATTCCCTAGTGATGACTCTTCACTACTAAAGGACCCCATGGAGAAGAAAGCTGATGGCCTCCTTAAAAGGATGCACTCTTATTTAGCCTCTCAGAGCAAAGCAGCTATGGCTACCGCTCCAGTGGCTCGTGCTTTGAGGGTATGGCTCAGTCACCTCAGCCGTGATATTGAGGATGGAGTCTCAAGAGAAGACTTACTTCAACAGCTTCCCACCCTGAAGTTGGCGGCTGAATACCTGTGTGATTTTCCTGTTGACTCCCTCAGATTTACAGCGAAAAACATGGCTCTTGCAAATACTGTGAGAAGAGCTATTTGGCTAAAACTATGGTCTGGCGATTCTGCATCCAAGAACAATCTATGTTCTCTTTCCTTCGAACCAGGCAGACTGTTTGGAGCTCAACTGGATAAGCTCCTGGAAGCCAATAAAGAAGATAAGACTCTTGACTTTCCCCAGTCTAAACGCAGAGAGAAATCTGGGTTTTTTCGTCCCTACAGGAGCCAGACCTATAGAAGATCTAGTTTCAGGGGCGTTCTAACAGAGGAAGATCGGACCGCAGACCCGGATCCACCTCAGAGAGACCAAGAAAAGACCTGAGGACTCTAAGTCCGCTAAGATTGAGTTCTGACGCCAGAGGTTACCCTGTGGGAGGCCGTCTAGTAAACTTCTTCATGAATTGGCAGCAAAGGACTTCAGATTCCTGGGTACTTCGTATCATCAGAGAAGGTTATTCTCTAGAACTAGAGCAGACTCCAAGAGACAGGTTTCTGGTAAATCCAGAAGCAGATCCTCAAACCTGGGAGCTTTTGATGGATTTCCTGGAAAAAGGAGCTCTAGAGCCGGTGCCATACCATCAAAGAAGTCATGGAGTATACTCACGGATTTTTTATGTTCCCAAGACAGACGGGAAGTTCAGACTAATAATAGATCTGCGTTACCTCAATCACTTTATGCAAGAGATACATTTCAAGATGGAAACAATAAGGACGATAGCTGCAGTTCTCAAAAAGGATCAGTTGCTGGTGTCCTTAGATCTGAAAGATGCATATCTGCATGTACCGATAGAGAAGTCATCAAGGAAGTACCTGAGAATTGCCATCTGCAAGAATGGAAGAGTACTACACTACCAATTCAAGGCGTTACCCCTTGGCCTTTGCTCAGCACCAAGGGTGTTTACCAAGATAGCGGTAATTATAACAGCAATCCTCCATCTCCAGGGGATCCAGATTTTCCCGTACCTGGACGACTGGCTCTTGGGAGCCCAAGCCAAGGACATACTGCGTCAACAGCTACAGATGACTATAGATTTACTTCAGGAACTGGGATTTCTGATCAATTGGAAAAAGTCAGATGTTACTCCTGCAACTTCAAAAGTTTTCCTTGGTGTCCTCATAGATACTCACTCACAGAAGCTGTATCTTCCACTGCACAAGGTCAAGAACATAAAGAAGGAAGTTCGGACCTTAATACATCTGCGTCAGCCTACGATCCGCAGGGTAATGAGATCTTTAGGACATCTGACTGCCACGATAGACGCGGTTCCGTGGGCTATGTGCCATACTCGGAATCTTCAATTGGACATGCTCCAGAACCTGTATCACTGCAGGCACAACTTAGACGCCAGAATGAGGCTAAAGCCTTCCACCATACTCAGTCTCAATTGGTGGCTGAAGACCCAGAACCTAACCAGAGGGAAGACGTTTCAATATTTACCACCTGTAGTCATCACCACAGATGCTTCCGGCCAGGGTTGGGGAGCACACCTTCTGGACAGATGGACTCAGGGAGAATGGTCCTCTCTAGAGAAAGTCCAGTCATCCAATTTCAAGGAAATGACCGCAGTCTATCTGGCATTACTCCATTTTGCTCCTCAGATCAAGAAGAAGTCAGTATTAATTCGCTCGGACAATCTACCAACGGTTTATTACTTGAACAAGCAGGGCGGTACAAGGAGCAAAACCTTGTTAAAGCTGTGCCTGAAGATCTTCGCCTGGGCAGAACTACACCTGCTAGAGATAAGAGCAGTGCATATCAAGGGATATTGCAATATTCAAGCGGATCGTCTGAGCCGGAGGAGGATGAGACCATCAGAATGGGAGCTGAACCCTCTGATTTTCAAGCAGATAACAGAGAAGTGGGGAACACCGACCTGGGACTTGTTTGCGTCCAGGAAGAACAGAAAACTCCAGAACTTCTGCTCATTAAGCGAGTACGACCATCCCAGAGCTGTGGATGCGTTTTCTATCAGCTGGGAACATCGATTCGTCTACATCTTCCCACCTGTACCTCTTATCCTGAGAATACTGCAGAAGATCTTGGCGGAGAAACCTCAAGTTCTAATGATCACCCCGTTCTGGCCGAGGAGAACTTGGTTCCCCTGTTACTCCAACTATCACAAGGGGAATACTGGAAACTTCCCTAGTTCCGGATCTGTTGCTTCAGGAAGGTCTATATCACCAGAACCTGGAGAGATTACACCTTACAGCATGGAGGCTGAGAAATATAGACTAAGAAGAGAAGGTCTATCTGAGTCTGTAGTATCTACACTCTTGTGTTCTCGCAAGGATTCCACGAACAGAAGATACGCCAAGGTGTGGAGGAAATTTGCATCCTGGTCTATGAAGAAGGGGTATACTGATACTAATGTCTCAGCGATTCTACAGTTCCTCCAGGAAGGTTTCCAGATGGGTCTGAAACCAAATACCTTGAGAGCTCAGATGACAGCCCTAAACGTGATGACTGAAAATAAATTTCTACATCATCCTCTGATCTTCCGTTTTTTCAAAGCGGTGAGAAAACTAAAACCGTCATTTAGAGATCCGTCACCTGTCTGGGACCTGTCCGTGGTTCTCAAAAGACTGATCCTTCCGCCCTTTGAACCTCTCGATCAAGCGGCGCCTAAATGGCTTGTCTACAAAGTTCTGTTCCTGGTTGCCATTACCTCAGCCAAGAGACTGGGTGAACTTCAGGCTCTATCATCTCGATACCCATATCTGAGATTTCTACCAGATGGTGTCCTGCTTCGGACGGTGCCCTCGTTTATACCCAAGGTCTCCTCCTCAGCCAATGTAAATAGAGAGGCCTTCCTTCCGGCCTTCTTTCCGGAACCTTCTGATGAGCATCAAAGCTCTCTACATACGCTTGATGTGAAACGTGCCTTAGAGATCTACTTGAATAGAACTGAAGATCTCAGGAGAGTTGAGAATTTGTTCATTCTCTTTTCCGGGCCTAGGAGCGGACTGCAGCCCTCTAAAGACACCCTAGCAAGATGGATAAAAGAGACCATAATGGAAACCTACAGATTGGAGGGAATCGATCCTCCATTCCCCTTGAGGGCACACTCGACTAGATCGACTGCAGTGTCTTGGGCAGAGAAATCTCAAGTATCTGTTGAAGAGATATGTAATGCAGCTTCTTGGTCTTCATCCTCTACATTTATGAAGCACTACAGACTGGACATCCACACTAAGAGCTCATCCTTTGGCATTGGGGTTCTGTCTGCTGTGCTTGATGGGGAAGCCCCCCCTTTGTGATCTATTCAAATCCCTTTGTGTGCTGCCGGAGGACGAAATGGGAAAGGGAAAATTCTTACCGGGATTTTACTTTCCTTGAGTCCGTAGGCAGCACAAGTATACCCTCCCTAAATAAAAAATTTTCTATTATTGCATTCAGTGTCTGAGTCTATTTTGAAAACACAGTGGGTTAGGGTATGTGACGCCCTTATATAGTGGACTACTAATGAATTAATTATTCTAATTTGTTTGTCTAGGTGGGCGGTCCTACAGAGCTGGAGGTCAGGGTTAACCCTTTGTGTGCTGCCTACGGACTCAAGGAAAGTAAAATCCCGGTAAGAATTTTCCCTATATCTGGCAATGACTGCAAGTGAAACTGAAACTAATATAGTAGCTGGGAGTGGCAGACAGCACTCACCTGAGAAGAATGCCTACAAACTCCCAGTCAGGACAAAAAGGTTCACAAGGCAAAACCCGGATGACATACCCTGAACCACAGAGCAAACTCACAAGCTATCGCGAGTAGCAAGTCGCTGCGACCTTCTCCTCCCAGACCTGTCTGGATCAGTCACAGTCGTGACAAATACGCACGCTAGCCATCTTCTAGAAGACAACCCCCACAAAACTTCTAGTCAGTGCAATAGTGGTTACATCAAAGAGGTTTCACTGTAGTTGACCCAAATTAATTGGAAAAATTAATTAGTTTTGGAATGAGTTTATGACCAAAGTAACTTCAGGTCTGGTCTGGTTTTCATTTGGTATTTTAAGATCCGTAGGCTAATGCTGTCTTGACATTGTCAACTTTGTTTTCACATTGTTCTGTAGAGCATTGATTGAAATATTTTAGAATATATTTTTATTGGTGTGGATTTCTTTTTCCTGGCTGTCAACGCTTTTCTAGCATGCCTCATCAATTTAGGATAACCCCTTTGTTGGCGGCAGAGCTGCTCCCAGTAAATGCCTGAAATTTACTACATGATCGCTTGGCGAAGTAGACAAATTTAAAGTATTATTCCTTAAAGGGGTATTCCAGTTTTTATTTTTGTTTTAAGTTACTTGTCTATATAACAGGAAATCATACAGTTTTCTAATAGGGCAGCACAGTGGCTCAGTGGTTAGCACTGGTGCCTTGCAGCTCTGTGGTTCGAATCTGACCAATGACAACATCTGCATGGAGTTTGCATGTTCTCCACGTGTTTGCGTGGGTTTCCTCTGACACTCCAAAGACATACTGATAGGGAACTTTGATTGTCTGTAGTGATAATGTCTGTAAAGTGCTGCAGAATATAGTAGCGCTATATAAATATATATATATATATATATATATATATATATTTAAAATTCTGTATGCAGTATGTACTTTTCTTATATCAAGCGGTTGACCCCTATATGCAGTAGAATTGTACAGCATATGTATCAGTCCTGTGTAATATATCTGAAACATGACTCTCTGTCTCTAGGTGATGTCATGTTGCTAATAAAGTTTAGTGTTAAAAAAACACATCTGTTTATCTGCTTCTGCACAGACACTGACAGACATGATGAGATGGTGCTGCAGGTAGTAATACTGTATATTATGTACATTTTCTTCTTCTCAACACACTATTATTCACTCGTTTGATATCTGGGCAGAAATTACATCATACTTGGGAGGGTCACAAGAAGGTTCACATGACTGATGCTATGTTTAGTCCTATCCAGCTCTCCTATGGATGCATTTTACAGGTCTAAAATGGGCCATACCATTCTTTTTTTTTCTTTAGGAAGAAGGTACTATACTGATATAATAAAGGTCTGTGAGCAAAATTTTAAATAGATGTATATAAAAAAAAACTGTTCAACATCCTATTCTCAACATAAACAAATGTAATATTTAAAACCGGAAAACCTCTTTAAGTAAGTGATCATTGCCTACCAGTGATCATTGATCATTGACATAATGCAGTTTTAGCCATCTAAAAAAAATCACACAATATTATAGGACAGCACAAGCAGAGGCATCCCATTATTATTTAAGGTCAGCAGGTTTAAAGACAACTCCATTGTACTGCTGGAAGGTTAGCCTGGTTTCACATCATCATTTAAATTCTGGTGTTCTGTTCTAGGAAAGGAACAGAATATCAGAATTAGCAGATCTGTTATATGCCAGACACCGCTTGCACTCGATGGATATTTCCAGCATGAGTACTGCGCGAATACTGGAATCTTAATTGGCGATGTGAACCTAGCCTTCGATAAGCAAAGATATAACATTATGCACATAGATAATCCTATATATAGTATGTATAGCCTCTGTCACTATCTAGGGGATGGGATGTACACGATCACTTAATGGAAACTTTAATAGTCTTTGAAAATTCTTTGCCAGTTGATTCCTTGTGATGGAGGCGGCCTATGTCCACTGCCACATTGCCCCCCACTGGCGGGCCTGGCCGAAGCCCTCGTTACCTTGTCCCCCGCTCATGGGATTGGCAGCTCGGCCCATCTCACTCCTCCTACCCAGCAGGCCCAGCCACCAGAGTAGCTCTACCCATCCCTGCTGGCTGTGACCTGCTTCTAGCCAGCACTTCCTCTCTCTGCCCTTAAAGCATGCAGACTTCCTTTTGCTCTTGCTCTTACAGGGCCAGTGTGCACAGTAATCTTGCCCAGCCAATAGCTGGCCACCCTGGAATACGCAAGTCAACTTCCCCTATAGCAAGCTGCGTGATCAATAGGTTTTAGTTCACTAGTGTTGTAAAAAGGTGTGCTGTTTCTATGTTTGTCTGCCCATGTACTGACTTCTGCTTGTTTCCCAGATTTGACTCTTTGATGCCTGATCTCCATTCTGACTCTGTGCTGCTCTCCTTGACCTCAGATTATTTATCAGATTGCACATACTCTGCATGCATTGACCTGCCGACTACTGTTTTGCCTGACCCCTCAGTACCCCTCACCAGTGTCACTTAACCCCAGTGGGTCAGCAATCCCTTGAACAGAGACAGCAGCTAATGGTTTCCCTGTGGCAGAGTCCAGATGTCTGTACAGGGGTTAATTGGTGAAGACCAGGGGTCCACGTATATGAAGTCCTTTGGAGTAACCCCAAGCCAACTCTGTTCAAGTGACATAGTGGATCCACATTCACTTCTGCTACACTCCTATTCATTGTAATAGCCTGAAAGAGGTTGTCCGTGTTCAGAGCTGAACACGGACATATCCCCATTTTCACCCAGACAGACCCTCAGATATGAGCATCTGAGAATTTTATGCTCCGAATTTCTCCTTTTCCCTGCGCTGAATCATGCAAGGCAAATGCTTTTTTTGGAGATCCAGTGACGTACCAGGCTCTTCATGGGTAAAACTAGGCGAAGGCTTTCACCCAGCAGTGAGCCCAGTGACGTCACCGGCAGAAATAGGCAGGCTTTAATGCTGAACATAACCATAGCAAAGGCAGGTGCACTCTGCGGCAATACTAAACCCTCACACTGATAAAATTGAGGGGTTAGTTCGACATATCCTACTAGGAGGACATGTCTTAAGCTCGGACACCACGGCAAGGTCCCATTACGGCATATCGCCCATACGGCACAGGTAGGTTGAGTGGTAGGGCCTCGGGCTACTTGAGGGACCTTGCCGTGGTGTCTGAGCTTAAGACATGTCCTCCTAGTAGGATGTGTCGAACTAACCTCTCAATTTTAACATCAGTGTTAGGGTTTAGTATTGCCGCAGCGTGCACTTGCCTTTGCTATGGTTATGTTTTTGATTGTTCTCCACATCCACATTATCGTTATCGTATGTAGGATGGTTATTGTGGTACTTGTAGTCCGTTGCTGGCATCTTCCATTGTATGCATTTTTTGCTGTTGATTGCCCCTAGCATTTCGTTTGCGTTTGCATTTGGGAGCTCTTTTTCCTGTTAGGGCTTCACTAGGGACCCCGGCCGTGTTAGGGACAGGCAACCGGACGGGGTCGCCCCTTTCGGGGCGGGTAGCTCTGTATAGGTAGGTATGGTGCACGTCAGGCCCCCTTCCCTGCATAGGGTTATCTTAGGGTTTCCGTGACAGCTCCTCCTACCCAGAGCCCCTTTTTTCTTCATGTACAGTGCTCACAGCAATCAACGGAGACTTCCACCTCATCCATCTACGGTGGCTACCTCATCCATCCGCCTCCTCCTCTCCGACACAGCGAGGATCCGGTGAGCATGTTCCATTTTATTGCACGGGTCACATCTGTGTGACTACGTCCTTTTGACACGTATTGTCTCGTTGATTCTGTTGATTACTTGAGCCCTTTGGGCCTGGATTTGGGCCAAGGGCCCTATAGCTGTGTCTTTACCTTCATCGAGTAGCTTTACTACCTGGCGCATATATTTTTTATATTTGAGCATTAAAAGTTATGTTTTAGTTTCATCATTCCCCCTCTACCCCCCTTAGGGGTTAGTACATTGTTTTCAATTTTGGGTGGTAACAGGCTGGGGACACCACGTTAACCCCGCCACTTGTTACATTTTCAATAATGAACCATTATGTAATTGCCATATACATCAATGAGCTGTTTTTGCAATGGGACTCCTCAGGTACTTATATTTTGGCGTATCCCTGGATGATGATGTTCTTTACCATAATTTTCTTTCTTGTATTGCTTTGTTGTTTAGAACCATTTCTGTAATTTATAACTCAGGTTGTTACTTAAAGAGTAAAGCCTTATAGTATTTGGATGAATGCTTGCAGTAAGAAACAGGGCTGGATTGGCCATAAACCTTACAGGGAAATTTCCCGGTGGGCCGATCCCAAGGGGGCTGCCTGGGCCCTCCTCGCGGCTGGCCAGTGGAAGTTTTTGGGGATGTATTTTGTGATGGACTGTGGTATTTGGCTCCATTAGTGTTGTATAATGTGCCACAATATGGTATAGCTGGCCTTGCCTTTCATCAATTTGGACCCAACTGCAAAATGGGGCCACTTTTAGTATTTTTTACAGGGCCACTTTAAGTTCTCAGTCTGCCCCTGGTAAGAAGTATTACTCTTTATATACTGTACATGTTGCCAATGTTATACTCAGATTAATTCCTTGCTCTATAAGAACAATTTCCGGTTGTCCGGTTGTATTATCTTTAACATAGTTAAGACGGATCCATCATGAACTCCATTGAAAGTCAATGGGGGATGGATCCGTTTTCTATTGTGTCAGATTGTGTCAGAGAAAGCGGATCTGTCCCCATTGACTTGCATTGTGGGTCATGACGGATCCTTCTTGCTCTGCATCCCAGGATGGAAAGCAAACCGCAGCATGCTGCGGTTTGCTCTCCAGTATGAGATCGGACGGAATGCATTTTGGAGCACTCCGTTCTGTTCAATTATGTTTTGTCCCCATTGATAATGAATGGGTACAAAACGGAAGCGTTTTTTTCCGGTATTGAGACCCTATGACGGATCTCAATACCGGAAAATATAAACGCTAGTGTGAAAGTAGCCTCGTGTGGCAGAAACATATTAGTGTATTTTAAATAGCTGGCCAGCTCCAACTATGAGACCTTTGATATTTGTGATAGATTACTGGTATATTATGTACTGTATCTGTTACTGGGGGGAGGGTCTGCTCAACAATCACATCAATTTATAATTTCCATTTGCACAGTCTTTTTGTGGAAAGTTGCTTATTTTCTCCCTCTAACATTGCTTCATAGACATAACAATGATTGTAATCCATTATCATTATTCATTATTATCAGAACTAGCAGAAGAAGCATTTTTTCCTTCGGTTGCAAGAAATATTGGACTTTCTTTAAAAGGGTTTCCAACCTTTTGGAAATAAACTGTATGAGTTTGCATATGCAGTAAGCCTCAGAGCAACTGGTTCAGAGGATGGGAGTGGTAGTGGCCCTGATGAAGTATGGTGTCACAGTGTACTCCCTCAGGCTGTTGCTCCCTGGGGATCGGTGCTTTAAAAATGTATTACTGGAATGAGGCCAAAATTAAACATATAAAAGTCACTTTTAGGAATGCAATACAGAACTTCAAATTCATTTAATAGCAGTATATTTGGAGTACTATCTTATTTGGCACTCGTAAGGATTATAGAGGCAAGTTGGATGGCTGCAATTTAGCACGTAGCTCATACTGGCCTAGTAATGTTTAGAGTAATGGGTGTTTTAGCCATAGACCCTCACCTCACAGCAATGTCTTCAAATGCTGGATTTAGCTGTTAATGCTACTGTATCTCTTCTCAAGTATTCACTTGAGTACTTGATCAAGTTAATTTCACTGGAGAACCTCTTTAGGAGCAGGAGCTCTGAACTCAGCTGTTGTTCCGTAGCTCCGGCACCAGAACTACATACTGTACTAGTTCCATCCAGCTGGTCACTGCAGTGCTGCTCACCCAATAAGCAATTAATACAAAAACCAAGCCATGAGGAAGAAAGAACTGCCTGTAGAGATCAGAGACAGGATTGTGTGGAGTCACAGATCTGGAAAAGGGTACTGAAAGTTACCAAGATCAGTGACCTCCATAATTCATAAAGAACTTTAGAACAACAAGTGCTCTTCCCATAGCTGTCCTCCATGCCAAACTAGTAATCGGGGGAAAGTGCCTTGGTAAGAGAGGTTACCAAGAATTCAAGAGTCACTCTAGCTGAGCTCCAAACATCCTGTGTGCAGATGGGAGAAACTATCAAAAGGTCAACCATCATTGCAGCAGCAGAGTGGCCAGAAAGAAGCCTCTCCTCAGTGAAATACACATTTAAGTTTGCAAAAAAGCACATAAAGGACTTTTAGACTTGGAGAAACAAGATTCTCTTTTTCAGAAGCTGGGGCATGGAGTCTGGTCAGAGTTGAGGGAAAGCTGAATGGAGCAAAGTACAGAGATATTCTTAAA